>CM069409.1:270101994-270545198 GCA_035609135.1 Eleutherodactylus coqui | reverse complement strand
TTATGACATCATAATGGAATTTTTACATTATGACATCATAATGGAATTTTGCATTATGACATCATAATGGAATGTTACATTATGACATCATAATGGAATGTTGCATTATGACATCATAATGGAATGTTGCATTATAACATCATTATGGAATGTTACATTATGACATCATAATGGAATTGTGTATTATGACATCATAATGGAATTTTGCATTATGACATCATAATGGAATTTTTACATTATGACATCATAATGGAATTTTGCATTATGACATCATAATGGAATGTTGCATAATGACATCATAATGGAATTTTGCATTATGACATCATAATGGAATGTAGCATTATGACATCATAATGGAATGTTGCATTATGACATCATAATGGAATTTTTACATTATGACATCATAATGGAATTTTGCATTATGACATCATAATGGAATGTTACATTATGACATCATAATGGAATGTTGCATTATGACATCATAATGGAATTTTGCATTATGACATCATAATGGAATGTTACATTATGACATCATAATGGAATTGTGTATTATGACATCATAATGGAATTTTGCATTATGACATCATAATGGAATTTTTACATTATGACATCATAATGGAATTTTGCATTATGACATCATAATGGAATGTTGCATAATGACATCATAATGGAATTTTGCATTATGACATCATAATGGAATGTAGCATTATGACATCATAATGGAATGTTGCATTATGACATCATAATGGAATTTTTACATTATGACATCATAATGGAATTTTGCATTATGACATCATAATGGAATGTTACATTATGACATCATAATGGAATGTTGCATTATGACATCATAATGGAATTTTGCATTATGACATCATAATGGAATGTTACATTATGACATCATAATGGAATTTTGCATTATGACATCATAATGGAATGTTGCATTATGACATCATAATGGAATGTTGCATTATGACATCATAATGGAATTTTGCATTATGACATCATAATGGAATTTGGCATTATGACATCATAATGGAATTTTGCATTGACATCATAATGGAATGTTGCATTATGACATCATAATGGAATTTTGCATTATGACATCATAATAGAATTTTTACATTATGACATCATAATGGAATTTTGCATTATGACATCATAATGGAATGTTACATTATGACATCATAATGGAATGTTGCATTATGACATCACAATGGAATTTTGCATTATGACATCATAATGGAATGTTACATTATGACATCATAATGGAATGTTGCATTATGACATCATAATGGAATTTTTACATTATGACATCATAATGGAATTTTGCATTATGACATCATAATGGAATGTTACATTATGACATCATAATGGAATGTTGCATTATGACATCATAATGGAATGTTGCATTATAACATCATTATGGAATGTTACATTATGACATCATAATGGAATTGTGTATTATGACATCATAATGGAATTTTGCATTATGACATCATAATGGAATTTTTACATTATGACATCATAATGGAATGTTGCATTATGACATCATAATGGAATGTTGCATTATGACATCATAATGGAATTTTGCATTATGACATCATAATGGAATTTGGCATTATGACATCATAATGGAATTTTGCATTGACATCATAATGGAATGTTGCATTATGACATCATAATGGAATTTTGCATTATGACATCATAATAGAATTTTTACATTATGACATCATAATGGAATTTTGCATTATGACATCATAATGGAATGTTACATTATGACATCATAATGGAATGTTGCATTATGACATCACAATGGAATTTTGCATTATGACATCATAATGGAATGTTACATTATGACATCATAATGGAATGTTGCATTATGACATCATAATGGAATTTTTACATTATGACATCATAATGGAATTTTGCATTATGACATCATAATGGAATGTTACATTATGACATCATAATGGAATGTTGCATTATGACATCATAATGGAATGTTGCATTATAACATCATTATGGAATGTTACATTATGACATCATAATGGAATTGTGTATTATGACATCATAATGGAATTTTGCATTATGACATCATAATGGAATTTTTACATTATGACATCATAATGGAATTTTGCATTATGACATCATAATGGAATGTTGCATAATGACATCATAATGGAATTTTGCATTATGACATCATAATGGAATGTAGCATTATGACATCATAATGGAATGTTGCATTATGACATCATAATGGAATTTTTACATTATGACATCATAATGGAATTTTGCATTATGACATCATAATGGAATGTTACATTATGACATCATAATGGAATGTTGCATTATGACATCATAATGGAATTTTGCATTATGACATCATAATGGAATGTTACATTATGACATCATAATGGAATTTTGCATTATGACATCATAATGGAATGTTGCATTATGACATCATAATGGAATGTTGCATTATGACATCATAATGGAATTTTGCATTATGACATCATAATGGAATTTTGCATTATGACATCATAATGGAATTTTTACATTATGACATAATGGAATTTTGCATTATGACATCATAATGGAATGTTACATTATGACATCATAATTGAATTTTGCATTATGACATCATAATGGAATGTTACATTATGACATCATAATGGAATGTTGCATTATGACATCATAATGGAATTTTTACATTATGACATCATAATGGAATTTTGCATTATGACATCATAATGGAATTTTGCATTATGACATCATAATGGAATTTTGCATTATGACATCATAATAGAATTTTTACATTATGACATCTTAATGGAATTTTTACATTATGACATCATAATGGAATTTTGCATTATGACATCATAATGGAATGTTGCATTATGACATCATAATGGAATGTTGCATTATGACATCATAATGGAATTTTGCATTATGACATCATAATGGAATTTGGCATTATGACATCATAATGGAATTTTGCATTGACATCATAATGGAATGTTGCATTATGACATCATAATGGAATTTTGCATTATGACATCATAATGGAATGTTACATTATGACATCATAATGGAATGTTGCATTATGACATCATAATGGAATGTTGCATTATAACATCATTATGGAATGTTACATTATGACATCATAATGGAATTGTGTATTATGACATCATAATGGAATTTTGCATTATGACATCATAATGGAATTTTTACATTATGACATCATAATGGAATTTTGCATTATGACATCATAATGGAATGTTGCATAATGACATCATAATGGAATTTTGCATTATGACATCATAATGGAATGTAGCATTATGACATCATAATGGAATGTTGCATTATGACATCATAATGGAATTTTTACATTATGACATCATAATGGAATTTTGCATTATGACATCATAATGGAATGTTACATTATGACATCATAATGGAATGTTGCATTATGACATCATAATGGAATTTTGCATTATGACATCATAATGGAATGTTACATTATGACATCATAATGGAATTTTGCATTATGACATCATAATGGAATGTTGCATTATGACATCATAATGGAATTTTGCATTATGACATCATAATGGAATGTTGCATTATGACATCATAATGGAATTTTGCATTATGACATCATAATGGAATTTTTACATTATGACATAATGGAATTTTGCATTATGACATCATAATGGAATGTTACATTATGACATCATAATTGAATTTTGCATTATGACATCATAATGGAATGTTACATTATGACATCATAATGGAATGTTGCATTATGACATCATAATGGAATTTTTACATTATGACATCATAATGGAATTTTGCATTATGACATCATAATGGAATGTTACATTATGACATCATAATGGAATTTTGCATTATGACATCATAATAGAATTTTTACATTATGACATCTTAATGGAATTTTTACATTATGACATCATAATGGAATTTTGCATTATGACATCATAATGGAATGTTGCATTATGACATCATAATGGAATGTTGCATTATGACATCATAATGGAATTTTGCATTATGACATCATAATGGAATTTGGCATTATGACATCATAATGGAATTTTGCATTGACATCATAATGGAATGTTGCATTATGACATCATAATGGAATTTTGCATTATGACATCATAATAGAATTTTTACATTATGACATCATAATGGAATTTTGCATTATGACATCATAATGGAATGTTACATTATGACATCATAATGGAATGTTGCATTATGACATCACAATGGAATTTTGCATTATGACATCATAATGGAATGTTACATTATGACATCATAATGGAATGTTGCATTATGACATCATAATGGAATTTTTACATTATGACATCATAATGGAATTTTGCATTATGACATCATAATGGAATGTTACATTATGACATCATAATGGAATGTTGCATTATGACATCATAATGGAATGTTGCATTATAACATCATTATGGAATGTTACATTATGACATCATAATGGAATTGTGTATTATGACATCATAATGGAATTTTGCATTATGACATCATAATGGAATTTTTACATTATGACATCATAATGGAATGTTGCATTATGACATCATAATGGAATGTTGCATTATGACATCATAATGGAATTTTGCATTATGACATCATAATGGAATTTGGCATTATGACATCATAATGGAATTTTGCATTGACATCATAATGGAATGTTGCATTATGACATCATAATGGAATTTTGCATTATGACATCATAATAGAATTTTTACATTATGACATCATAATGGAATTTTGCATTATGACATCATAATGGAATGTTACATTATGACATCATAATGGAATGTTGCATTATGACATCACAATGGAATTTTGCATTATGACATCATAATGGAATGTTACATTATGACATCATAATGGAATGTTGCATTATGACATCATAATGGAATTTTTACATTATGACATCATAATGGAATTTTGCATTATGACATCATAATGGAATGTTACATTATGACATCATAATGGAATGTTGCATTATGACATCATAATGGAATGTTGCATTATAACATCATTATGGAATGTTACATTATGACATCATAATGGAATTGTGTATTATGACATCATAATGGAATTTTGCATTATGACATCATAATGGAATTTTTACATTATGACATCATAATGGAATTTTGCATTATGACATCATAATGGAATGTTGCATAATGACATCATAATGGAATTTTGCATTATGACATCATAATGGAATGTAGCATTATGACATCATAATGGAATGTTGCATTATGACATCATAATGGAATTTTTACATTATGACATCATAATGGAATTTTGCATTATGACATCATAATGGAATGTTACATTATGACATCATAATGGAATGTTGCATTATGACATCATAATGGAATTTTGCATTATGACATCATAATAGAATTTTTACATTATGACATCATAATGGAATTTTTACTTTATGACATCATAATGGAATGTTGCATTATGACATCATAATGGAATGTTGCATTATGACATCATAATGGAATGTTGCATTATGACATCATAATGGAATTTTTACATTATGACATCATAATGGAATTTTGCATTATGACATCATAATGGAATTTTGCATTATGACATCATAATGGAATTTTGCATTATGACATCATAATAGAATTTTTACATTATGACATCTTAATGGAATTTTTACATTATGACATCATAATGGAATTTTGCATTATGACATCATAATGGAATGTTGCATTATGACATCATAATGGAATGTTGCATTATGACATCATAATGGAATTTTGCATTATGACATCATAATGGAATTTGGCATTATGACATCATAATGGAATTTTGCATTGACATCATAATGGAATGTTGCATTATGACATCATAATGGAATTTTGCATTATGACATCATAATAGAATTTTTACATTATGACATCATAATGGAATTTTGCATTATGACATCATAATGGAATGTTACATTATGACATCATAATGGAATGTTGCATTATGACATCACAATGGAATTTTGCATTATGACATCATAATGGAATGTTACATTATGACATCATAATGGAATGTTGCATTATGACATCATAATGGAATTTTTACATTATGACATCATAATGGAATTTTGCATTATGACATCATAATGGAATGTTACATTATGACATCATAATGGAATGTTGCATTATGACATCATAATGGAATGTTGCATTATAACATCATTATGGAATGTTACATTATGACATCATAATGGAATTGTGTATTATGACATCATAATGGAATTTTGCATTATGACATCATAATGGAATTTTTACATTATGACATCATAATGGAATGTTGCATTATGACATCATAATGGAATGTTGCATTATGACATCATAATGGAATTTTGCATTATGACATCATAATGGAATTTGGCATTATGACATCATAATGGAATTTTGCATTGACATCATAATGGAATGTTGCATTATGACATCATAATGGAATTTTGCATTATGACATCATAATAGAATTTTTACATTATGACATCATAATGGAATTTTGCATTATGACATCATAATGGAATGTTACATTATGACATCATAATGGAATGTTGCATTATGACATCACAATGGAATTTTGCATTATGACATCATAATGGAATGTTACATTATGACATCATAATGGAATGTTGCATTATGACATCATAATGGAATTTTTACATTATGACATCATAATGGAATTTTGCATTATGACATCATAATGGAATGTTACATTATGACATCATAATGGAATGTTGCATTATGACATCATAATGGAATGTTGCATTATAACATCATTATGGAATGTTACATTATGACATCATAATGGAATTGTGTATTATGACATCATAATGGAATTTTGCATTATGACATCATAATGGAATTTTTACATTATGACATCATAATGGAATTTTGCATTATGACATCATAATGGAATGTTGCATAATGACATCATAATGGAATTTTGCATTATGACATCATAATGGAATGTAGCATTATGACATCATAATGGAATGTTGCATTATGACATCATAATGGAATTTTTACATTATGACATCATAATGGAATTTTGCATTATGACATCATAATGGAATGTTACATTATGACATCATAATGGAATGTTGCATTATGACATCATAATGGAATTTTGCATTATGACATCATAATGGAATGTTACATTATGACATCATAATGGAATTTTGCATTATGACATCATAATGGAATGTTGCATTATGACATCATAATGGAATTTTGCATTATGACATCATAATGGAATGTTGCATTATGACATCATAATGGAATTTTGCATTATGACATCATAATGGAATTTTTACATTATGACATAATGGAATTTTGCATTATGACATCATAATGGAATGTTACATTATGACATCATAATTGAATTTTCCATTATGACATCATAATGGAATGTTACATTATGACATCATAATGGAATGTTGCATTATGACATCATAATGGAATTTTTACATTATGACATCATAATGGAATTTTGCATTATGACATCATAATGGAATGTTACATTATGACATCATAATGGAATGTTGCATTATGACATCATAATGGAATGTTGCATTATAACATCATTATGGAATGTTACATTATGACATCATAATGGAATTGTGTATTATGACATTATAATGGAATTTTGCATTATGACATCATAATGGAATTTTTACATTATGACATCATAATGGAATTTTGCATTATGACATCATAATGGAATGTTGCATAATGACATCATAATGGAATTTTGCATTATGACATCATAATGGAATGTAGCATTATGACATCATAATGGAATGTTGCATTATGACATCATAATGGAATTTTTACATTATGACATCATAATGGAATTTTGCATTATGACATCATAATGGAATGTTACATTATGACATCATAATGGAATGTTGCATTATGACATCATAATGGAATTTTGCATTATGACATCATAATGGAATGTTACATTATGACATCATAATGGAATTTTGCATTATGACATCATAATGGAATGTTGCATTATGACATCATAATGGAATTTTGCATTATGACATCATAATGGAATGTTGCATTATGACATCATAATGGAATTTTGCATTATGACATCATAATAGAATTTTTACATTATGACATCATAATGGAATTTTTACTTTATGACATCATAATGGAATGTTGCATTATGACATCATAATGGAATGTTGCATTATGACATCATAATGGAATGTTGCATTATGACATCATAATGGAATTTTTACATTATGACATCATAATGGAATTTTGCATTATGACATCATAATGGAATTTTGCATTATGACATCATAATGGAATTTTGCATTATGACATCATAATAGAATTTTTACATTATGACATCTTAATGGAATTTTTACATTATGACATCATAATGGAATTTTGCATTATGACATCATAATGGAATGTTGCATTATGACATCATAATGGAATGTTGCATTATGACATCATAATGGAATTTTGCATTATGACATCATAATGGAATTTGGCATTATGACATCATAATGGAATTTTGCATTGACATCATAATGGAATGTTGCATTATGACATCATAATGGAATTTTGCATTATGACATCATAATGGAATGTTACATTATGACATCATAATGGAATGTTGCATTATGACATCATAATGGAATGTTGCATTATAACATCATTATGGAATGTTACATTATGACATCATAATGGAATTGTGTATTATGACATCATAATGGAATTTTGCATTATGACATCATAATGGAATTTTTACATTATGACATCATAATGGAATTTTGCATTATGACATCATAATGGAATGTTGCATAATGACATCATAATGGAATTTTGCATTATGACATCATAATGGAATGTAGCATTATGACATCATAATGGAATGTTGCATTATGACATCATAATGGAATTTTTACATTATGACATCATAATGGAATTTTGCATTATGACATCATAATGGAATGTTACATTATGACATCATAATGGAATGTTGCATTATGACATCATAATGGAATTTTGCATTATGACATCATAATGGAATGTTACATTATGACATCATAATGGAATTTTGCATTATGACATCATAATGGAATGTTGCATTATGACATCATAATGGAATTTTGCATTATGACATCATAATGGAATGTTGCATTATGACATCATAATGGAATTTTGCATTATGACATCATAATGGAATTTTTACATTATGACATAATGGAATTTTGCATTATGACATCATAATGGAATGTTACATTATGACATCATAATTGAATTTTGCATTATGACATCATAATGGAATGTTACATTATGACATCATAATGGAATGTTGCATTATGACATCATAATGGAATTTTTACATTATGACATCATAATGGAATTTTGCATTATGACATCATAATGGAATGTTACATTATGACATCATAATGGAATGTTGCATTATCACATCATAATGGAATGTTGCATTATAACATCATTATGGAATGTTACATTATGACATCATAATGGAATTGTGTATTATGACATCATAATGGAATTTTGCATTATGACATCATAATGGAATTTTTACATTATGACATCATAATGGAATTTTGCATTATGACATCATAATGGAATGTTGCATAATGACATCATAATGGAATTTTGCATTATGACATCATAATGGAATGTAGCATTATGACATCATAATGGAATGTTGCATTATGACATCATAATGGAATTTTTACATTATGACATCATAATGGAATTTTGCATTATGACATCATAATGGAATGTTACATTATGACATCATAATGGAATGTTGCATTATGACATCATAATGGAATTTTGCATTATGACATCATAATGGAATGTTACATTATGACATCATAATGGAATTTTGCATTATGACATCATAATGGAATGTTGCATTATGACATCATAATGGAATTTTGCATTATGACATCATAATGGAATGTTGCATTATGACATCATAATGGAATTTTGCATTATGACATCATAATAGAATTTTTACATTATGACATCATAATGGAATTTTTACTTTATGACATCATAATGGAATGTTGCATTATGACATCATAATGGAATGTTGCATTATGACATCATAATGGAATGTTGCATTATGACATCATAATGGAATTTTTACATTATGACATCATAATGGAATTTTGCATTATGACATCATAATGGAATTTTGCATTATGACATCATAATGGAATTTTGCATTATGACATCATAATAGAATTTTTACATTATGACATCTTAATGGAATTTTTACATTATGACATCATAATGGAATTTTGCATTATGACATCATAATGGAATGTTGCATTATGACATCATAATGGAATGTTGCATTATGACATCATAATGGAATTTTGCATTATGACATCATAATGGAATTTGGCATTATGACATCATAATGGAATTTTGCATTGACATCATAATGGAATGTTGCATTATGACATCATAATGGAATTTTGCATTATGACATCATAATAGAATTTTTACATTATGACATCATAATGGAATTTTGCATTATGACATCATAATGGAATGTTACATTATGACATCATAATGGAATGTTGCATTATGACATCACAATGGAATTTTGCATTATGACATCATAATGGAATGTTACATTATGACATCATAATGGAATGTTGCATTATGACATCATAATGGAATTTTTACATTATGACATCATAATGGAATTTTGCATTATGACATCATAATGGAATGTTACATTATGACATCATAATGGAATGTTGCATTATGACATCATAATGGAATGTTGCATTATAACATCATTATGGAATGTTACATTATGACATCATAATGGAATTGTGTATTATGACATCATAATGGAATTTTGCATTATGACATCATAATGGAATTTTTACATTATGACATCATAATGGAATGTTGCATTATGACATCATAATGGAATGTTGCATTATGACATCATAATGGAATTTTGCATTATGACATCATAATGGAATTTGGCATTATGACATCATAATGGAATTTTGCATTGACATCATAATGGAATGTTGCATTATGACATCATAATGGAATTTTGCATTATGACATCATAATAGAATTTTTACATTATGACATCATAATGGAATTTTGCATTATGACATCATAATGGAATGTTACATTATGACATCATAATGGAATGTTGCATTATGACATCACAATGGAATTTTGCATTATGACATCATAATGGAATGTTACATTATGACATCATAATGGAATGTTGCATTATGACATCATAATGGAATTTTTACATTATGACATCATAATGGAATTTTGCATTATGACATCATAATGGAATGTTACATTATGACATCATAATGGAATGTTGCATTATGACATCATAATGGAATGTTGCATTATAACATCATTATGGAATGTTACATTATGACATCATAATGGAATTGTGTATTATGACATCATAATGGAATTTTGCATTATGACATCATAATGGAATTTTTACATTATGACATCATAATGGAATTTTGCATTATGACATCATAATGGAATGTTGCATAATGACATCATAATGGAATTTTGCATTATGACATCATAATGGAATGTAGCATTATGACATCATAATGGAATGTTGCATTATGACATCATAATGGAATTTTTACATTATGACATCATAATGGAATTTTGCATTATGACATCATAATGGAATGTTACATTATGACATCATAATGGAATGTTGCATTATGACATCATAATGGAATTTTGCATTATGACATCATAATAGAATTTTTACATTATGACATCATAATGGAATTTTTACTTTATGACATCATAATGGAATGTTGCATTATGACATCATAATGGAATGTTGCATTATGACATCATAATGGAATGTTGCATTATGACATCATAATGGAATTTTTACATTATGACATCATAATGGAATTTTGCATTATGACATCATAATGGAATTTTGCATTATGACATCATAATGGAATTTTGCATTATGACATCATAATAGAATTTTTACATTATGACATCTTAATGGAATTTTTACATTATGACATCATAATGGAATTTTGCATTATGACATCATAATGGAATGTTGCATTATGACATCATAATGGAATGTTGCATTATGACATCATAATGGAATTTTGCATTATGACATCATAATGGAATTTGGCATTATGACATCATAATGGAATTTTGCATTGACATCATAATGGAATGTTGCATTATGACATCATAATGGAATTTTGCATTATGACATCATAATAGAATTTTTACATTATGACATCATAATGGAATTTTGCATTATGACATCATAATGGAATGTTACATTATGACATCATAATGGAATGTTGCATTATGACATCACAATGGAATTTTGCATTATGACATCATAATGGAATGTTACATTATGACATCATAATGGAATGTTGCATTATGACATCATAATGGAATTTTTACATTATGACATCATAATGGAATTTTGCATTATGACATCATAATGGAATGTTACATTATGACATCATAATGGAATGTTGCATTATGACATCATAATGGAATGTTGCATTATAACATCATTATGGAATGTTACATTATGACATCATAATGGAATTGTGTATTATGACATCATAATGGAATTTTGCATTATGACATCATAATGGAATTTTTACATTATGACATCATAATGGAATGTTGCATTATGACATCATAATGGAATGTTGCATTATGACATCATAATGGAATTTTGCATTATGACATCATAATGGAATTTGGCATTATGACATCATAATGGAATTTTGCATTGACATCATAATGGAATGTTGCATTATGACATCATAATGGAATTTTGCATTATGACATCATAATAGAATTTTTACATTATGACATCATAATGGAATTTTGCATTATGACATCATAATGGAATGTTACATTATGACATCATAATGGAATGTTGCATTATGACATCACAATGGAATTTTGCATTATGACATCATAATGGAATGTTACATTATGACATCATAATGGAATGTTGCATTATGACATCATAATGGAATTTTTACATTATGACATCATAATGGAATTTTGCATTATGACATCATAATGGAATGTTACATTATGACATCATAATGGAATGTTGCATTATGACATCATAATGGAATGTTGCATTATAACATCATTATGGAATGTTACATTATGACATCATAATGGAATTGTGTATTATGACATCATAATGGAATTTTGCATTATGACATCATAATGGAATTTTTACATTATGACATCATAATGGAATTTTGCATTATGACATCATAATGGAATGTTGCATAATGACATCATAATGGAATTTTGCATTATGACATCATAATGGAATGTAGCATTATGACATCATAATGGAATGTTGCATTATGACATCATAATGGAATTTTTACATTATGACATCATAATGGAATTTTGCATTATGACATCATAATGGAATGTTACATTATGACATCATAATGGAATGTTGCATTATGACATCATAATGGAATTTTGCATTATGACATCATAATGGAATGTTACATTATGACATCATAATGGAATTTTGCATTATGACATCATAATGGAATGTTGCATTATGACATCATAATGGAATTTTGCATTATGACATCATAATGGAATGTTGCATTATGACATCATAATGGAATTTTGCATTATGACATCATAATGGAATTTTTACATTATGACATAATGGAATTTTGCATTATGACATCATAATGGAATGTTACATTATGACATCATAATTGAATTTTGCATTATGACATCATAATGGAATGTTGCATTATGACATCATAATGGAATTTTGCATTATGACATCATAATGGAATGTTGCATTATGACATCATAATGGAATTTTTACTTTATGACATCATAATGGAATTTTGCTTTATGACATCATAATGGAATGTTGCATTATGACATCATAATGGAATGTTGCATTATGACATCATAATGGAATTTTTACATTATGACATCATAATGGAATGTTGCATTATGACATCATAATGGAATGTTGCATTATGACATCATAATGGAATTTTTACATTATGACATCATAATGGAATTTTGCATTATGACATCATAATGGAATGTTACATTATGACATCATAATGGAATGTTGCATTATGACATCATAATGGAATGTTGCATTATGACATCATAATGGAATTTTACATTATGACATCATAATGGAATTTTGCATTATGACATCACAATGGAATTTTGCATTATGACATCATAATGGAATGTTACATTATGACATCATAATGGAATGTTGCATTATGACATCATAATGGAATTTTTACATTATGACATCACAATGGAATTTTGCATTATGACATCATAATGGAATGTTACATTATGACATCATAATGGAATTTTGCATTATGACATCATAATGGAATTTTGCATTATGACATCATAATGGAATGTTGCATTATGACATCATAATGGAATGTTGCATTATGACATCATAATGGAATGTTGCATTATGACATCATAATGGAATGTTACATTATGACATCATAATGGAATTTTTACATTATGACATCATAATGGAATTTTGCATTATGACATCATAATGGAATTTTGCATTATGACATCATAATGGAATGTTACATTATAACATCATAATTGAATTTTGCATTATGACATCATAATGGAATGTCGCATTATGACATCATAATGGAATTTTGCTTTATGACATCATAATGGAATGTTGCATTATGACATCATAATGGAATGTTGCATTATGACATCATAATGGAATGTTGCATTATGACATCATAATGGAATTTTGCTTTATGACATCATAATGGAATGTTGCATTATGACATCATAATGGAATGTCGCATTATGACATCATAATGGAATTTTGCTTTATGACATCATAATGGAATGTTGCATTATGACATCATAATGGAATGTTGCATTATGACATCATAATGGAATTTTTACATTATGACATCATAATGGAATTTTGCATTATGACATCATAATGGAATGTTGCATTATGACATCATAATGGAATTTTTACATTATGACATCATAATGGAATTTTGCATTATGACATCATAATGGAATGTTACATTATGACATCATAATGGAATGTTGCATTATGACATCATAATGGAATGTTGCATTATGACATCATAAAGGAATTTTACATTATGACATCATAATGGAATTTTGCATTATGACATCACAATGGAATTTTGCATTATGACATCATAATGGAATGTTACATTATGACATCATAATGGAATGTTGCATTATAACATCATAATGGAATTTTTACATTATGACATCATAATGGAATTTTGCATTATGACATCATAATGGAATGTTACATTATGACATCATAATGGAATGTTGCATTATGACATCATAATGGAATGTTGCATTATGACATCATAATGGAATGTTACATTATGACATCATAATGGAATTTTGCTTTATGACATCATAATGGAATGTTGCATTATGACATCATAATGGAATGTTGCATTATGACATCATAATGGAATTTTTACATTATGACATCATAATGGAATGTTGCATTATGACATCATAATGGAATGTTGCATTATGACATCATAATGGAATTTTTACATTATGACATCATAATGGAATTTTGCATTATGACATCATAATGGAATGTTACATTATGACATCATAATGGAATTTGGCATTATGACATCATAATGGAATTTTGCATTATGACATCATAATGGTAAGTTGCATTATGACATCATAATGGAATGTTGCATTATGACATCATAATGGAATTTTTACATTATGACATCACAATGGAATTTTGCATTATGACATCATAATGGAATGTTACATTATGACATCATAATGGAATTTTGCATTATGACATCATAATGGAATGTTGCATTATGACATCATAATGGAATTTTGCATTATGACATCATAATGGAATGTTGCATTATGACATCATAATGGAATGTTGCATTATGACATCATAATGGAATGTTGCATTATGACATCATAATGGAATGTTACATTATGACATCATAATTGAATTTTGCATTATGACATCATAATGGAATGTCGCATTATGACATCATAATGGAATTTTGCTTTATGACATCATAATGGAATGTTGCATTATGACATCATAATGGAATGTTGCATTATGACATCATAATGGAATTTTTACATTATGACATCATAATGGAATTTTGCATTATGACATCATAATGGAATGTTGCATTATGACATCATAATGGAATTTTGCATTATGACATCATAATGGAATGTTGCATTATGACATCATAATGGAATGTTACATTATGACATCATAATGGAATGTTGCATTATGACATCATAATGGAATGTTGCATTATGACATCATAATGGAATGTTGCATTATGACATCATAATGGAATTTTGCATTATGACATCACAATGGAATTTTGCATTATGACATCATAATGGAATGTTACATTATGACATCATAATGGAATGTTGCATTATGACATCATAATGGAATGTTACATTATGACATCATAATGGAATTGTGTATTATGACATCATAATGGAATTTTGCATTATGACATCATAATGGAATTTTTACATTATGACATCATAATGGAATTTTTACTTTATGACATCATAATGGAATTTTGCATTATGACATCATAATGGAATGTTACATTATGACATCATAATGGAATGTTGCATTATGACATCATAATGGAATTTTGCATTATGACATCATAATGGAATTTTTACATTATGACATCATAATGGAATTTTGCATTATGACATCATAATGGAATGTTACATTATGACATCATAATGGAATGTTGCATTATGACATCATAATGGAATGTTACATTATGACATCATAATGGAATTTTGTATTATGACATCATAATGGAATTTTGCATTATGACATCATAATAGAATTTTTACATTATGACATCATAATGGAATTTTGCATTATGACATCATAATGGAATGTTATATTATGACTTCATAATGGAATGTTGCATTATAACATCATATTGGAATTTTGCATTATGACATCATAATGGAATGTTGCATTATGACATCATAATGGAATGTTACATTATGACATCGTAATGGAATTTTGCATTATGACATCATAATGGAATGTTGAATTATGACATCATAATGGAATGTTGCATTATGACATCATAATGGAATGTTGCATTATGACATCATAATGGAATTTTTACATTATGACATCATAATGGAATTTTGCATTATGACATCATAATGGAATGTTGCATTATGACATCATAATGGAATTTGGCATTATGACATCATAATGGAATTTTGCATTATGACATCATAATGGAATGTTGCATTATGACATCATAATGGAATTTTTTCATTATGACATCATAATGGAATGTTGCATTATGACATCATAATGGAATTTTGCATTATGACATCATAATGGAATGTTGCATTATGACATCATAATGGAATTTTGCATTATGACATCATAATAGAATTTTAACAATTATGACATCATAATGGAATTTTTACTTTATGACATCATAATGGAATGTTGCATTATGACATCATAATGGAATTTGGCATTATGACATCATAATGGAATTTTGCATTGACATCATAATGGAATGTTGCATTATGACATCATAATGGAATTTTGCATTATGACATCATAATAGAATTTTTACATTATGACATCATAATGGAATTTTTACTTTATGACATCATAATGGAATGTTGCATTATGACATCATAATGGAATTTGGCATTATGACATCATAATGGAATTTTGCATTATGACATCATAATGGCATGTTGCATTATGACATCATAATGGAATTTGGCATTATGACATCATAATGGAATTTTGCCTTGACATCATAATGGAATGTTGCATTATGACATCATAATGGAATTTTGCATTATGACATCATAATAGAATGTTTACATTATGACATCATAATGGAATTTTTACTTTATGACATCATAATGGAATGTTGCATTATGACATCATAATGGAATTTTGCATTATGACATCATAATAGAATTTTTACATTATGACATCATAATGGAATTTTTACTTTATGACATCATAATGGAATGTTGCATTATGACATCATAATGGAATGTTGCATTATGACATCATAATGGAATGTTGCATTATGACATCATAATGGAATTTTTACATTATGACATCATAATGGAATTTTGCATTATGACATCATAATGGAATTTTGCATTATGACATCATAATAGAATTTTTACATTATGACATCTTAATGGAATTTTTACATTATGACATCATAATGGAATTTTGCATTATGACATCATAATGGAATGTTGCATTATGACATCATAATGGAATGTTGCATTATGACATCATAATGGAATTTTGCATTATGACATCATAATGGAATGTTGCATTATGACATCATAATGGAATTTAGCATTATGACATCATAATGGAATGTTGCATTATGACATCATAATGGAATGTTACATTATGATGTCATAATGTAAAAATTCCATTATGTCATAATGGAATGTTGCATTATGACATCATAATGGAATTTTTACATTATGACATCATAATGGAATTTTGCATTATGACATCATAATGGAATGTTGCATTATGACATCATAATGGAATTTGGCATTATGACATCATAATGGAATTTTGCATTATGACATCATAATGGAATGTTGCATTATGACATCATAATGGAATTTTTACATTATGACATCATAATGGAATTTTGCATTATGACATCATAATGGAATGTTGCATTATGACATCATAATGGAATTTGGCATTATGACATCATAATGGAATTTTGCATTGACATCATAATGGAATGTTGCATTATGACATCATAATGGAATTTTGCATTATGACATAATGGAATTTTGCATTATGACATCATAATGGAATGTTGCATTATGACATCATAATGGAATTTTTACATTATGACATCATAATGGAATGTTGCATTATGACATCATAATGGAATTTTGCATTATGACATCATAATGGAATGTTGCATTATGACATCATAATGGAATTTTTACTTTATGACATCATAATGGAATTTTGCATTATGACATCATAATGGAATTTTTACATTATGACATCATAATGGAATTTTTACTTTATGACATCATAATGGAATGTTGCATTATGACATCATAATGGAATGTTGCATTATGACATCATAATGGAATTTTTACATTATGACATCATAATGGAATGTTGCATTATGACATCATAATGGAATTTTGCATTATGACATCATAATGGAATGTTGCATTATGACATCATAATGGAATTTTGCATTATGACATCATAATAGAATTTTTACATTATGACATCATAATGGAATTTTTACTTTATGACATCATAATGGAATTTTGCATTATGGCATCATAATGGAATGTTACATTATGATGTCATAATGTAAAAATTCCATTATGTCATTATGGAATGTTGCATTATGACATCATAATGGAATTTTTACATTATGACATCATAATGGAATTTTGCATTATGACATCATAATGGAATGTTCCATTATGACATCATAATGGAATTTTGCATTATGACATCATAATGGAATGTTGCATTATGACATCATAATGGAATGTTGCATTATCACATCATAATGGAATTTTTACATTATGACATCATAATGGAATGTTGCATTATGACATCATAATGGAATTTTTACATTATGACATCATAATGGAATTTTGCATTATGACATCATAATGGAATTTTGCATTATGACATCATAATGGAATGTTACATTATGACATCATAATGGAATTTTGCATTATGACATCATAATGGAATGTTGCATTATGACATCATAATGGAATTTTGCATTATGACATCATAATGGAATGTTGCATTATGACATCATAATGGAATGTTGCATTATAACATCATAATGGAATTTTTACATTATGACAACATAATGGAATGTTGCATTATGACATCATAATGGAATTTTTACATTATGACATCATAATGGAATTTTGCATTATGACATCATAATGGAATTTTTACTTTATGACATCATAATGGAATTTTGCATTATGACATCATAATGGAATTTTTACATTATGACATCATAATGGAATTTTGCATTATGACATAATATAATTTTGCATTATGACATCATAATGGAATGTTGCATTATGACATCATAATGGAATTTTTACATTATGACATCATAATGGAATGTTGCATTATGACATCATAATGGAATTTTGCATTATGACATCATAATGGAATGTTGCATTATGACATCATAATGGAATGTTGCATTATGACATCATAATGGAATGTTACATTATGACATCATAATGGAATTTTTACATTATGACATCATAATGGAATTTTGCATTATGACATCATAATGGAATTTTGCATTATGACATCATAATGGAATGTTACATTATGACATCATAATTGAATTTTGCATTATGACATCATAATGGAATGTCGCATTATGACATCATAATGGAATTTTGCTTTATGACATCATAATGGAATGTTGCATTATGACATCATAATGGAATGTTGCATTATGACATCATAATGGAATTTTTACATTATGACATCATAATGGAATTTTGCATTATGACATCATAATGGAATGTTGCATTATGACATCATAATGGAATTTTGCATTATGACATCATAATGGAATGTTGCATTATGACATCATAATGGACTTTTGCATTATGACATCATAATGGAATTTTTACATTATGACATAATGGAATTTTGCATTATGACATCATAATGGAATGTTACATTATGACATCATAATTGAATTTTGCATTATGACATCATAATGGAATGTTGCATTATGACATCATAATGGAATTTTGCATTATGACATCATAATGGAATGTTGCATTATGACATCATAATGGAATTTTTACTTTATGACATCATAATTGAATTTTGCTTTATGACATCATAATGGAATGTTGCATTATGACATCATAATGGAATGTTGCATTATGACATCATAATGGAATTTTTACATTATGACATCATAATGGAATGTTGCATTATGACATCATAATGGAATGTTGCATTATGACATCATAATGGAATTTTTACATTATGACATCATAATGGAATTTTTACATTATGACATCATAATGGAATTTTGCATTATGACATCATAATGGAATGTTGCATTATGACATCATAATGGAATTTTGCATTATGACATCATAATGGAATGTTGCATTATGACATCATAATGGAATGTTGCATTATAACATCATAATGGAATTTTTACATTATGACATCATAATGGAATGTTGCATTATGACATCATAATGGAATTTTTACATTATGACATCATAATGGAATTTTGCATTATGACATCATAATGGAATTTTGCATTATGACATCATAATGGAATGTTACATTATGACATCATAATGGAATTTTGCATTATGACATCATAATGGAATGTTGCATTATGACATCATAATGGAATTTTGCATTATGACATCATAATGGAATGTTGCATTATGACATCATAATGGAATGTTGCATTATAACATCATAATGGAATTTTTACATTATGACAACATAATGGAATGTTGCATTATGACATCATAATGGAATTTTTACATTATGACATCATAATGGAATTTTGCATTATGACATCATAATGGAATTTTTACTTTATGACATCATAATGGAATTTTGCATTATGACATCATAATGGAATTTTTACATTATGACATCATAATGGAATTTTGCATTATGACATAATATAATTTTGCATTATGACATCATAATGGAATGTTGCATTATGACATCATAATGGAATTTTTACATTATGACATCATAATGGAATGTTGCATTATGACATCATAATGGAATTTTGCATTATGACATCATAATGGAATGTTGCATTATGACATCATAATGGAATGTTGCATTATGACATCATAATGGAATGTTACATTATGACATCATAATGGAATTTTTACATTATGACATCATAATGGAATTTTGCATTATGACATCATAATGGAATTTTGCATTATGACATCATAATGGAATGTTACATTATGACATCATAATTGAATTTTGCATTATGACATCATAATGGAATGTCGCATTATGACATCATAATGGAATTTTGCTTTATGACATCATAATGGAATGTTGCATTATGACATCATAATGGAATGTTGCATTATGACATCATAATGGAATTTTTACATTATGACATCATAATGGAATTTTGCATTATGACATCATAATGGAATGTTGCATTATGACATCATAATGGAATTTTGCATTATGACATCATAATGGAATGTTGCATTATGACATCATAATGGACTTTTGCATTATGACATCATAATGGAATTTTTACATTATGACATAATGGAATTTTGCATTATGACATCATAATGGAATGTTACATTATGACATCATAATTGAATTTTGCATTATGACATCATAATGGAATGTTGCATTATGACATCATAATGGAATTTTGCATTATGACATCATAATGGAATGTTGCATTATGACATCATAATGGAATTTTTACTTTATGACATCATAATGGAATTTTGCTTTATGACATCATAAGGGAATGTTGCATTATGACATCATAATGGAATGTTGCATTATGACATCATAATGGAATTTTTACATTATGACATCATAATGGAATGTTGCATTATGACATCATAATGGAATGTTGCATTATGACATCATAATGGAATTTTTACATTATGACATCATAATGGAATTTTGCATTATGACATCATAATGGAATGTTGCATTATGACATCATAATGGAATTTTTACTTTATGACATCATAATGGAATTTTGCTTTATGACATCATAATGGAATGTTGCATTATGACATCATAATGGAATGTTGCATTATGACATCATAATGGAATTTTTACATTATGACATCATAATGGAATGTTGCATTATGACATCATAATGGAATGTTGCATTATGACATCATAATGGAATTTTTACATTATGACATCATAATGGAATTTTGCATTATGACATCATAATGGAATGTTACATTATGACATCATAATGGAATGTTGCATTATGACATCATAATGGAATTTTGCATTATGACATCATAATGGAATTTTTACATTATGACATCATAATGGAATTTTGCATTATGACATCATAATGGAATGTTACATTATGACATCATAATGGAATGTTGCATTATGACATCATAATGGAATGTTACATTATGACATCATAATGGAATTTTGTATTATGACATCATAATGGAATTTTGCATTATGACATCATAATAGAATTTTTACATTATGACATCATAATGGAATTTTGCATTATGACATCATAATGGAATGTTATATTATGACTTCATAATGGAATGTTGCATTATAACATCATAATGGAATTTTGCATTATGACATCATAATGGAATGTTGCATTATGACATCATAATGGAATGTTACATTATGACATCGTAATGGAATTTTGCATTATGACATCATAATGGAATGTTGAATTATGACATCATAATGGAATGTTGCATTATGACATCATAATGGAATGTTGCATTATGACATCATAATGGAATTTTTACATTATGACATCATAATGGAATTTTGCATTATGACATCATAATGGAATTTTGCATTATGACATCATAATGGAATTTGGCATTATGACATCATAATGGAATTTGGCATTATGACATCATAATGGAATTTTGCATTATGACATCATAATGGAATGTTGCATTATGACATCATAATGGAATTTGGCATTATGACATCATAATGGAATTTTGCATTATGACATCATAATGGAATGTTGCATTATGACATCATAATGGAATTTTTTCATTATGACATCATAATGGAATGTTGCATTATGACATCATAATGGAATTTTGCATTATGACATCATAATGGAATTTTGCATTATGACATCATAATGGAATGTTGCATTATGACATCATAATGGAATTTTGCATTATGACATCATAATAGAATTTTTACATTATGACATCATAATGGAATTTTTACTTTATGACATCATAATGGAATTTTGCATTATGACATCATAATGGAATGTTACATTATGACATCATAATGGAATGTTGCATTATGACATCATAATGGAATTTTGCATTATGACATCATAATGGAATTTTTACATTATGACATCATAATGGAATTTTGCATTATGACATCATAATGGAATGTTACATTATGACATCATAATGGAATGTTGCATTATGACATCATAATGGAATGTTACATTATGACATCATAATGGAATTTTGTATTATGACATCATAATGGAATTTTGCATTATGACATCATAATAGAATTTTTACATTATGACATCATAATGGAATTTTGCATTATGACATCATAATGGAATGTTATATTATGACTTCATAATGGAATGTTGCATTATAACATCATAATGGAATTTTGCATTATGACATCATAATGGAATGTTGCATTATGACATCATAATGGAATGTTACATTATGACATCGTAATGGAATTTTGCATTATGACATCATAATGGAATGTTGAATTATGACATCATAATGGAATGTTGCATTATGACATCATAATGGAATGTTGCATTATGACATCATAATGGAATTTTTACATTATGACATCATAATGGAATGTTGCATTATGACATCATAATGGAATTTTTACATTATGACATCATAATGGAATGTTGCATTATGACATCATAATGGAATTTTGCATTATGACATCATAATAGAATTTTTACATTATGACATCATAATGGAATTTTTACATTATGACATCATAATCGAATTTTGCATTATGACATCATAATGGAATGTTGCATTATGACATCATAATGGAATTTTGCATTATGACATCATAATGGAATGTTGCATTATGACATCATAATGGAATTTGGCATTATGACATCATAATGGAATTTTGCATTATGACATCATAATGGAATGTTACATTATGACATCATAATGGAATTTTTTCATTATGACATCATAATGGAATGTTGCATTATGACATCATAATGGAATTTTGCATTATGACATCATAATGGAATGTTGCATTATGACATCATAATGGAATTTTGCATTATGACATCATAATAGAATTTTTACATTATGACATCATAATGGAATTTTTACTTTATGACATCATAATGGAATGTTGCATTATGACATCATAATGGAATGTTACATTATGATACATCATAATGGAATGTTGCATTATGCCATCATAATGGAATTTGGCATTATGACATCATAATGGAATTTGGCATTATGACATCATAATGGAATGTTACATTATGACATCATAATGGAATTTGGCATTATGACATCATAATGGAGTTTTGCATTATGACATCATAATGGTAAGTTGCATTATGACATCATAATGGAATGTTGCATTATGACATCATAATGGAATTTTTACATTATGACATCACAATGGAATTTTGCATTATGACATCATAATGGAATGTTACATTATGACATCATAATGGAATTTTGCATTATGACATCATAATGGAATGTTGCATTATGACATCATAATGGAATTTTGCATTATGACATCATAATGGAATGTTGCATTATGACATCATAATGGAATGTTGCATTATGACATCATAATGGAATGTTGCATTATGACATCATAATGGAATGTTACATTATGACATCATAATTGAATTTTGCATTATGACATCATAATGGAATGTCGCATTATGACATCATAATGGAATTTTGCTTTATGACATCATAATGGAATGTTGCATTATGACATCATAATGGAATGTTGCATTATGACATCATAATGGAATTTTTACATTATTACATCATAATGGAATTTTGCATTATGACATCATAATGGAATGTTGCATTATGACATCATAATGGAATTTTGCATTATGACATCATAATGGAATGTTGCATTATGACATCATAATGGAATGTTACATTATGACGTCATAATGGAATGTTGCATTATGACATCATAATGGAATGTTGCATTATGACATCATAATGGAATTTTACATTATGACATCATAATGGAATTTTGCATTATGACATCACAATGGAATTTTGCATTATGACATCATAATGGAATGTTACATTATGACATCATAATGGAATGTTGCATTATGACATCATAATGGAATGTTACATTTTGACATCATAATGGAATTGTGTATTATGACATCATAATGGAATTTTGCATTATGACATCATAATGGAATTTTTACATTATGACATCATAATGGAATT
This sequence comes from Eleutherodactylus coqui, assembly GCA_035609135.1. Classification (NCBI taxonomy): domain Eukaryota; kingdom Metazoa; phylum Chordata; class Amphibia; order Anura; family Eleutherodactylidae; genus Eleutherodactylus; species Eleutherodactylus coqui. Next base: position 270,518,706 of record CM069409.1, on the reverse strand, counting down.
TTGCATTATGACATCATAATGGAATGTTGCATTATGACATCATAATGGAATTTTGCATTATGACATCATAATGGAATGTAGCATTATGACATCATAATGGAATTTTGCATTATGACATCATAATAGAATTTTTACATTATGACATCATAATGGAATTTTTACTTTATAACATCATAATGGAATTTTGCATTATGACATCATAATGGAATGTTACATTATGACATCATAATGGAATGTTGCATTATGACATCATAATGGAATTTTGCATTATGACATCATAATGGAATTTTTACATTATGACATCATAATGGAATTTTGCATTATGACATCATAATGGAATGTTACATTATGACATCATAATGGAATGTTGCATTATGACATCATAATGGAATGTTACATTATGACATCATAATGGAATTTTGTATTATGACATCATAATGGAATTTTGCATTATGACATCATAATAGAATTTTTACATTATGACATCATAATGGAATTTTGCATTATGACATCATAATGGAATGTTATATTATGACTTCATAATGGAATGTTGCATTATAACATCATAATGGAATTTTGCATTATGACATCATAATGGAATGTTGCATTATGACATCATAATGGAATGTTACATTATGACATCGTAATGGAATTTTGCATTATGACATCATAATGGAATGTTGCATTATGACATCATAATGGAATTTTTACATTATGACATCATAATGGAATTTTGCATTATGACATCATAATGGAATTTTGCATTATGACATCATAATGGAATTTGGCATTATGACATCATAATGGAATTTGGCATTATGACATCATAATGGAATTTTGCATTATGACATCATAATGGAATGTTGCATTATGACATCATAATGGAATTTGGCATTATGACATCATAATGGAATTTTGCATTATGACATCATAATGGAATGTTGCATTATGACATCATAATGGAATTTTTTCATTATGACATCATAATGGAATGTTGCATTATGACATCATAATGGAATTTTGCATTAGTACATCATAATGGAATGTTGCATTATGACATCATAATGGAATTTTGCATTATGACATCATAATAGAATTTTTACATTATGACATCATAATGGAATTTTTACTTTATGACATCATAATGGAATTTTGCATTATGACATCATAATGGAATGTTACATTATGACATCATAATGGAATGTTGCATTATGACATCATAATGGAATTTTGCATTATGACATCATAATGGAATTTTTACATTATGACATCATAATGGAATTTTGCATTATGACATTATAATGGAATGTTACATTATGACATCATAATGGAATGTTGCATTATGACATCATAATGGAATGTTACATTATGACATCATAATGGAATTTTGTATTATGACATCATAATGGAATTTTGCATTATGACATCATAATAGAATTTTTACATTATGACATCATAATGGAATTTTGCATTATGACATCATAATGGAATGTTATATTATGACTTCATAATGGAATGTTGCATTATAACATCATAATGGAATTTTGCATTATGACATCATAATGGAATGTTGCATTATGACATCATAATGGAATGTTACATTATGACATCGTAATGGAATTTTGCATTATGACATCATAATGGAATGTTGAATTATGACATCATAATGGAATGTTGCATTATGACATCATAATGGAATGTTGCATTATGACATCATAATGGAATTTTTACATTATGACATCATAATGGAATGTTGCATTATGACATCATAATGGAATTTTTACATTATGACATCATAATGGAATGTTGCATTATGACATCATAATGGAATTTTGCATTATGACATCATAATAGAATTTTTACATTATGACATCATAATGGAATTTTTACATTATGACATCATAATCGAATTTTGCATTATGACATCATAATGGAATGTTGCATTATGACATCATAATGGAATTTTGCATTATGACATCATAATGGAATGTTACATTATGACATCATAATGGAATGTTGCATTATGACATCATAATGGAATTTTGCATTATGACATCATAATGGAATTTTTACATTATGACATCATAATGGAATTTTGCATTATGACATTATAATGGAATGTTACATTATGACATCATAATGGAATGTTGCATTATGACATCATAATGGAATGTTACATTATGACATCATAATGGAATTTTGTATTATGACATCATAATGGAATTTTGCATTATGACATCATAATAGAATTTTTACATTATGACATCATAATGGAATTTTGCATTATGACATCATAATGGAATGTTATATTATGACTTCATAATGGAATGTTGCATTATAACATCATAATGGAATTTTGCATTATGACATCATAATGGAATGTTGCATTATGACATCATAATGGAATGTTACATTATGACATCGTAATGGAATTTTGCATTATGACATCATAATGGAATGTTGAATTATGACATCATAATGGAATGTTGCATTATGACATCATAATGGAATGTTGCATTATGACATCATAATGGAATTTTTACATTATGACATCATAATGGAATGTTGCATTATGACATCATAATGGAATTTTTACATTATGACATCATAATGGAATGTTGCATTATGACATCATAATGGAATTTTGCATTATGACATCATAATAGAATTTTTACATTATGACATCATAATGGAATTTTTACATTATGACATCATAATCGAATTTTGCATTATGACATCATAATGGAATGTTGCATTATGACATCATAATGGAATTTTGCATTATGACATCATAATGGAATGTTGCATTATGACATCATAATGGAATTTGGCATTATGACATCATAATGGAATTTTGCATTATGACATCATAATGGAATGTTACATTATGACATCATAATGGAATTTTTTCATTATGACATCATAATGGAATGTTGCATTATGACATCATAATGGAATTTTGCATTATGACATCATAATGGAATGTTGCATTATGACATCATAATGGAATTTTGCATTATGACATCATAATAGAATTTTTACATTATGACATCATAATGGAATTTTTACTTTATGACATCATAATGGAATGTTGCATTATGACATCATAATGGAATGTTACATTATGATACATCATAATGGAATGTTGCATTATGACATCATAATGGAATTTGGCATTATGACATCATAATGGAATTTGGCATTATGACATCATAATGGAATGTTACATTATGACATCATAATGGAATTTGGCATTATGACATCATAATGGAGTTTTGCATTATGACATCATAATGGTAAGTTGCATTATGACATCATAATGGAATGTTGCATTATGACATCATAATGGAATTTTTACATTATGACATCACAATGGAATTTTGCATTATGACATCATAATGGAATGTTACATTATGACATCATAATGGAATTTTGCATTATGACATCATAATGGAATGTTGCATTATGACATCATAATGGAATTTTGCATTATGACATCATAATGGAATGTTGCATTATGACATCATAATGGAATGTTGCATTATGACATCATAATGGAATGTTGCATTATGACATCATAATGGAATGTTACATTATGACATCATAATTGAATTTTGCATTATGACATCATAATGGAATGTCGCATTATGACATCATAATGGAATTTTGCTTTATGACATCATAATGGAATGTTGCATTATGACATCATAATGGAATGTTGCATTATGACATCATAATGGAATTTTTACATTATGACATCATAATGGAATTTTGCATTATGACATCATAATGGAATGTTGCATTATGACATCATAATGGAATTTTGCATTATGACATCATAATGGAATGTTGCATTATGACATCATAATGGAATGTTACATTATGACGTCATAATGGAATGTTGCATTATGACATCATAATGGAATGTTGCATTATGACATCATAATGGAATTTTACATTATGACATCATAATGGAATTTTGCATTATGACATCACAATGGAATTTTGCATTATGACATCATAATGGAATGTTACATTATGACATCATAATGGAATGTTGCATTATGACATCATAATGGAATGTTACATTATGACATCATAATGGAATTGTGTATTATGACATCATAATGGAATTTTGCATTATGACATCATAATGGAATTTTTACATTATGACATCATAATGGAATTTTGCATTATGACATCATAATGGAATGTTGCATTATGACATCATAATGGAATTTTGCATTATGACATCATAATGGAATGTAGCATTATGACATCATAATGGAATTTTGCATTATGACATCATAATAGAATTTTTACATTATGACATCATAATGGAATTTTTACTTTATAACATCATAATGGAATTTTGCATTATGACATCATAATGGAATGTTACATTATGACATCATAATGGAATGTTGCATTATGACATCATAATGGAATTTTGCATTATGACATCATAATGGAATTTTTACATTATGACATCATAATGGAATTTTGCATTATGACATCATAATGGAATGTTACATTATGACATCATAATGGAATGTTGCATTATGACATCATAATGGAATGTTACATTATGACATCATAATGGAATTTTGTATTATGACATCATAATGGAATTTTGCATTATGACATCATAATAGAATTTTTACATTATGACATCATAATGGAATTTTGCATTATGACATCATAATGGAATGTTATATTATGACTTCATAATGGAATGTTGCATTATAACATCATAATGGAATTTTGCATTATGACATCATAATGGAATGTTGCATTATGACATCATAATGGAATGTTACATTATGACATCGTAATGGAATTTTGCATTATGACATCATAATGGAATGTTGAATTATGACATCATAATGGAATGTTGCATTATGACATCATAATGGAATGTTGCATTATGACATCATAATGGAATTTTTACATTATGACATCATAATGGAATTTTGCATTATGACATCATAATGGAATTTTGCATTATGACATCATAATGGAATTTGGCATTATGACATCATAATGGAATTTGGCATTATGACATCATAATGGAATTTTGCATTATGACATCATAATGGAATGTTGCATTATGACATCATAATGGAATTTGGCATTATGACATCATAATGGAATTTTGCATTATGACATCATAATGGAATGTTGCATTATGACATCATAATGGAATTTTTTCATTATGACATCATAATGGAATGTTGCATTATGACATCATAATGGAATTTTGCATTATGACATCATAATGGAATGTTGCATTATGACATCATAATGGAATTTTGCATTATGACATCATAATAGAATTTTTACATTATGACATCATAATGGAATTTTTACTTTATGACATCATAATGGAATGTTGCATTATGACATCATAATGGAATTTGGCATTATGACATCATAATGTAATTTTGCATTATGACATCATAATGGAATGTTGAATTATGACATCATAATGGAATTTTTACATTATGACATCATAATGGAATTTTGCATTATGACATCATAATGGAATGTTGCATTATGACATCATAATGGAATTTGGCATTATGACATCATAATGGAATTTTGCATTGACATCATAATGGAATGTTGCATTATGACATCATAATGGAATTTTGCATTATGACATCATAATAGAATTTTTACATTATGACATCATAATGGAATTTTTACTTTATGACATCATAATGGAATGTTGCATTATGACATCATAATGGAATTTTGCATTATGACATCATAATAGAATTTTTACATTATGACATCATAATGGAATTTTTACTTTATGACATCATAATGGAATGTTGCATTATGACATCATAATGGAATGTTGCATTATGACATCATAATGGAATGTTGCATTATGACATCATAATGGAATTTTTACATTATGACATCATAATGGAATTTTGCATTATGACATCATAATGGAATTTTGCATTATGACATCATAATGGAATTTTGCATTATGACATCATAATAGAATTTTTACATTATGACATCTTAATGGAATTTTTACATTATGACATCATAATGGAATTTTGCATTATGACATCATAATGGAATGTTGCATTATGACATCATAATGGAATGTTGCATTATGACATCATAATGGAATGTTGCATTATGACATCATAATGGAATTTTGCATTATGACATCATAATGGAATGTTGCATTATGACATCATAATGGAATGTTACATTATGATGTCATAATGTAAAAATTCCATTATGTCATAATGGAATGTTGCATTATGACATCATAATGGAATTTTTACATTATGACATCATAATGGAATTTTGCATTATGACATCATAATGGAATGTTGCATTATGACATCATAATGGAATTTGGCATTATGACATCATAATGGAATTTTGCATTATGACATCATAATGGAATGTTGCATTATGACATCATAATGGAATTTTTACATTATGACATCATAATGGAATTTTGCATTATGACATCATAATGGAATGTTGCATTATGACATCATAATGGAATTTGGCATTATGACATCATAATGGAATTTTGCATTGACATCATAATGGAATGTTGCATTATGACATCATAATGGAATTTTGCATTATGACATAATGGAATTTTGCATTATGACATCATAATGGAATGTTGCATTATGACATCATAATGGAATTTTTACATTATGACATCATAATGGAATGTTGCATTATGACATCATAATGGAATTTTGCATTATGACATCATAATGGAATGTTGCATTATGACATCATAATGGAATTTTTACTTTATGACATCATAATGGAATTTTGCATTATGACATCATAATGGAATTTTTACATTATGACATCATAATGGAATTTTTACTTTATGACATCATAATGGAATGTTGCATTATGACATCATAATGGAATGTTGCATTATGACATCATAATGGCATTTTTACATTATGACATCATAATGGAATGTTGCATTATGACATCATAATGGAATTTTGCATTATGACATCATAATGGAATTTTTACATTATGACATCATAATGGAATTTTTACTTTATGACATCATAATGGAATTTTGCATTATGACATCATAATGGAATGTTGCATTATGACATCATAATGGAATTTTGCATTATGACATCATAATGGAATGTTGCATTATGACATCATAATGGAATGTTGCATTATAACATCATAATGGAATTTTTACATTATGACATCATAACGGAATGTTGCATTATGACATCATAATGGCATTTTTACATTATGACATCATAATGGAATGTTGCATTATGACATCATAATGGAATTTTGCATTATGACATCATAATGGAATGTTGCATTATGACATCATAATGGAATTTTTACATTATGACATCATAATGGAATTTTGCATTATGACATCATAATGGAATGTTGCATTATGACATCATAATGGAATTTTGCATTATGACATCAAAATGGAATGTTGCATTATGACATCATAATGGAATGTTGCATTATAACATCATAATGGAATTTTTACATTATGACATCATAACGGAATGTTGCATTATGACATCATAATGGAATTTTTACATTATGACATCATAATGGAATTTTGCATTATGACATCATAATGGAATTTTGCATTATGACATCATAATGGAATGTTACATTATGACATCATAATGGAATTTTGCATTATGACATCATAATGGAATGTTGCATTATGACATCATAATGGAATTTTGCATTATGACATCATAATGGAATGTTGCATTATGACATCATAATGGAATGTTGCATTATAACATCATAATGGAATTTTTACATTATGACATCATAATGGAATGTTGCATTATGACATCATAATGGAATTTTTACATTATGACATCATAATGGAATTTTGCATTATGACATCATAATGGAATTTTTACTTTATGACATCATAATGGAATTTTGCATTATGACATCATAATGGAATTTTTACATTATGACATCATAATGGAATGTTGCATTATGACATCATAATGGAATTTTGCATTATGACATCATAATGGAATGTTGCATTATGACATCATAATGGAATTTTGCATTATGACATCATAATAGAATTTTTACATTATGACATCATAATGGAATTTTTACTTTATGACATCATAATGGAATTTTGCATTATGACATCATAATGGAATGTTACATTATGATGTCATAATGTAAAAATTCCATTATGTCATAATGGAATGTTGCATTATGACATCATAATGGAATTTTTACATTATGACATCATAATGGAATTTTGCATTATGACATCATAATGGAATGTTGCATTATGACATCATAATGGAATTTGGCATTATGACATCATAATGGAATTTTGCATTATGACATCATAATGGAATGTTGCATTATGACATCATAATGGAATTTTTACATTATGACATCATAATGGAATGTTGCATTATGACATCATAATGGAATTTTTACATTATGACATCATAATGGAATGTTGCATTATGACATCATAATGGAATTTTTACTTTATGACATCATAATGGAATGTTGCATTATGACATCATAATGGAATTTTTACATTATGACATCATAATGGAATTTTGCATTATGACATCATAATGGAATGTTGCATTATGACATCATAATGGAATTTGGCATTATGACATCATAATGGAATTTTGCATTGACATCATAATGGAATGTTGCATTATGACATCATAATGGAATTTTGCATTATGACATCATAATAGAATTTTTACATTATGACATCATAATGGAATTTTTACATTATGACATCATAATGGAATGTTGCATTATGACATCATAATGGAATTTTTACATTATGACATCATAATGGAATTTTGCATTATGACATCATAATGGAATTTTTACTTTATGACATCATAATGGAATTTTGCATTATGACATCATAAGGGAATTTTTACATTATGACATCATAATGGAATGTTGCATTATGACATCATAATGGAATTTTGCATTATGACATCATAATGGAATGTTGCATTATGACATCATAATGGAATTTTGCATTATGACATCATAGTAGAATTTTTACATTATGACATCATAATGGAATTTTTACTTTATGACATCATAATGGAATTTTCATTATGACATCATAATGGAATGTTACATTATGATGTCATAATGTAAAAATTCCATTATGTCATAATGGAATGTTGCATTATGACATCATAATGGAATTTTTACATTATGACATCATAATGGAATTTTGCATTATGACATCATAATGGAATGTTGCATTATGACATCATAATGGAATTTGGCATTATGACATCATAATGGAATTTTGCATTATGACATCATAATGGAATGTTGCATTATGACATCATAATGGAATTTTTACATTATGACATCATAATGGAATGTTGCATTATGACATCATAATGGAATTTTTACATTATGACATCATAATGGAATGTTGCATTATGACATCATAATGGAATTTTTACTTTATGACATCATAATGGAATGTTGCATTATGACATCATAATGGAATTTTTACATTATGACATCATAATGGAATTTTGCATTATGACATCATAATGGAATGTTGCATTATGACATCATAATGGAATTTGGCATTATGACATCATAATGGAATTTTGCATTGACATCATAATGGAATGTTGCATTATGACATCATAATGGAATTTTGCATTATGACATCATAATAGAATTTTTACATTATGACATCATAATGGAATTTTTACATTATGACATCATAATGGAATGTTGCATTATGACATCATAATGGAATTTTTACATTATGACATCATAATGGAATTTTGCATTATGACATCATAATGGAATTTTTACTTTATGACATCATAATGGAATTTTGCATTATGACATCATAAGGGAATTTTTACATTATGACATCATAATTGAATGTTGCATTATGACATCATAATGGAATTTTGCATTATGACATCATAATGGAATGTTGCATTATGACATCATAATGGAATTTTGCATTATGACATCATAGTAGAATTTTTACATTATGACATCATAATGGAATTTTTACTTTATGACATCATAATGGAATTTTCATTATGACATCATAATGGAATGTTACATTATGATGTCATAATGTAAAAATTCCATTATGTCATAATGGAATGTTGCATTATGACATCATAATGGAATTTTTACATTATGACATCATAATGGAATTTTGCATTATGACATCATAATGGAATGTTGCATTATGACATCATAATGGAATTTGGCATTATGACATCATAATGGAATTTTGCATTATGACATCATAATGGAATGTTGCATTATGACATCATAATGGAATTTTTACATTATGACATCATAATGGAATGTTGCATTATGACATCATAATGGAATTTTTACATTATGACATCATAATGGAATTTTGCATTATGACATCATAATGGAATGTTGCATTATGACATCATAATGGAATTTGGCATTATGACATCATAATGGAATTTTGCATTATGACATCATAATGGAATGTTGCATTATGACATCATAATGGAATTTTTACATTATGACATCATAATGGAATGTTGCATTATGACATCATAATGGAATTTTTACATTATGACATCATAATGGAATGTTGCATTATGACATCATAATGGAATTTTTACTTTATGACATCATAATGGAATGTTGCATTATGACATCATAATGGAATTTTTACATTATGACATCATAATGGAATGTTGCATTATGACATCATAATGGAATTTGGCATTATGACATCATAATGGAATTTTGCATTGACATCATAATGGAATGTTGCATTATGACATCATAATGGAATTTTGCATTATGACATCATAATAGAATTTTTACATTATGACATCATAATGGAATTTTTACATTATGACATCATAATGGAATGTTGCATTATGACATCATAATGGAATTTTTACATTATGACATCATAATGGAATTTTTACTTTATGACATCATAATGGAATTTTGCATTATGACATCATAAGGGAATTTTTACATTATGACATCATAATGGAATGTTGCATTATGACATCATAATGGAATTTTGCATTATGACATCATAATGGAATGTTGCATTATGACATCATAATGGAATTTTGCATTATGACATCATAGTAGAATTTTTACATTATGACATCATAATGGAATTTTTACTTTATGACATCATAATGGAATTTTCATTATGACATCATAATGGAATGTTACATTATGATGTCATAATGTAAAAATTCCATTATGTCATAATGGAATGTTGCATTATGACATCATAATGGAATTTTTACATTATGACATCATAATGGAATTTTGCATTATGACATCATAATGGAATGTTGCATTATGACATCATAATGGAATTTGGCATTATGACATCATAATGGAATTTTGCATTATGACATCATAATGGAATGTTGCATTATGACATCATAATGGCATTTTTACATTATGACATCATAATGGAATGTTGCATTATGACATCATAATGGAATTTTTACATTATGACATCATAATGGAATGTTGCATTATGACATCATAATGGAATTTTTACTTTATGACATCATAATGGAATGTTGCATTATGACATCATAATGGAATTTTTACATTATGACATCATAATGGAATTTTGCATTATGACATCATAATGGTATGTTGCATTATGACATCATAATGGAATTTGGCATTATGACATCATAATGGAATTTTGCATTGACATCATAATGGAATGTTGCATTATGACATCATAATGGAATTTTGCATTATGACATTATAATAGAATTTTTACATTATGACATCATAATGGAATTTTTACTTTATGACATCATAATGGAATGTTGCATTATGACATCATAATGGAATTTTGCATTATGACATCATAATAGAATTTTTTCATTATGACATCATAATGGAATTTTTACTTTATGACATCATAATGGAATTTTGCATTATGACATCATAATAGAATTTTTACATTATGACATCATAATGGAATTTTTACATTATGACATCATAATGGAATTTTGCATTATGACATCATAATGGAATGTTGCATTATGACATCATAATGGAATTTGGCATTATGACATCATAATGGAATTTTGCATTATGACATCATAATGGAATGTTGCATTATGACATCATAATGGAATTTTGCATTATAACATCATAATGGAATGTTGCATTATGACATCATAATGGAATGTTACATTATGATGTCATAATGTAAAAATTCCATTATGTCATAATGGAATGTTGCATTATGACATCATAATGGAATTTTTACATTATGACATCATAATGGAATTTTGCATTATGACATCATAATGGAATGTTGCATTATGACATCATAATGGAATTTGGCATTATGACATCATAATGGAATTTTGCATTATGACATCATAATGGAATGTTGCATTATGGCATCATAATGGAATTTTTACATTATGACATCATAATGGAATTTTGCATTATGACATCATAATGGAATGTTGCATTATGACATCATAATGGAATTTGGCATTATGACATCATAATGGAATTTTGCATTGACATCATAATGGAATGTTGCATTATGACATCATAATGGAATTTTGCATTATGACATAATGGAATTTTGCATTATGACATCATAATGGAATGTTGCATTATGACATCATAATGGAATTTTTACATTATGACATCATAATGGAATGTTGCATTATGACATCATAATGGAATTTTGCATTATGACATCATAATGGAATGTTGCATTATGACATCATAATGGAATTTTTACTTTATGACATCATAATGGAATTTTGCATTATGACATCATAATGGAATTTTTACATTATGACATCATAATGGAATTTTTACTTTATGACATCATAATGGAATGTTGCATTATGACATCATAATGGAATGTTGCATTATGACATCATAATGGAATTTTTACATTATGACATCATAATGGAATGTTGCATTATGACATCATAATGGAATTTTGCATTATGACATCATAATAGAATGTTGCATTATGACATCATAATGGAATTTTGCATTATGACATCATAATAGAATTTTTACATTATGACATCATAATGGAATTTTTACTTTATGACATCATAATGGAATTTTGCATTATGACATCATAATGGAATGTTACATTATGATGTCATAATGTAAAAATTCCATTATGTCATTATGGAATGTTGCATTATGACATCATAATGGAATTTTTACATTATGACATCATAATGGAATTTTGCATTATGACATCATAATGGAATGTTGCATTATGACATCATAATGGAATTTTGCATTATGACATCATAATGGAATGTTGCATTATGACATCATAATGGAATGTTGCATTATAACATCATAATGGAATTTTTACATTATGACATCATAACGGAATGTTGCATTATGACATCATAATGGAATTTTTTTATTAAGACATCATAATGGAATGTTGCATTATGACATCATAATGGAATTTTTACTTTATGACATCATAATGGAATGTTGCATTATGACATCATAATGGAATTTTTACATTATGACATCATAATGGAATTTTGCATTATGACATCATAATGGAATGTTGCATTATGACATCATAATGGAATTTCGCATTATGACATCATAATGGAATTTTGCATTGACATCATAATGGAATGTTGCATTATGACATCATAATGGAATTTTGCATTATGACATCATAATAGAATTTTTACATTATGACATCATAATGGAATTTTTACTTTATGACATCATAATGGAATGTTGCATTATGACATCATAATGGAATTTTGCATTATGACATCATAATAGAATTTTTTCATTATGACATCATAATGGAATTTTTACTTTATGACATCATAATGGAATTTTGCATTATGACATCATAATAGAATTTTTACATTATGACATCATAATGGAATTTTTACATTATGACATCATAATGGAATTTTGCATTATGACATCATAATGGAATGTTGCATTATGACATCATAATGGAATTTGGCATTATGACATCATAATGGAATTTTGCATTATGACATCATAATGGAATGTTGCATTATGACATCATAATGGAATTTTGCATTGACATCATAATGGAATGTTGCATTATGACATCATAATGGAATTTTGCATTATGACATAATGGAATTTTGCATTATGACATCATAATGGAATGTTGCATTATGACATCATAATGGAATTTTTACATTATGACATCATAATGGAATGTTGCATTATGACATCATAATGGAATTTTGCATTATGACATCATAATGGAATGTTGCATTATGACATCATAATGGAATTTTTACTTTATGACATCATAATGGAATTTTGCATTATGACATCATAATGGAATTTTTACATTATGACATCATAATGGAATTTTTACTTTATGACATCATAATGGAATGTTGCATTATGACATCATAATGGAATGTTGCATTATGACATCATAATGGAATTTTTACATTATGACATCATAATGGAATGTTGCATTATGACATCATAATGGAATTTTGCATTATGACATCATAATGGAATGTTGCATTATGACATCATAATGGAATTTTGCATTATGACATCATAATAGAATTTTTACATTATGACATCATAATGGAATTTTTACTTTATGACATCATAATGGAATTTTGCATTATGACATCATAATGGAATGTTACATTATGATGTCATAATGTAAAAATTCCATTATGTCATAATGGAATGTTGCATTATGACATCATAATGGAATTTTTACATTATGACATCATAATGGAATTTTGCATTATGACATCATAATGGAATGTTGCATTATGACATCATAATGGAATTTGGCATTATGACATCATAATGGAATTTTGCATTGACATCATAATGGAATGTTGCATTATGACATCATAATGGAATTTTGCATTATGACATCATAATAGAATTTTTACATTATGACATCATAATGGAATTTTTACTTTATGACATCATAATGGAATGTTGCATTATGACATCATAATGGAATTTTGCATTATGACATCATAATAGAATTTTTTCATTATGACATCATAATGGAATTTTTACTTTATGACATCATAATGGAATTTTGCATTATGACATCATAATAGAATTTTTACATTATGACATCATAATGGAATTTTTACATTATGACATCATAATGGAATTTTGCATTATGACATCATAATGGAATGTTGCATTATGACATCATAATGGAATTTGGCATTATGACATCATAATGGAATTTTGCATTATGACATCATAATGGAATGTTGCATTATGACATCATAATGGAATTTGGCATTATGACATCATAATGGAATTTTGCATTATGACATCATAATGGAATGTTGCATTATGACATCATAATGGAATTTGGCATTATGACATCATAATGGAATTTTGCATTATGACATCATAATGGAATGTTACATTATGACATCATAATGGAATTTTTTCATTATGACATCATAATGGAATGTTGCATTATGACATCATAATGGAATTTTGCACTATGACATCATAATGGAATGTTGCATTATGACATCATAATGGAATTTTGCATTATGACATCATAATAGAATTTTTACATTATGACATCATAATGGAATTTTTACTTTATGACATCATAATGGAATGTTGCATTATGACATCATAATGGAATTTTTACATTATGACATCATAATGGAATTTTGCATTATGACATCATAATGGAATGTTGCATTATGACATCATAATGGAATTTGGCATTATGACATCATAATGGAATTTTGCATTGACATCATAATGGAATGTTGCATTATGACATCATAATGGAATTTTGCATTATGACATCATAATAGAATTTTTACATTATGACATCATAATGGAATTTTTACTTTATGACATCATAATGGAATTTTGCATTATGACATCATAATAGAATTTTTACATTATGACATCATAATGGAATTTTTACATTATGACATCATAATGGAATTTTGCATTATGACATCATAATGGAATGTTGCATTATGACATCATAATGGAATGTTGCATTATGACATCATAATGGAATTTGGCATTATGACATCATAATGGAATTTTGCATTATGACATCATAATGGAATGTTGCATTATGACATCATAATGGAATTTGGCATTATGACATCATAATGGAATTTTGCATTATGACATCATAATGGAATGTTGCATTATGACATCATAATGGAATTTGGCATTATGACATCATAATGGAATTTTGCATTATGACATCATAATGGAATGTTACATTATGACATCATAATGGAATTTTTTCATTATGACATCATAATGGAATGTTGCATTATGACATCATAATGGAATTTTGCATTATGACATCATAATGGAATGTTGCATTATGACATCATAATGGAATTTTGCATTATGACATCATAATAGAATTTTTACATTATGACATCATAATGGAATTTTTACTTTATGACATCATAATGGAATGTTGCATTATGACATCATAATGGAATTTTTACATTATGACATCATAATGGAATTTTGCATTATGACATCATAATGGAATGTTGCATTATGACATCATAATGGAATTTGGCATTATGACATCATAATGGAATTTTGCATTGACATCATAATGGAATGTTGCATTATGACATCATAATGGAATTTTGCATTATGACATCATAATAGAATTTTTACATTATGACATCATAATGGAATTTTTACTTTATGACATCATAATGGAATGTTGCATTATGACATCATAATGGAATTTTGCATTATGACATCATAATAGAATTTTTTCATTATGACATCATAATGGAATTTTTACTTTATGACATCATAATGGAATTTTGCATTATGACATCATAATAGAATTTTTACATTATGACATCATAATGGAATTTTTACATTATGACATCATAATGGAATTTTGCATTATGACATCATAATGGAATGTTGCATTATGACATCATAATGGAATTTGGCATTATGACATCATAATGGAATTTTGCATTATGACATCATAATGGAATGTTGCATTATGACATCATAATGGAATTTGGCATTATGACATCATAATGGAATTTGGCATTATGACATCATAATGGAATTTGGCATTATGACATCATAATGGAATGTTGCATTATGACATCATAATGGAATTTTTTCATTATGACATCATAATGGAATGTTGCATTATGAGATCATAATGGAATTTTGCATTATGACATCATAATGGAATGTTACATTATGACATCATAATGGAATGTTGCATTATGACATCATAATGGAATTTTTACATTATGACATCATAATGGAATTTTGCATTATGACATCATAATGGAATTTTTACATTATGACATCATAATGGAATTTTGCATTATGACATCATAATGGAATTTTGCATTATGACATCATAATGGAATTTTTACATTATGACATCATAATGGAATTTTGCATTATGACATCATAATGGAATGTTACATTATGACATCATAATGGAATGTTGCATTATGACATCTTAATGGAATTTTGCATTATGACATCATAATGGAATGTTGCATTATGACATCATAATGGAATTTTTACATTATGACATCATAATTGAATTTTTACTTTATGACATCATAATGGAATTTTGCATTATGACATCATAATGGAATGTTACATTATGACATCATAATGGAATGTTGCATTATGACATCATAATGGAATTTTTACATTATGACATCATAATGGAAATTTGCATTATGACATCATAATAGAATTTTTACATTATGACATCATAATGGAATTTTGCATTATGACATCATAATGGAATTTTGCATTATGACATCATAATGGAATTTTTACATTATGACATCATAATGGAATTTTGCATTATGACATCATAATGGAATGTTACATTATGACATCATAATGGAATGTTGCATTATGACATCATAATGGAATTTTGCATTATGACATCATAATGGAATGTTGCATTATGACATCATAATGGAATTTTGCATTATTACATCATAGAATTTTTACATTATGACATCATAATTGAATTTTTACTTTATGACATCATAATGGAATTTTGCATTATGACATCATAATGGAATGTTACATTATGACATCATAATGGAATGTTGCATTATGACATCATAATTCAATTTTTACATTATGACATCATAATGGCATTTTGCATTATGACATCATAATGGAATTTTTACATTATGACATCATAATGGAATTTTGCATTATGACATCATAATAGAATTTTTACATCATGACATCATAATGGAATTTTGCATTATGACATCATAATGGAATTTTTACATTATGACATCATAATGGAATTTTGCATTATGACTAGAGATGAGCGAACACGTTCGGCTCCGCCCCTTTTTCGCCCGAACACCGAACTTTGCGAACACTTCAGTGTTCGGGCGAAAAAGTTCGGGGGCCGCCGTGGCAGCGCGGGGGGGGGGTGCGGCGGGGAGTGGGGGGGAGAGGGAGAGAGAGAGGGCTCCCCCCTGTTCCCCGCTACTGCCGCCCGCGCCGCCGCGCATCTCCCCGCCCCCCGGCGGCACCCGGACACTTACGCGCGAACACTGCAGTGTTCAGCAAAGCCGGTGTCCGGGTGCGGATGTGTCCGTAACGGACACGTTCGCTCATCCCTAATTATGACATCATAATGGAATTTTGCATTATGACATCATAATGGAATTTTGCATTATGACATCATAATGGAATGTTGCATTATGACATCATAATGGAATGTTGCATTGTGACATCATAATGGAATTTTGCATTATGACATCATAATGGAATTTTACATTTTGACTTCATAATGGAATTTTGCATTATGACATCATAATGGAATGTTACATTATGACATCATAATGGAATTTTACATTATGACATCATAATGGAATTTTCCATTATGACATCATAATGGAATTTTGCATTATGACATCATAATGGAATGTTACATTATGACATCATAATGGAATTTTGCATTATGACATCATAATGGAATTTTGCATTATGACATCATAATGGAATTTTGCATTATGACATCATAATGGAATGTTACATTATGACATCATAATGGAATTTTGCATTATGACATCATAATGGAATTTTACATTTTGACCTCATAATGGAATTTTGCATTATGACATCATAATGGAATTTTACATTATGACATCCTAATGGAATTTTGCATTGTGACATCATAATGGAATTTTGCATTATGACATCATAATGGAATTTTACATTATGACATCATAATGGAATTTTGCATTATGACATCATAATGGGATGTTACATTATGACATCATAATGGATTTTTGCATTATGACATCATAATGAAATTTTTACATTATGACATCATAATGGAATTTTGCGTTATGACATCATAATGGAATGTTACATTATGACATCATAATTGAATTTTGCATTATGACATCATAATGGAATGTCGCATTATGACATCATAATGGAATTTTGCTTTATGACATCATAATGGAATGTTGCATTATGACATCATAATGGAATGTTGCATTATGACATCATAATGGAATTTTTACATTATGACATCATAATGGAATTTTGCATTATGACATCATAATGGAATGTTGCATTATGACATCATAATGGAATTTTTACATTATGACATCATAATGGAATTTTGCATTATGACATCATAATGGAATGTTACATTATGACATCATAATGGAATGTTGCATTATGACATCATAATGGAATGTTGCATTATGACATCATAATGGAATTTTACATTATGACATCATAATGGAATTTTGCATTATGACATCACAATGGAATTTTGCATTATGACATCATAATGGAATGTTACATTATGACATCATAATGGAATGTTGCATTATGACATCATAATGGAATGTTACATTATGACATCATAATGGAATTGTGTATTTTGACATCATAATGGAATGTTGCATTATGACATCATAATGGAATTTTTACATTATGACATCATAATGGAATTTTGCATTATGACATCATAATGGAATGTTGCATTATGACATCATAATGGAATTTTTACATTATGACATCATAATGGAATTTTGCATTATGACATCATAATGGAATGTTACATTATGACATCATAATGGAATGTTGCATTATGACATCATAATGGAATGTTGCATTATGACATCATAATGGAATGTTATATTATGACTTCATAATGGAATGTTGCATTATAACATCATAATGGAATTTTGCATTATGACATCATAATGGAATGTTGCATTATGACATCATAATGGAATGTTACATTATGACATCGTAATGGAATTTTGCATTATGACATCATAATGGAATGTTGAATTATGACATCATAATGGAATGTTGCATTATGACATAATAATGGAATGTTGCATTATGACATCATAATGGAATTTTTACATTATGACATCACAATGGAATTTTGCATTATGACATCATAATGGAATGTTACATTATGACATCATAATGGAATTTTGCATTATGACATCATAATGGAATGTTGCATTATGACATCATAATGGAATGTTGCATTATGACATCATAATGGAATGTTGCATTATGACATCATAATGGAATTTTTACATTATGACATCATAATTGAATTTTTACTTTATGACATCATAATGGAATTTTGCATTATGACATCATAATGGAATGTTACATTATGACATCATAATGGAATTTTTACATTATGACATCATAATGGAAATTTGCATTATGACATCATAATAGAATTTTTACATTATGACATCATAATGGAATTTTGCATTATGACATCATAATGGAATTTTGCATTATGACATCATAATGGAATTTTTACATTATGACATCATAATGGAATTTTGCATTATGACATCATAATGGAATATTACATTATGACATCATAATGGAATGTTGCATTATGACATCATAATGGAATTTTGCATTATGACATCATAATGGAATGTTGCATTATGACATCATAATGGAATTTTGCATTATTACATCATAATAGAATTTTTACATTATGACATCATAATTGAATTTTTACTTTATGACATCATAATGGAATTTTGCATTATGACATCATAATGGAATGTTACATTATGACATCATAATGGAATGTTGCATTATGACATCATAATGGAATTTTTACATTATGACATCATAATGGAATTTTGCATTATGACATCATAATGGAATTTTTACATTATGACATCATAATGGAATTTTGCATTATGACATCATAATGGAATTTTGCATTATGACATCATAATGGAATTTTTACATTATGACATCATAATGGAATTTTGCATTATGACATCATAATGGAATGTTACATTATGACATCATAATGGAATGTTGCATTATGACATCTTAATGGAATTTTGCATTATGACATCATAATGGAATGTTGCATTATGACATCATAATGGAATTTTTACATTATGACATCATAATTGAATTTTTACTTTATGACATCATAATGGAATTTTGCATTATGACATCATAATGGAATGTTGCATTATGACATCATAATGGAATTTTTACATTATGACATCATAATGGAAATTTGCATTATGACATCATAATAGAATTTTTACATTATGACATCATAATGGAATTTTGCATTATGACATCATAATGGAATTTTGCATTATGACATCATAATGGAATTTTTACATTATGACATCATAATGGAATTTTGCATTATGACATCATAATGGAATGTTACATTATGACATCATAATGGAATGTTGCATTATGACATCATAATGGAATTTTGCATTATGACATCATAATGGAATGTTGCATTATGACATCATAATGGAATTTTGCATTATTACATCATAGAATTTTTACATTATGACATCATAATTGAATTTTTACTTTATGACATCATAATGGAATTTTGCATTATGACATCATAATGGAATGTTACATTATGACATCATAATGGAATGTTGCATTATGACATCATAATTCAATTTTTACATTATGACATCATAATGGCATTTTGCATTATGACATCATAATGGAATTTTTACATTATGACATCATAATGGAATTTTGCATTATGACATCATAATAGAATTTTTACATCATGACATCATAATGGAATTTTGCATTATGACATCATAATGGAATTTTTACATTATGACATCATAATGGAATTTTGCATTATGACTAGAGATGAGCGAACACGTTCGGCTCCGCCCCTTTTTCGCCCGAACACCGAACTTTGCGAACACTTCAGTGTTCGGGCGAAAAAGTTCGGGGGCCGCCGTGGCAGCGCGGGGGGGGTGCGGCGGGGAGTGGGGGGGAGAGGGAGAGAGAGAGGGCTCCCCCCTGTTCCCCGCTACTGCCGCCCGCGCCGCCGCGCATCTCCCCGCCCCCCGGCGGCACCCGGACACTTACGCGCGAACACTGCAGTGTTCGGCAAAGCCGGTGTCCGGGTGCGGATGTGTCCGTAACGGACACGTTCGCTCATCCCTAATTATGACATCATAATGGAATTTTGCATTATGACATCATAATGGAATGTTACATTATGACATCATAATGGAATTTTGCATTATGACATCATAATGGAATGTTGCATTGTGACATCATAATGGAATTTTGCATTATGACATCATAATGGAATTTTACATTTTGACTTCATAATGGAATTTTGCATTATGACATCATAATGGAATGTTACATTATGACATCATAATGGAATTTTACATTATGACATCATAATGGAATTTTCCATTATGACATCATAATGGAATTTTGCATTATGACATCATAATGGAATGTTACATTATGACATCATAATGGAATTTTGCATTATGACATCATAATGGAATTTTGCATTATGACATCATAATGGAATTTTACATTATGACATCATAATGGAATGTTACATTATGACATCATAATGGACTTTTGCATTATGACATCATAATGGAATGTTACATTATGACATCATAATGGAATTTTGCATTATGACATCATAATGGAGTTTTGCTTTATGACATCATAATAGAATTTTGCATTATGACATCATAATGGAATTTTCCATTATGACATCATAATGGAATTTTGCATTATGGCATCATAATGGAATGTTACATTATGACATCATAATGGAATTTTGCATTATGACATCATAATGGAATGTTACATTATAACATCATAATGGAATTTTGCATTATGACATCATAATGGAATGTTGCATTATGACATCATAATGGAATTTTTACTTTATGACATCATAATGGAATTTTGCATTATGACATCATAATGGAATTTTGCATTATGACATCATAATGGAATGTTACATTATGACATCATAATGGAATGTTGCATTATGACATCATAATGGAATTTTTACATTATGACATCATAATTGAATTTTGCATTATGACATCATAATGGAATGTTACATTATGACATCATAATGGAATGTTGCATTATGACATCATAATTCAATTTTTACATTATGACATCATAATGGCATTTTGCATTATGACATCATAATGGAATTTTTACATTATGACATCATAATGGAATTTTGCATTATGACATCATAATGGAATTTTTACATTATGACATCATAATGGAATTTTGCATTATGACATCATAATGGAATGTTGCATTATGACATCATAATGGAATTTTTACATTATGACATCATAATGGAATTTTGCATTATGACATCATAATGGAATGTTGCATTATGACATCATAATGGAATGTTGCATTATGACATCATAATGGAATTTGGCATTATGACATCATAATGGAATTTTGCATTATGACATCATAATGGAATGTTGCATTATGACATCATAATGGAATGTTGCATTATGACATCATAATGGAATGTTGCATTATGACATCATAATGGAATTTTTACATTATGACATCACAATGGAATTTTGCATTATGACATCATAATGGAATGTTACATTATGACATCATAATGGAATTTTGCATTATGACATCATAATGGAATGTTGCATTATGACATCATAATGGAATTTTGCATTATGACATCATAATGGAATGTTGCATTATGACATCATAATGGAATGTTGCATTATGACATCATAATGGAATTTTGCATTGTGACATCATAATGGAATGTTGCATTATGACATCATAATGGAATTTTTACATTATGACATCATAATGGAATTTTGCATTATGACATCATAATGGAATTTTGCATTATGACATCATAATGGAATGTTACATTATGACATCATAATGGAATTTTGCATTATGACATCATAATGGAATTTTACATTTTGACCTCATAATGGAATTTTGCATTATGACATCATAATGGAATGTTACATTATGACATCATAATGGAATTTTACATTATGACATCCTAATGGAATTTTGCATTGTGACATCATAATGGAATTTTGCATTATGACATCATAATGGAATTTTACATTATGACATCATAATGGAATTTTGCATTATGACATCATAATGGGATGTTACATTATGACATCATAATGGATTTTTGCATTATGACATCATAATGAAATTTTTACATTATGACATCATAATGGAATTTTGCGTTATGACATCATAATGGAATGTTACATTATGACATCATAATTGAATTTTGCATTATGACATCATAATGGAATGTCGCATTATGACATCATAATGGAATTTTGCTTTATGACATCATAATGGAATGTTGCATTATGACATCATAATGGAATGTTGCATTATGACATCATAATGGAATTTTTACATTATGACATCATAATGGAATTTTGCATTATGACATCATAATGGAATGTTGCATTATGACATCATAATGGAATTTTTACATTATGACATCATAATGGAATTTTGCATTATGACATCATAATGGAATGTTACATTATGACATCATAATGGAATGTTGCATTATGACATCATAATGGAATGTTGCATTATGACATCATAATGGAATTTTACATTATGACATCATAATGGAATTTTGCACTATGACATCACAATGGAATTTTGCATTATGACATCATAATGGAATGTTGCATTATGACATCATAATGGAATGTTACATTATGACATCATAATGGAATTGTGTATTTTGACATCATAATGGAATTTTGCATTATGACATCATAATGGAATTTTTACATTATGACATCATAATGGAATTTTGCATTATGACATCATAATGGAATGTTGCATTATGACATCATAATGGAATTTTGCATTATGACATCATAATGGAATGTAGCATTATGACATCATAATGGAATTTTGCATTATGACATCATAATAGAATTTTTACATTATGACATCATAATGGAATTTTTACTTTATGACATCATAATGGAATTTTGCATTATGACATCATAATGGAATGTTACATTATGACATCATAATGGAATGTTGCATTATGACATCATAATGGAATTTTGCATTATGACATCATAATGGAATTTTTACATTATGACATCATAATAGAATATTGCATTATGACATCATAATGGAATGTTACATTATGACATCATAATGGAATGTTGCATTATGACATCATAATGGAATGTTACATTATGACATCATAATGGAATTTTGTATTATGACATCATAATGGAAT
Source organism: Eleutherodactylus coqui (assembly GCA_035609135.1). Classification (NCBI taxonomy): domain Eukaryota; kingdom Metazoa; phylum Chordata; class Amphibia; order Anura; family Eleutherodactylidae; genus Eleutherodactylus; species Eleutherodactylus coqui. The sequence goes on along the minus strand of CM069409.1, from coordinate 270,493,001 downwards.
TTTGCATTATGACATCATAATAGAATTTTTACATTATGACATCATAATGGAATTTTGCATTATGACATCATAATGGAATGTTATATTATGACTTCATAATGGAATGTTGCATTATAACATCATAATGGAATTTTGCATTATGACATCATAATGGAATGTTGCATTATGACATCATAATGGAATGTTACATTATGACATCGTAATGGAATTTTGCATTATGACATCATAATGGAATGTTGAATTATGACATCATAATGGAATGTTGCATTATGACATAATAATGGAATGTTGCATTATGACATCATAATGGAATGTTACATTATGACATCATAATGGAATTTTTACATTATGACATCATAATGGAAATTTGCATTATGACATCATAATAGAATTTTTACATTATGACATCATAATGGAATTTTGCATTATGACATCATAATGGAATGTTGCATTATGACATCATAATGGAATTTTTACATTATGACATCATAATGGAATTTTGCATTATGACATCATAATGGAATGTTGCATTATGACATCATAATGGAATTTGGCATTATGACATCATAATGGAATTTGGCATTATGACATCATAATGGAATTTTGCATTATGACATCATAATGGAATTTTGCATAATGACATCATAATGGAATTTTTACATTATGACATCATAATGGAATTTTGCATTATGACATCATAATGGAATGTTACATTATGACATCATAATGGAATTTTGCATTATGACATCATAATGGAATGTTGCATTATGACATCATAATGGAATTTTGCATTATGACATCATAATGGAATGTTGCATTATGACATCATAATGGAATTTTGCATTATGACATCATAATGGAATTTTTACATTATGACATAATGGAATTTTGCATTATGACATCATAATGGAATGTTACATTATGACATCATAATTGAATTTTGCATTATGACATCATAATGGAATGTTGCATTATGACATCATAATGGAATTTTGCATTATGACATCATAATGGAATGTTGCATTATGACATCATAATGGAATTTTTACTTTATGACATCATAATGGAATTTTGCATTATGACATCATAATGGAATGTTACATTATGACATCATAATGGAATTTTGCATTATGACATCATAATGGAATGTTACATTATGACATCATAATGGAATGTTGCATTATGACATCATAATGGAATGTTACATTATGACATCATAATGGAATTTTGTATTATGACATCATAATGGAATTTTGCATTATGACATCATAATGGAATTTTTACATTATGACATCATAATGGAATTTTGCATTATGACATCATAATGGAATGTTATATTATGACTTCATAATGGAATGTTGCATTATGACATCATAATGGAATTTTGCATTATGACATCATAATGGAATTTTGCATTAGGACATCATAATGGAATGTTACATTATGACATCATAATAAAATTTTGCATTATGACATCATAATTCAATTTTTACATTATGACATCATAATGGCATTTTGCATTATGACATCATAATTCAATTTTTACATTATGACATCATAATGTAATTTTGCATTATGGCATCATAATAGAATTTTTACATTATGACATCATAATGGAATTTTGCATTATGGCATCATAATGGAATTTTTACATTATGACATCATAATGGAATTTTGCATTATGACATCATAATGGAATGTTGCATTATGACATCATAATGGAATTTTTACATTATGACATCATAATGGAATTTTGCATTATGACATCATAATGGAATGTTGCATTATGACATCATAATGGAATTTGGCATTATGACATCATAATGGAATTTTGCATTATGACATCATAATGGTAAGTTGCATTATGACATCATAATGGAATGTTGCATTATGACATCATAATGGAATTTTTACATTATGACATCATAATTGAATTTTGCATTATGACATCATAATGGAATGTTACATTTTGACATCATAATGGAATGTTGCATTATGACATCATAATTCAATTTTTACATTATGACATCATAATGGCATTTTGCATTATGACATCATAATGGAATTTTTATATTATGACATCATAATGGAATTTTGCATTATGACATCATAATGGAATTTTTACATTATGACATCATAATGGAATTTTGCATTATGACATCATAATGGAATGTTGCATTATGACATCATAATGGAATTTTTACATTATGACATCATAATGGAATTTTGCATTATGACATCATAATGGAATGTTGCATTATGACATCATAATGGAATTTGGCATTATGACATCATAATGGAATTTTGCATTATGACATCATAATGGTAAGTTGCATTATGACATCATAATGGAATGTTGCATTATGACATCATAATGGAATTTTTACATTATGACATCACAATGGAATTTTGCATTATGACATCATAATGGAATGTTACATTATGACATCATAATGGAATTTTGCATTATGACATCATAATGGAATGTTGCATTATGACATCATAATGGAATTTTGCATTATGACATCATAATGGAATGTTGCATTATGACATCATAATGGAATGTTGCATTATGACATCATAATGGAATGTTGCATTATGACATCATAATGGAATGTTACATTATGACATCATAATGGAATTTTTACATTATGACATCATAATGGAATTTTGCATTATGACATCATAATGGAATTTTGCATTATGACATCATAATGGAATGTTACATTATGACATCATAATTGAATTTTGCATTATGACATCATAATGGAATGTCGCATTATGACATCATAATGGAATTTTGCTTTATGACATCATAATGGAATGTTGCATTATGACATCATAATGGAATGTTGCATTATGACATCATAATGGAATTTTTACAATATGACATCATAATGGAATTTTGCATTATGACATCATAATGGAATGTTGCATTATGACATCATAATGGAATTTTTACATTATGACATCATAATGGAATTTTGCATTATGACATCATAATGGAATGTTACATTATGACATCATAATGGAATTTTTACATTATGGCATAATGGAATTTTGCATTATGACATCATAATGGAATGTTACATTATGACATCATAATTGAATTTTGCATTATGACATCATAATGGAATGTTGCATTATGACATCATAATGGAATTTTGCATTATGACATCATAATGGAATGTTGCATTATGACATCATAATGGAATTTTTACTTTATGACATCATAATGGAATTTTGCTTTATGACATCATAATGGAATGTTGCATTATGACATCATAATGGAATGTTGCATTATGACATCATAATGGAATTTTTACATTATGACATCATAATGGAATGTTGCATTATGACATCATAATGGAATGTTGCATTATGACATAATAATGGAATTTTTACATTATGACATCATAATGGAATTTTGCATTATGACATCATAATGGAATGTTACAATATGACATCATAATGGAATGTTGCATTATGACATCATAATGGAATGTTGCATTATGACATCATAATGGAATTTTACATTATGACATCATAATGGAATTTTGCATTATGACATCACAATGGAATTTTGCATTATGACATCATAATGGAATGTTACATTATGACATCATAATGGAATGTTGCATTATGACATCATAATGGAATTTTTACATTATGACATCATAATGGAATTTTGCATTATGACATCATAATGGAATGTTACATTATGACATCATAATGGAATGTTGCATTATGACATCATAATGGAATGTTGCATTATGACATCATAATGGAATGTTACATTATGACATCATAATGGAATTGTGTATTATGACATCATAATGGAATTTTGCATTATGACATCTTAATGGAATTTTTACATTATGACATCATAATGGAATTTTGCATTATGACATCATAATGGAATGTTGCATTATGACATCATAATGGAATTTTGCATTATGACATCATAATGGAATGTAGCATTATGACATCATAATGGAATTTTGCATTATGACATCATAATAGAATTTTTACATTATGACATCATAATGGAATTTTTACTTTATGACATCATAATGGAATTTTGCATTATGACATCATAATGGAATGTTACATTATGACATCATAATGGAATTTTGCATTATGACATCATAATGGAATGTTACATTATGACATCATAATGGAATTTTGCATTATGACATCATAATGGAATGTTGCATTATGACATCATAATGGAATTTTTACTTTATGACATCATAATGGAATTTTGCATTATGACATCATAATGGAATTTTGCATTATGACATCATAATGGAATGTTACATTATGACATCATAATGGAATGTTGCATTATGACATCATAATGGAATTTTTACATTATGACATCATAATTGAATTTTGCATTATGACATCATAATGGAATGTTACATTATGACATCATAATGGAATGTTGCATTATGACATCATAATTCAATTTTTACATTATGACATCATAATGGCATTTTGCATTATGACATCATAATGGAATTTTTACATTATGACATCATAATGGAATTTTGCATTATGACATCATAATGGAATTTTTACATTATGACATCATAATGGAATTTTGCATTATGACATCATAATGGAATGTTGCATTATGACATCATAATGGAATTTTTACATTATGACATCATAATGGAATTTTGCATTATGACATCATAATGGAATGTTGCATTATGACATCATAATGGAATTTGGCATTATGACATCATAATGGAATTTTGCATTATGACATCATAATGGAATGTTGCATTATGACATCATAATGGAATGTTGCATTATGACATCATAATGGAATGTTGCATTATGACATCATAATGGAATTTTTACATTATGACATCACAATGGAATTTTGCATTATGACATCATAATGGAATTTTGCATTATGACATCATAATGGAATGTTACATTATGACATCATAATGGAATTTTGCATTATGACATCATAATGGAATTTTACATTTTGACCTCATAATGGAATTTTGCATTATGACATCATAATGGAATTTTACATTATGACATCCTAATGGAATTTTGCATTGTGACATCATAATGGAATTTTGCATTATGACATCATAATGGAATTTTACATTATGACATCATAGTGGAAATTTGCATTATGACATCATAATGGGATGTTACATTATGACATCATAATGGATTTTTGCATTATGACATCATAATGAAATTTTTACATTATGACATCATAATGGAATTTTGCGTTATGACATCATAATGGAATGTTACATTATGACATCATAATTGAATTTTGCATTATGACATCATAATGGAATGTCGCATTATGACATCATAATGGAATTTTGCTTTATGACATCATAATGGAATGTTGAATTATGACATCATAATGGAATGTTGCATTATGACATCATAATGGAATTTTTACATTATGACATCATAATGGAATTTTGCATTATGACATCATAATGGAATGTTGCATTATGACATCATAATGGAATTTTTACATTATGACATCATAATGGAATTTTGCATTATGACATCATAATGGAATGTTACATTATGACATCATAATGGAATGTTGCATTATGACATCATAATGGAATGTTGCATTATGACATCATAATGGAATTTTACATTATGACATCATAATGGAATTTTGCATTATGACATCACAATGGAATTTTGCATTATGACATCATAATGGAATGTTACATTATGACATCATAATGGAATGTTGCATTATGACATCATAATGGAATGTTACATTATGACATCATAATGGAATTGTGTATTTTGACATCATAATGGAATTTTGCATTATGACATCATAATGGAATTTTTACATTATGACATCATAATGGAATTTTGCATTATGACATCATAATGGAATGTTGCATTATGACATCATAATGGAATTTTGCATTATGACATCATAATGGAATGTAGCATTATGACATCATAATGGAATTTTGCATTATGACATCATAATAGAATTTTTACATTATGACATCATAATGGAATTTTTACTTTATGACATCATAATGGAATTTTGCATTATGACATCATAATGGAATGTTACATTATGACATCATAATGGAATGTTGCATTATGACATCATAATGGAATTTTGCATTATGACATCATAATGGAATTTTTACATTATGACATCATAATAGAATATTGCATTATGACATCATAATGGAATGTTACATTATGACATCATAATGGAATGTTGCATTATGACATCATAATGGAATGTTACATTATGACATCATAATGGAATTTTGTATTATGACATCATAATGGAATTTTGCATTATGACATCATAATAGAATTTTTACATTATGACATCATAATGGAATTTTGCATTATGACATCATAATGGAATGTTATATTATGACTTCATAATGGAATGTTGCATTATAACATCATAATGGAATTTTGCATTATGACATCATAATGGAATGTTGCATTATGACATCATAATGGAATGTTACATTATGACATCGTAATGGAATTTTGCATTATGACATCATAATGGAATGTTGAATTATGACATCATAATGGAATGTTGCATTATGACATAATAATGGAATGTTGCATTATGACATCATAATGGAATTTTTACATTATGACATCACAATGGAATTTTGCATTATGACATCATAATGGAATGTTACATTATGACATCATAATGGAATTTTGCATTATGACATCATAATGGAATGTTGCATTATGACATCATAATGGAATGTTGCATTATGACATCATAATGGAATGTTGCATTATGACATCATAATGGAATGTTGCATTATGACATCATAATGGAATTTTTACATTATGACATCATAATTGAATTTTTACTTTATGACATCATAATGGAATTTTGCATTATGACATCATAATGGAATGTTACATTATGACATCATAATGGAATTTTTACATTATGACATCATAATGGAAATTTGCATTATGACATCATAATAGAATTTTTACATTATGACATCATAATGGAATTTTGCATTATGACATCATAATGGAATTTTGCATTATGACATCATAATGGAATTTTTACATTATGACATCATAATGGAATTTTGCATTATGACATCATAATGGAATATTACATTATGACATCATAATGGAATGTTGCATTATGACATCATAATGGAATTTTGCATTATGACATCATAATGGAATGTTGCATTATGACATCATAATGGAATTTTGCATTATTACATCATAATAGAATTTTTACATTATGACATCATAATTGAATTTTTACTTTATGACATCATAATGGAATTTTGCATTATGACATCATAATGGAATGTTACATTATGACATCATAATGGAATGTTGCATTATGACATCATAATGGAATTTTTACATTATGACATCATAATGGAATTTTGCATTATGACATCATAATGGAATTTTTACATTATGACATCATAATGGAATTTTGCATTATGACATCATAATGGAATTTTGCATTATGACATCATAATGGAATTTTTACATTATGACATCATAATGGAATTTTGCATTATGACATCATAATGGAATGTTACATTATGACATCATAATGGAATGTTGCATTATGACATCTTAATGGAATTTTGCATTATGACATCATAATGGAATGTTGCATTATGACATCATAATGGAATTTTTACATTATGACATCATAATTGAATTTTTACTTTATGACATCATAATGGAATTTTGCATTATGACATCATAATGGAATGTTACATTATGACATCATAATGGAATGTTGCATTATGACATCATAATGGAATTTTTACATTATGACATCATAATGGAAATTTGCATTATGACATCATAATAGAATTTTTACATTATGACATCATAATGGAATTTTGCATTATGACATCATAATGGAATTTTGCATTATGACATCATAATGGAATTTTTACATTATGACATCATAATGGAATTTTGCATTATGACATCATAATGGAATGTTACATTATGACATCATAATGGAATGTTGCATTATGACATCATAATGGAATTTTGCATTATGACATCATAATGGAATGTTGCATTATGACATCATAATGGAATTTTGCATTATTACATCATAGAATTTTTACATTATGACATCATAATTGAATTTTTACTTTATGACATCATAATGGAATTTTGCATTATGACATCATAATGGAATGTTACATTATGACATCATAATGGAATGTTGCATTATGACATCATAATTCAATTTTTACATTATGACATCATAATGGCATTTTGCATTATGACATCATAATGGAATTTTTACATTATGACATCATAATGGAATTTTGCATTATGACATCATAATAGAATTTTTACATCATGACATCATAATGGAATTTTGCATTATGACATCATAATGGAATTTTTACATTATGACATCATAATGGAATTTTGCATTATGACTAGAGATGAGCGAACACGTTCGGCTCCGCCCCTTTTTCGCCCGAACACCGAACTTTGCGAACACTTCAGTGTTCGGGCGAAAAAGTTCGGGGGCCGCCGTGGCAGCGCGGGGGGGGTGCGGCGGGGAGTGGGGGGGAGAGGGAGAGAGAGAGGGCTCCCCCCTGTTCCCCGCTACTGCCGCCCGCGCCGCCGCGCATCTCCCCGCCCCCCGGCGGCACCCGGACACTTACGCGCGAACACTGCAGTGTTCAGCAAAGCCGGTGTCCGGGTGCGGATGTGTCCGTAACGGACACGTTCGCTCATCCCTAATTATGACATCATAATGGAATTTTGCATTATGACATCATAATGGAATGTTACATTATGACATCATAATGGAATTTTGCATTATGACATCATAATGGAATGTTGCATTGTGACATCATAATGGAATTTTGCATTATGACATCATAATGGAATTTTACATTTTGACTTCATAATGGAATTTTGCATTATGACATCATAATGGAATGTTACATTATGACATCATAATGGAATTTTACATTATGACATCATAATGGAATTTTCCATTATGACATCATAATGGAATTTTGCATTATGACATCATAATGGAATGTTACATTATGACATCATAATGGAATTTTGCATTATGACATCATAATGGAATTTTGCATTATGACATCATAATGGAATTTTACATTATGACATCATAATGGAATGTTACATTATGACATCATAATGGACTTTTGCATTATGACATCATAATGGAATGTTACATTATGACATCATAATGGAATTTTGCATTATGACATCATAATGGAGTTTTGCATTATGACATCATAATAGAATTTTGCATTATGACATCATAATGGAATTTTCCATTATGACATCATAATGGAATTTTGCATTATGGCATCATAATGGAATGTTACATTATGACATCATAATGGAATTTTGCATTATGACATCATAATGGAATGTTACATTATAACATCATAATGGAATTTTGCATTATGACATCATAATGGAATGTTGCATTATGACATCATAATGGAATGTTGCATTATGACATCATAATGGAATTTTTACATTATGACATCACAATGGAATTTTGCATTATGACATCATAATGGAATGTTACATTATGACATCATAATGGAATTTTGCATTATGACATCATAATGGAATGTTGCATTATGACATCATAATGGAATTTTGCATTATGACATCATAATGGAATGTTGCATTATGACATCATAATGGAATGTTGCATTATGACATCATAATGGAATGTTGCATTATGACATCATAATGGAATGTTACATTATGACATCATAATGGAATTTTTACATTATGACATCATAATGGAATTTTGCATTATGACATCATAATGGAATTTTGCATTATGACATCATAATGGAATGTTACATTATGACATCATAATTGAATTTTGCATTATGACATCATAATGGAATGTCGCATTATGACATCATAATGGAATTTTGCTTTATGACATCATAATGGAATGTTGCATTATGACATCATAATGGAATGTTGCATTATGACATCATAATGGAATTTTTACAATATGACATCATAATGGAATTTTGCATTATGACATCATAATGGAATGTTGCATTATGACATCATAATGGAATGTTGCATTATGACATCATAATGGAATGTTGCATTATGACATCATAATGGAATGTTGCATTATGACATCATAATGGAATGTTGCATTATGACATCATAATGGAATTTTTACATTATGACATCATAATTGAATTTTTACTTTATGACATCATAATGGAATTTTGCATTATGACATCATAATGGAATGTTGCATTATGACATCATAATGGAATTTTGCATTATTACATCATAATAGAATTTTTACATTATGACATCATAATTGAATTTTTACTTTATGACATCATAATGGAATTTTGCATTATGACATCATAATGGAATGTTACATTATGACATCATAATGGAATGTTGCATTATGACATCATAATGGAATTTTTACATTATGACATCATAATGGAATTTTGCATTATGACATCATAATGGAATTTTTACATTATGACATCATAATGGAATTTTGCATTATGACATCATAATGGAATTTTGCATTATGACATCATAATGGAATTTTTACATTATGACATCATAATGGAATTTTGCATTATGACATCATAATGGAATGTTACATTATGACATCATAATGGAATGTTGCATTATGACATCTTAATGGAATTTTGCATTATGACATCATAATGGAATGTTGCATTATGACATCATAATGGAATTTTTACATTATGACATCATAATTGAATTTTTACTTTATGACATCATAATGGAATTTTGCATTATGACATCATAATGGAATGTTACATTATGACATCATAATGGAATGTTGCATTATGACATCATAATGGAATTTTTACATTATGACATCATAATGGAAATTTGCATTATGACATCATAATAGAATTTTTACATTATGACATCATAATGGAATTTTGCATTATGACATCATAATGGAATTTTGCATTATGACATCATAATGGAATTTTTACATTATGACATCATAATGGAATTTTGCATTATGACATCATAATGGAATGTTACATTATGACATCATAATGGAATGTTGCATTATGACATCATAATGGAATTTTGCATTATGACATCATAATGGAATGTTGCATTATGACATCATAATGGAATTTTGCATTATTACATCATAGAATTTTTACATTATGACATCATAATTGAATTTTTACTTTATGACATCATAATGGAATTTTGCATTATGACATCATAATGGAATGTTACATTATGACATCATAATGGAATGTTGCATTATGACATCATAATGGAATTTTTACATTATGACATCATAATGGAAATTTGCATTATGACATCATAATAGAATTTTTACATTATGACATCATAATGGAATTTTGCATTATGACATCATAATGGAATGTTGCATTATGACATCATAATGGAATTTTTACATTATGACATCATAATTGAATTTTGCATTATGACATCATAATGGAATGTTGCATTATGACATCATAATGGAATTTGGCATTATGACATCATAATGGAATTTGGCATTATGACATCATAATGGAATTTTGCATTATGACATCATAATGGAATGTTACATTATGACATCATAATGGAATTTTGCATTATGACATCATAATGGAATGTTGCATTATGACATCATAATGGAATTTGGCATTATGACATCATAATGGAATTTTGCATTATGACATCATAATGGTAAGTTGCATTATGACATCATAATGGAATGTTGCATTATGACATCATAATGGAATTTTTACATTATGACATCATAATTGAATTTTGCATTATGACATCATAATGGAATGTTACATTTTGACATCATAATGGAATGTTGCATTATGACATCATAATTCAATTTTTACATTATGACATCATAATGGCATTTTGCATTATGACATCATAATGGAATTTTTATATTATGACATCATAATGGAATTTTGCATTATGACATCATAATGGAATTTTTACATTATGACATCATAATGGAATTTTGCATTATGACATCATAATGGAATGTTGCATTATGACATCATAATGGAATTTTTACATTATGACATCATAATGGAATTTTGCATTATGACATCATAATGGAATGTTGCATTATGACATCATAATGGAATTTTTACATTATGACATCATAATGGAATTTTGCATTATGACATCATAATGGAATTTTTACATTATGACATCATAATGGAATTTTGCATTATGACATCATAATGGAATTTTGCATTATGACATCATAATGGAATTTTTACATTATGACATCATAATGGAATTTTGCATTATGACATCATAATGGAATGTTACATTATGACATCATAATGGAATGTTGCATTATGACATCTTAATGGAATTTTGCATTATGACATCATAATGGAATGTTGCATTATGACATCATAATGGAATTTTTACATTATGACATCATAATTGAATTTTTACTTTATGACATCATAATGGAATTTTGCATTATGACATCATAATGGAATGTTACATTATGACATCATAATGGAATGTTGCATTATGACATCATAATGGAATTTTTACATTATGACATCATAATGGAAATTTGCATTATGACATCATAATAGAATTTTTACATTATGACATCATAATGGAATTTTGCATTATGACATCATAATGGAATTTTGCATTATGACATCATAATGGAATTTTTACATTATGACATCATAATGGAATTTTGCATTATGACATCATAATGGAATGTTACATTATGACATCATAATGGAATGTTGCATTATGACATCATAATGGAATTTTGCATTATGACATCATAATGGAATGTTGCATTATGACATCATAATGGAATTTTGCATTATTACATCATAGAATTTTTACATTATGACATCATAATTGAATTTTTACTTTATGACATCATAATGGAATTTTGCATTATGACATCATAATGGAATGTTACATTATGACATCATAATGGAATGTTGCATTATGACATCATAATTCAATTTTTACATTATGACATCATAATGGCATTTTGCATTATGACATCATAATGGAATTTTTACATTATGACATCATAATGGAATTTTGCATTATGACATCATAATAGAATTTTTACATCATGACATCATAATGGAATTTTGCATTATGACATCATAATGGAATTTTTACATTATGACATCATAATGGAATTTTGCATTATGACTAGAGATGAGCGAACACGTTCGGCTCCGCCCCTTTTTCGCCCGAACACCGAACTTTGCGAACACTTCAGTGTTCGGGCGAAAAAGTTCGGGGGCCGCCGTGGCAGCGCGGGGGGGGGTGCGGCGGGGAGTGGGGGGGAGAGGGAGAGAGAGAGGGCTCCCCCCTGTTCCCCGCTACTGCCGCCCGCGCCGCCGCGCATCTCCCCGCCCCCCGGCGGCACCCGGACACTTACGCGCGAACACTGCAGTGTTCAGCAAAGCCGGTGTCCGGGTGCGGATGTGTCCGTAACGGACACGTTCGCTCATCCCTAATTATGACATCATAATGGAATTTTGCATTATGACATCATAATGGAATGTTACATTATGACATCATAATGGAATTTTGCATTATGACATCATAATGGAATGTTGCATTGTGACATCATAATGGAATTTTGCATTATGACATCATAATGGAATTTTACATTTTGACTTCATAATGGAATTTTGCATTATGACATCATAATGGAATGTTACATTATGACATCATAATGGAATTTTACATTATGACATCATAATGGAATTTTCCATTATGACATCATAATGGAATTTTGCATTATGACATCATAATGGAATGTTACATTATGACATCATAATGGAATTTTGCATTATGACATCATAATGGAATTTTGCATTATGACATCATAATGGAATTTTACATTATGACATCATAATGGAATGTTACATTATGACATCATAATGGACTTTTGCATTATGACATCATAATGGAATGTTACATTATGACATCATAATGGAATTTTGCATTATGACATCATAATGGAGTTTTGCATTATGACATCATAATAGAATTTTGCATTATGACATCATAATGGAATTTTCCATTATGACATCATAATGGAATTTTGCATTATGGCATCATAATGGAATGTTACATTATGACATCATAATGGAATTTTGCATTATGACATCATAATGGAATGTTACATTATAACATCATAATGGAATTTTGCATTATGACATCATAATGGAATGTTGCATTATGACATCATAATGGAATGTTGCATTATGACATCATAATGGAATTTTTACATTATGACATCACAATGGAATTTTGCATTATGACATCATAATGGAATGTTACATTATGACATCATAATGGAATTTTGCATTATGACATCATAATGGAATGTTGCATTATGACATCATAATGGAATTTTGCATTATGACATCATAATGGAATGTTGCATTATGACATCATAATGGAATGTTGCATTATGACATCATAATGGAATGTTGCATTATGACATCATAATGGAATGTTACATTATGACATCATAATGGAATTTTTACATTATGACATCATAATGGAATTTTGCATTATGACATCATAATGGAATTTTGCATTATGACATCATAATGGAATGTTACATTATGACATCATAATTGAATTTTGCATTATGACATCATAATGGAATGTCGCATTATGACATCATAATGGAATTTTGCTTTATGACATCATAATGGAATGTTGCATTATGACATCATAATGGAATGTTGCATTATGACATCATAATGGAATTTTTACAATATGACATCATAATGGAATTTTGCATTATGACATCATAATGGAATGTTGCATTATGACATCATAATGGAATGTTGCATTATGACATCATAATGGAATGTTGCATTATGACATCATAATGGAATGTTGCATTATGACATCATAATGGAATGTTGCATTATGACATCATAATGTAATTTTTACATTATGACATCATAATTGAATTTTTACTTTATGACATCATAATGGAATTTTGCATTATGACATCATAATGGAATGTTACATTATGACATCATAATGGAATTTTTACATTATGACATCATAATGGAAATTTGCATTATGACATCATAATAGAATTTTTACATTATGACATCATAATGGAATTTTGCATTATGACATCATAATGGAATTTTGCATTATGACATCATAATGGAATTTTTACATTATGACATCATAATGGAATTTTGCATTATGACATCATAATGGAATATTACATTATGACATCATAATGGAATGTTGCATTATGACATCATAATGGAATTTTGCATTATGACATCATAATGGAATGTTGCATTATGACATCATAATGGAATTTTGCATTATTACATCATAATAGAATTTTTACATTATGACATCATAATTGAATTTTTACTTTATGACATCATAATGGAATTTTGCATTATGACATCATAATGGAATGTTACATTATGACATCATAATGGAATGTTGCATTATGACATCATAATGGAATTTTTACATTATGACATCATAATGGAATTTTGCATTATGACATCATAATGGAATTTTTACATTATGACATCATAATGGAATTTTGCATTATGACATCATAATGGAATTTTGCATTATGACATCATAATGGAATTTTTACATTATGACATCATAATGGAATTTTGCATTATGACATCATAATGGAATGTTACATTATGACATCATAATGGAATGTTGCATTATGACATCTTAATGGAATTTTGCATTATGACATCATAATGGAATGTTGCATTATGACATCATAATGGAATTTTTACATTATGACATCATAATTGAATTTTTACTTTATGACATCATAATGGAATTTTGCATTATGACATCATAATGGAATGTTACATTATGACATCATAATGGAATTTTGCATTATGACATCATAATGGAATTTTGCATTATGACATCATAATGGAATTTTTACATTATGACATCATAATGGAATTTTGCATTATGACATCATAATGGAATGTTACATTATGACATCATAATGGAATGTTGCATTATGACATCATAATGGAATTTTGCATTATGACATCATAATGGAATGTTGCATTATGACATCATAATGGAATTTTGCATTATTACATCATAGAATTTTTACATTATGACATCATAATTGAATTTTTACTTTATGACATCATAATGGAATTTTGCATTATGACATCATAATGGAATGTTACATTATGACATCATAATGGAATGTTGCATTATGACATCATAATGGAATTTTTACATTATGACATCATAATGGAAATTTGCATTATGACATCATAATAGAATTTTTACATTATGACATCATAATGGAATTTTGCATTATGACATCATAATGGAATGTTGCATTATGACATCATAATGGAATTTTTACATTATGACATCATAATGGAATTTTGCATTATGACATCATAATGGAATGTTGCATTATGACATCATAATGGAATTTGGCATTATGACATCATAATGGAATTTGGCATTATGACATCATAATGGAATTTTGCATTATGACATCATAATGGAATGTTACATTATGACATCATAATGGAATTTTGCATTATGACATCATAATGGAATGTTGCATTATGACATCATAATGGAATTTGGCATTATGACATCATAATGGAATTTTGCATTATGACATCATAATGGTAAGTTGCATTATGACATCATAATGGAATGTTGCATTATGACATCATAATGGAATTTTTACATTATGACATCATAATTGAATTTTGCATTATGACATCATAATGGAATGTTACATTTTGACATCATAATGGAATGTTGCATTATGACATCATAATTCAATTTTTACATTATGACATCATAATGGCATTTTGCATTATGACATCATAATGGAATTTTTATATTATGACATCATAATGGAATTTTGCATTATGACATCATAATGGAATTTTTACATTATGACATCATAATGGAATTTTGCATTATGACATCATAATGGAATGTTGCATTATGACATCATAATGGAATTTTTACATTATGACATCATAATGGAATTTTGCATTATGACATCATAATGGAATGTTGCATTATGACATCATAATGGAATTTGGCATTATGACATCATAATGGAATTTTGCATTATGACATCATAATGGTAAGTTGCATTATGACATCATAATGGAATGTTGCATTATGACATCATAATGGAATGTTGCATTATGACATCATAATGGAATTTTTACATTATGACATCACAATGGAATTTTGCATTATGACATCATAATGGAATGTTACATTATGACATCATAATGGAATTTTGCATTATGACATCATAATGGAATGTTGCATTATGACATCATAATGGAATTTTGCATTATGACATCATAATGGAATGTTGCATTATGACATCATAATGGAATGTTGCATTATGACATCATAATGGAATGTTGCATTATGACATCATAATGGAATGTTACATTATGACATCATAATGGAATTTTTACATTATGACATCATAATGGAATTTTGCATTATGACATCATAATGGAATTTTGCATTATGACATCATAATGGAATGTTACATTATGACATCATAATTGAATTTTGCATTATGACATCATAATGGAATGTCGCATTATGACATCATAATGGAATTTTGCTTTATGACATCATAATGGAATGTTGCATTATGACATCATAATGGAATGTTGCATTATGACATCATAATGGAATTTTTACAATATGACATCATAATGGAATTTTGCATTATGACATCATAATGGAATGTTGCATTATGACATCATAATGGAATTTTTACATTATGACATCATAATGGAATTTTGCATTATGACATCATAATGGAATGTTGCATTATGACATCATAATGGAATTTTTACATTATGACATCATAATGGAATTTTGCATTATGACATCATAATGGAATGTTACATTATGACATCATAATGGAATTTTTACATCATGACATAATGGAATTTTGCATTATGACATCATAATGGAATGTTACATTATGACATCATAATTGAATTTTGCATTATGACATCATAATGGAATGTTGCATTATGACATCATAATGGAATTTTGCATTATGACATCATAATGGAATGTTGCATTATGACATCATAATGGAATTTTTACTTTATGACATCATAATGGAATTTTGCTTTATGACATCATAATGGAATGTTGCATTATGACATCATAATGGAATGTTGCATTATGACATCATAATGGAATTTTTACATTATGACATCATAATGGAATGTTGCATTATGACATCATAATGGAATGTTGCATTATGACATAATAATGGAATTTTTACATTATGACATCATAATGGAATTTTGCATTATGACATCATAATGGAATGTTACATTATGACATCATAATGGAATGTTGCATTATGACATCATAATGGAATGTTGCATTATGACATCATAATGGAATTTTACATTATGACATCATAATGGAATTTTGCATTATGACATCACAATGGAATTTTGCATTATGACATCATAATGGAATGTTACATTATGACATCATAATGGAATGTTGCATTATGACATCATAATGGAATTTTTACATTATGACATCATAATGGAATTTTGCATTATGACATCATAATGGAATGTTACATTATGACATCATAATGGAATGTTGCATTATGACATCATAATGGAATGTTGCATTATGACATCATAATGGAATGTTACATTATGACATCATAATGGAATTGTGTATTATGACATCATAATGGAATTTTGCATTATGACATCTTAATGGAATTTTTACATTATGACATCATAATGGAATTTTGCATTATGACATCATAATGGAATGTTGCATTATGACATCATAATGGAATTTTGCATTATGACATCATAATGGAATGTAGCATTATGACATCATAATGGAATTTTGCATTATGACATCATAATAGAATTTTTACATTATGACATCATAATAGAATTTTTACTTTATGACATCATAATGGAATTTTGCATTATGACATCATAATGGAATGTTACATTATGACATCATAATGGAATTTTGTATTATGACATCATAATGGAATTTTGCATTATGACATCATAATAGAATTTTTACATTATGACATCATAATGGAATTTTGCATTATGACATCATAATGGAATGTTATATTATGACTTCATAATGGAATGTTGCATTATAACATCATAATGGAATTTTGCATTATGACATCATAATGGAATTTTGCATTATGACATCATAATGGAATGTTGCATTATGACATCATAATGGAATGTTGCATTATGACATCATAATGGAATGTTGCATTATGACATCATAATGGAATTTTTACATTATGACATCATAATTGAATTTTTACTTTATGACATCATAATGGAATTTTGCATTATGACATCATAATGGAATGTTACATTATGACATCATAATGGAATTTTTACATTATGACATCATAATGGAAATTTGCATTATGACATCATAATAGAATTTTTACATTATGACATCATAATGGAATTTTGCATTATGACATCATAATGGAATTTTGCATTATGACATCATAATGGAATTTTTACATTATGACATCATAATGGAATTTTGCATTATGACATCATAATGGAATATTACATTATGACATCATAATGGAATGTTGCATTATGACATCATAATGGAATTTTGCATTATGACATCATAATGGAATGTTGCATTATGACATCATAATGGAATTTTGCATTATTACATCATAATAGAATTTTTACATTATGACATCATAATTGAATTTTTACTTTATGACATCATAATGGAATTTTGCATTATGACATCATAATGGAATGTTACATTATGACATCATAATGGAATGTTGCATTATGACATCATAATGGAATTTTTACATTATGACATCATAATGGAATTTTGCATTATGACATCATAATGGAATTTTTACATTATGACATCATAATGGAATTTTGCATTATGACATCATAATGGAATTTTGCATTATGACATCATAATGGAATTTTTACATTATGACATCATAATGGAATTTTGCATTATGACATCATAATGGAATGTTACATTATGACATCATAATGGAATGTTGCATTATGACATCTTAATGGAATTTTGCATTATGACATCATAATGGAATGTTGCATTATGACATCATAATGGAATTTTTACATTATGACATCATAATTGAATTTTTACTTTATGACATCATAATGGAATTTTGCATTATGACATCATAATGGAATGTTACATTATGACATCATAATGGAATGTTGCATTATGACATCATAATGGAATTTTTACATTATGACATCATAATGGAAATTTGCATTATGACATCATAATAGAATTTTTACATTATGACATCATAATGGAATTTTGCATTATGACATCATAATGGAATTTTGCATTATGACATCATAATGGAATTTTTACATTATGACATCATAATGGAATTTTGCATTATGACATCATAATGGAATGTTACATTATGACATCATAATGGAATGTTGCATTATGACATCATAATGGAATTTTGCATTATGACATCATAATGGAATGTTGCATTATGACATCATAATGGAATTTTGCATTATTACATCATAGAATTTTTACATTATGACATCATAATTGAATTTTTACTTTATGACATCATAATGGAATTTTGCATTATGACATCATAATGGAATGTTACATTATGACATCATAATGGAATGTTGCATTATGACATCATAATTCAATTTTTACATTATGACATCATAATGGCATTTTGCATTATGACATCATAATGGAATTTTTACATTATGACATCATAATGGAATTTTGCATTATGACATCATAATAG
Source organism: Eleutherodactylus coqui (assembly GCA_035609135.1). Taxonomy (NCBI): domain Eukaryota; kingdom Metazoa; phylum Chordata; class Amphibia; order Anura; family Eleutherodactylidae; genus Eleutherodactylus; species Eleutherodactylus coqui. The sequence continues at coordinate 270,472,054 of CM069409.1, read as the reverse complement.
AATTTTTACATCATGACATCATAATGGAATTTTGCATTATGACATCATAATGGAATTTTTACATTATGACATCATAATGGAATTTTGCATTATGACTAGAGATGAGCGAACACGTTCGGCTCCGCCCCTTTTTCGCCCGAACACCGAACTTTGCGAACACTTCAGTGTTCGGGCGAAAAAGTTCGGGGGCCGCCGTGGCAGCGCGGGGGGGGTGCGGCGGGGAGTGGGGGGGAGAGGGAGAGAGAGAGGGCTCCCCCCTGTTCCCCGCTACTGCCGCCCGCGCCGCCGCGCATCTCCCCGCCCCCCGGCGGCACCCGGACACTTACGCGCGAACACTGCAGTGTTCAGCAAAGCCGGTGTCCGGGTGCGGATGTGTCCGTAACGGACACGTTCGCTCATCCCTAATTATGACATCATAATGGAATTTTGCATTATGACATCATAATGGAATGTTACATTATGACATCATAATGGAATTTTGCATTATGACATCATAATGGAATGTTGCATTGTGACATCATAATGGAATTTTGCATTATGACATCATAATGGAATTTTACATTTTGACTTCATAATGGAATTTTGCATTATGACATCATAATGGAATGTTACATTATGACATCATAATGGAATTTTTACATTATGACATCATAATGGAATTTTCCATTATGACATCATAATGGAATTTTGCATTATGACATCATAATGGAATGTTACATTATGACATCATAATGGAATTTTGCATTATGACATCATAATGGAATTTTGCATTATGACATCATAATGGAATTTTACATTATGACATCATAATGGAATGTTACATTATGACATCATAATGGACTTTTGCATTATGACATCATAATGGAATGTTACATTATGACATCATAATGGAATTTTGCATTATGACATCATAATGGAGTTTTGCATTATGACATCATAATAGAATTTTGCATTATGACATCATAATGGAATTTTCCATTATGACATCATAATGGAATTTTGCATTATGGCATCATAATGGAATGTTACATTATGACATCATAATGGAATTTTGCATTATGACATCATAATGGAATGTTACATTATAACATCATAATGGAATTTTGCATTATGACATCATAATGGAATGTTGCATTATGACATCATAATGGAATTTTTACTTTATGACATCATAATGGAATTTTGCATTATGACATCATAATGGAATTTTGCATTATGACATCATAATGGAATGTTACATTATGACATCATAATGGAATGTTGCATTATGACATCATAATGGAATTTTTACATTATGACATCATAATTGAATTTTGCATTATGACATCATAATGGAATGTTACATTATGACATCATAATGGAATGTTGCATTATGACATCATAATTCAATTTTTACATTATGACATCATAATGGCATTTTGCATTATGACATCATAATGGAATTTTTACATTATGACATCATAATGGAATTTTGCATTATGACATCATAATGGAATTTTTACATTATGACATCATAATGGAATTTTGCATTATGACATCATAATGGAATGTTGCATTATGACATCATAATGGAATTTTTACATTATGACATCATAATGGAATTTTGCATTATGACATCATAATGGAATGTTGCATTATGACATCATAATGGAATTTGGCATTATGACATCATAATGGAATTTTGCATTATGACATCATAATGGAATGTTGCATTATGACATCATAATGGAATGTTGCATTATGACATCATAATGGAATGTTGCATTATGACATCATAATGGAATTTTTACATTATGACATCACAATGGAATTTTGCATTATGACATCATAATGGAATGTTACATTATGACATCATAATGGAATTTTGCATTATGACATCATAATGGAATGTTGCATTATGACATCATAATGGAATTTTGCATTATGACATCATAATGGAATGTTGCATTATGACATCATAATGGAATGTTGCATTATGACATCATAATGGAATTTTGCATTGTGACATCATAATGGAATGTTGCATTATGACATCATAATGGAATTTTTACATTATGACATCATAATGGAATTTTGCATTATGACATCATAATGGAATTTTGCATTATGACATCATAATGGAATGTTACATTATGACATCATAATGGAATTTTGCATTATGACATCATAATGGAATTTTACATTTTGACCTCATAATGGAATTTTGCATTATGACATCATAATGGAATGTTACATTATGACATCATAATGGAATTTTACATTATGACATCCTAATGGAATTTTGCATTGTGACATAATAATTGAATTTTGCATTATGACATCATAATGGAATGTCGCATTATGACATCATAATGGAATTTTGCTTTATGACATCATACTGGAATGTTGCATTATGACATCATAATGGAATGTTGCATTATGACATCATAATGGAATTTTTACATTATGACATCATAATGGAATTTTGCATTATGACATCATAATGGAATGTTGCATTATGACATCATAATGGAATTTTTACATTATGACATCATAATGGAATTTTGCATTATGACATCATAATGGAATGTTACATTATGACATCATAATGGAATGTTGCATTATGACATCATAATGGAATGTTGCATTATGACATCATAATGGAATTTTACATTATGACATCATAATGGAATTTTGCATTATGACATCACAATGGAATTTTGCATTATGACATCATAATGGAATGTTGCATTATGACATCATAATGGAATGTTACATTATGACATCATAATGGAATTGTGTATTTTGACATCATAATGGAATTTTGCATTATGACATCATAATGGAATTTTTACATTATGACATCATAATGGAATTTTGCATTATGACATCATAATGGAATGTTGCATTATGACATCATAATGGAATTTTGCATTATGACATCATAATGGAATGTAGCATTATGACATCATAATGGAATTTTGCATTATGATATCATAATAGAATTTTTACATTATGACATCATAATGGAATTTTTACTTTATGACATCATAATGGAATTTTGCATTATGACATCATAATGGAATGTTACATTATGACATCATAATGGAATGTTGCATTATGACATCATAATGGAATTTTGCATTATGACATCATAATGGAATTTTTACATTATGACATCATAATAGAATATTGCATTATGACATCATAATGGAATGTTACATTATGACATCATAATGGAATGTTGCATTATGACATCATAATGGAATGTTACATTATGACATCATAATGGAATTTTGTATTATGACATCATAATGGAATTTTGCATTATGACATCATAATAGAATTTTTACATTATGACATCATAATGGAATTTTGCATTATGACATCATAATGGAATGTTATATTATGACTTCATAATGGAATGTTGCATTATAACATCATAATGGAATTTTGCATTATGACATCATAATGGAATGTTGCATTATGACATCATAATGGAATGTTACATTATGACATCGTAATGGAATTTTGCATTATGACATCATAATGGAATGTTGAATTATGACATCATAATGGAATGTTGCATTATGACATAATAATGGAATGTTGCATTATGACATCATAATGGAATGTTACATTATGACATCATAATGGAATTTTTACATTATGACATCATAATGGAAATTTGCATTATGACATCATAATAGAATTTTTACATTATGACATCATAATGGAATTTTGCATTATGACATCATAATGGAATGTTGCATTATGACATCATAATGGAATTTTTACATTATGACATCATAATGGAATTTTGCATTATGACATCATAATGGAATGTTGCATTATGACATCATAATGGAATTTGGCATTATGACATCATAATGGTATTTGGCATTATGACATCATAATGGAATTTTGCATTATGACATCATAATGGAATGTTACATTATGACATCATAATGGAATTTTGCATTATGACATCATAATGGAATGTTGCATTATGACATCATAATGGAATTTTGCATTATGACATCATAATGGAATGTTGCATTATGACATCATAATGGAATTTTGCATTATGACATCATAATGGAATTTTTACATTATGACATAATGGAATTTTGCATTATGACATCATAATGGAATGTTACATTATGACATCATAATTGAATTTTGCATTATGACATCATAATGGAATGTTGCATTATGACATCATAATGGAATTTTGCATTATGACATCATAATGGAATGTTGCATTATGACATCATAATGGAATGTTGCATTATGACATCATAATGGAATTTGGCATTATGACATCATAATGGAATTTTGCATTATGACATCATAATGGTAAGTTGCATTATGACATCATAATGGAATGTTGCATTATGACATCATAATGGAATTTTTACATTATGACATCATAATTGAATTTTGCATTATGACATCATAATGGAATGTTACATTTTGACATCATAATGGAATGTTGCATTATGACATCATAATTCAATTTTTACATTATGACATCATAATGGCATTTTGCATTATGACATCATAATGGAATTTTTATATTATGACATCATAATGGAATTTTGCATTATGACATCATAATGGAATTTTTACATTATGACATCATAATGGAATTTTGCATTATGACATCATAATGGAATGTTGCATTATGACATCATAATGGAATTTTTACATTATGACATCATAATGGAATTTTGCATTATGACATCATAATGGAATGTTGCATTATGACATCATAATGGAATTTGGCATTATGACATCATAATGGAATTTTGCATTATGACATCATAATGGTAAGTTGCATTATGACATCATAATGGAATGTTACATTATGACATCATAATGGAATGTTGCATTATGACATCATAATTCAATTTTTACATTATGACATCATAATGGCATTTTGCATTATGACATCATAATGGAATTTTTACATTATGACATCATAATGGAATTTTGCATTATGACATCATAATAGAATTTTTACATCATGACATCATAATGGAATTTTGCATTATGACATCATAATGGAATTTTTACATTATGACATCATAATGGAATTTTGCATTATGACTAGAGATGAGCGAACACGTTCGGCTCCGCCCCTTTTTCGCCCGAACACCGAACTTTGCGAACACTTCAGTGTTCGGGCGAAAAAGTTCGGGGGCCGCCGTGGCAGCGCGGGGGGGGGTGCGGCGGGGAGTGGGGGGGAGAGGGAGAGAGAGAGGGCTCCCCCCTGTTCCCCGCTACTGCCGCCCGCGCCGCCGCGCATCTCCCCGCCCCCCGGCGGCACCCGGACACTTACGCGCGAACACTGCAGTGTTCAGCAAAGCCGGTGTCCGGGTGCGGATGTGTCCGTAACGGACACGTTCGCTCATCCCTAATTATGACATCATAATGGAATTTTGCATTATGACATCATAATGGAATGTTACATTATGACATCATAATGGAATGTTGCATTATGACATCATAATGGAATGTTGCATTATGACATCATAATGGAATTTTACATTATGACATCATAATGGAATTTTGCATTATGACATCACAATGGAATTTTGCATTATGACATCATAATGGAATGTTGCATTATGACATCATAATGGAATGTTACATTATGACATCATAATGGAATTGTGTATTTTGACATCATAATGGAATTTTGCATTATGACATCATAATGGAATTTTTACATTATGACATCATAATGGAATTTTGCATTATGACATCATAATGGAATGTTGCATTATGACATCATAATGGAATTTTGCATTATGACATCATAATGGAATGTAGCATTATGACATCATAATGGAATTTTGCATTATGATATCATAATAGAATTTTTACATTATGACATCATAATGGAATTTTTACTTTATGACATCATAATGGAATTTTGCATTATGACATCATAATGGAATGTTACATTATGACATCATAATGGAATGTTGCATTATGACATCATAATGGAATTTTGCATTATGACATCATAATGGAATTTTTACATTATGACATCATAATAGAATATTGCATTATGACATCATAATGGAATGTTACATTATGACATCATAATGGAATGTTGCATTATGACATCATAATGGAATGTTACATTATGACATCATAATGGAATTTTGTATTATGACATCATAATGGAATTTTGCATTATGACATCATAATAGAATTTTTACATTATGACATCATAATGGAATTTTGCATTATGACATCATAATGGAATGTTATATTATGACTTCATAATGGAATGTTGCATTATAACATCATAATGGAATTTTGCATTATGACATCATAATGGAATGTTGCATTATGACATCATAATGGAATGTTACATTATGACATCGTAATGGAATTTTGCATTATGACATCATAATGGAATGTTGAATTATGACATCATAATGGAATGTTGCATTATGACATAATAATGGAATGTTGCATTATGACATCATAATGGAATGTTACATTATGACATCATAATGGAATTTTTACATTATGACATCATAATGGAAATTTGCATTATGACATCATAATAGAATTTTTACATTATGACATCATAATGGAATTTTGCATTATGACATCATAATGGAATGTTGCATTATGACATCATAATGGAATTTTTACATTATGACATCATAATGGAATTTTGCATTATGACATCATAATGGAATGTTGCATTATGACATCATAATGGAATTTGGCATTATGACATCATAATGGTATTTGGCATTATGACATCATAATGGAATTTTGCATTATGACATCATAATGGAATGTTACATTATGACATCATAATGGAATTTTGCATTATGACATCATAATGGAATGTTGCATTATGACATCATAATGGAATTTTGCATTATGACATCATAATGGAATGTTGCATTATGACATCATAATGGAATTTTGCATTATGACATCATAATGGAATTTTTACATTATGACATAATGGAATTTTGCATTATGACATCATAATGGAATGTTACATTATGACATCATAATTGAATTTTGCATTATGACATCATAATGGAATGTTGCATTATGACATCATAATGGAATTTTGCATTATGACATCATAATGGAATGTTGCATTATGACATCATAATGGAATGTTGCATTATGACATCATAATGGAATTTGGCATTATGACATCATAATGGAATTTTGCATTATGACATCATAATGGTAAGTTGCATTATGACATCATAATGGAATGTTGCATTATGACATCATAATGGAATTTTTACATTATGACATCATAATTGAATTTTGCATTATGACATCATAATGGAATGTTACATTTTGACATCATAATGGAATGTTGCATTATGACATCATAATTCAATTTTTACATTATGACATCATAATGGCATTTTGCATTATGACATCATAATGGAATTTTTATATTATGACATCATAATGGAATTTTGCATTATGACATCATAATGGAATTTTTACATTATGACATCATAATGGAATTTTGCATTATGACATCATAATGGAATGTTGCATTATGACATCATAATGGAATTTTTACATTATGACATCATAATGGAATTTTGCATTATGACATCATAATGGAATGTTGCATTATGACATCATAATGGAATTTGGCATTATGACATCATAATGGAATTTTGCATTATGACATCATAATGGTAAGTTGCATTATGACATCATAATGGAATGTTGCATTATGACATCATAATGGAATTTTGCATTATGACATCATAATGGAATGTTGCATTATGACATCATAATGGAATGTTGCATTATGACATCATAATGGAATGTTGCATTATGACATCATAATGGAATGTTACATTATGACATCATAATGGAATTTTTACATTATGACATCATAATGGAATTTTGCATTATGACATCATAATGGAATTTTGCATTATGACATCATAATGGAATGTTACATTATGACATCATAATTGAATTTTGCATTATGACATCATAATGGAATGTCGCATTATGACATCATAATGGAATTTTGCTTTATGACATCATAATGGAATGTTGCATTATGACATCATAATGGAATGTTGCATTATGACATCATAATGGAATTTTTACAATATGACATCATAATGGAATTTTGCATTATGACATCATAATGGAATGTTGCATTATGACATCATAATGGAATTTTTACATTATGACATCATAATGGAATTTTGCATTATGACATCATAATGGAATGTTGCATTATGACATCATAATGGAATTTTTACATTATGACATCATAATGGAATTTTGCATTATGACATCATAATGGAATGTTACATTATGACATCATAATGGAATTTTTACATTATGACATAATGGAATTTTGCATTATGACATCATAATGGAATGTTACATTATGACATCATAATTGAATTTTGCATTATGACATCATAATGGAATGTTGCATTATGACATCATAATGGAATTTTGCATTATGACATCATAATGGAATGTTGCATTATGACATCATAATGGAATTTTTACTTTATGACATCATAATGGAATTTTGCTTTATGACATCATAATGGAATGTTGCATTATGACATCATAATGGAATGTTGCATTATGACATCATAATGGAATTTTTACATTATGACATCATAATGGAATGTTGCATTATGACATCATAATGGAATGTTGCATTATGACATAATAATGGAATTTTTACATTATGACATCATAATGGAATTTTGCATTATGACATCATAATGGAATGTTACATTATGACATCATAATGGAATGTTGCATTATGACATCATAATGGAATGTTGCATTATGACATCATAATGGAATTTTACATTATGACATCATAATGGAATTTTGCATTATGACATCACAATGGAATTTTGCATTATGACATCATAATGGAATGTTACATTATGACATCATAATGGAATGTTGCATTATGACATCATAATGGAATTTTTACATTATGACATCATAATGGAATTTTGCATTATGACATCATAATGGAATGTTACATTATGACATCATAATGGAATGTTGCATTATGACATCATAATGGAATGTTGCATTATGACATCATAATGGAATGTTACATTATGACATCATAATGGAATTGTGTATTATGACATCATAATGGAATTTTGCATTATGACATCTTAATGGAATTTTTACATTATGACATCATAATGGAATTTTGCATTATGACATCATAATGGAATGTTGCATTATGACATCATAATGGAATTTTGCATTATGACATCATAATGGAATGTAGCATTATGACATCATAATGGAATTTTGCATTATGACATCATAATAGAATTTTTACATTATGACATCATAATAGAATTTTTACTTTATGACATCATAATGGAATTTTGCATTATGACATCATAATGGAATGTTACATTATGACATCATAATGGAATTTTGTATTATGACATCATAATGGAATTTTGCATTATGACATCATAATAGAATTTTTACATTATGACATCATAATGGAATTTTGCATTATGACATCATAATGGAATGTTATATTATGACTTCATAATGGAATGTTGCATTATAACATCATAATGGAATTTTGCATTATGACATCATAATGGAATGTTGCATTATGACATCATAATGGAATGTTACATTATGACATCGTAATGGAATTTTGCATTATGACATCATAATGGAATGTTGAATTATGACATCATAATGGAATGTTGGATTATGACATCATAATGGAATTTTGCATTATGACATCATAATGGAATTTTTACATTATGACATCACAATGGAATTTTGCATTATGACATCATAATGGAATGTTACATTATGACATCATAATGGAATTTTGCATTATGACATCATAATGGAATGTTGCATTATGACATCATAATGGAATGTTGCATTATGACATCATAATGGAATTTTGCATTATGACATCATAATGGAATGTTGCATTATGACATCATAATGGAATTTTTACATTATGACATCATAATGGAATGTTGCATTATGACATCATAATGGAATTTTGCATTATGACATCATAATGGAATGTTACATTATGACATCATAATGGAATTTTGCATTATGACATCATAATGGAATGTTACATTATGACATCATAATGGAATGTTGCATTATGACATCATAATGGAATGTTACATTATGACATCATAATGGAATTTTTACATTATGACATCATAATGGAATTTTGCATTATGACATCATAATGGAATTTTGCATTATGACATCATAATGGAATGTTACATTATGACATCATAATTGAATTTTGCATTATGACATCATAATGGAATGTCGCATTATGACATCATAATGGAATTTTGCTTTATGACATCATAATGGAATGTTGCATTATGACATCATAATGGAATGTTGCATTATGACATCATAATGGAATGTTGCATTATGACATCATAATGGAATTTTTACATTATGACATCACAATGGAATTTTGCATTATGACATTATAATGGAATGTTACATTATGACATCATAATGGAATTTTGCATTATGACATCATAATGGAATGTTGCATTATGACATCATAATGGAATGTTGCATTATGACATCATAATGGAATTTTGCATTATGACATCATAATGGAATGTTGCATTATGACATCATAATGGAATTTTTACATTATGACATCATAATGGAATGTTGCATTATGACATCATAATGGAATTTTGCATTATGACATCATAATGGAATGTTACATTATGACATCCTAATGGAATTTTGCATTATGACATCATAATGGAATGTTACATTATGACATCATAATGGAATGTTGCATTATGACATCATAATGGAATGTTACATTATGACATCATAATAGAATTTTTACATTATGACATCATAATGGAATTTTGCATTATGACATCATAATGGAATTTTGCATTATGACATCATAATGGAATGTTACATTATGACATCATAATTGAATTTTGCATTATGACATCATAATGGAATGTCGCATTATGACATCATAATGGAATTTTGCTTTATGACATCATAATGGAATGTTGCATTATGACATCATAATGGAATGTTGCATTATGACATCATAATGGAATTTTTACATTATGACATCATAATGGAATTTTGCATTATGACATCATAATGGAATGTTGCATTATGACATCATAATGGAATTTTTACATTATGACATCATAATGGAATTTTGCATTATGACATCATAATGGAATGTTACATTATGACATCATAATGGAATTTTTACATTATGACATAATGGAATTTTGCATTATGACATCATAATGGAATGTTACATTATGACATCATAATTGAATTTTGCATTATGACATCATAATGGAATGTTGCATTATGACATCATAATGGAATTTTGCACTATGACATCATAATGGAATGTTGCATTATGACATCATAATGGAATTTTTACTTTATGACATCATAATGGAATTTTGCTTTATGACATCATAATGGAATGTTGCATTATGACATCATAATGGAATGTTGCATTATGACATCATAATGGAATTTTTACATTATGACATCATAATGGAATGTTGCATTATGACATCATAATGGAATGTTGCATTATGACATAATAATGGAATTTTTACATTATGACATCATAATGGAATTTTGCATTATGACATCATAATGGAATGTTACATTATGACATCATAATGGAATGTTGCATTATGACATCATAATGGAATGTTGCATTATGACATCATAATGGAATTTTACATTATGACATCATAATGGAATTTTGCATTATGACATCACAATGGAATTTTGCATTATGACATCATAATGGAATGTTACATTATGACATCATAATGGAATGTTGCATTATGACATCATAATGGAATTTTTACATTATGACATCATAATGGAATTTTGCATTATGACATCATAATGGAATGTTACATTATGACATCATAATGGAATGTTGCATTATGACATCATAATGGAATGTTGCATTATGACATCATAATGGAATGTTACATTATGACATCATAATGGAATTGTGTATTATGACATCATAATGGAATTTTGCATTATGACATCATAATGGAATTTTTACATTATGACATCATAATGGAATTTTGCATTATGACATCATAATGGAATGTTGCATTATGACATCATAATGGAATTTTGCATTATGACATCATAATGGAATGTAGCATTATGACATCATAATGGAATGTTGCATTATGACATCATAATGGAATTTTTACTTTATGACATCATAATGGAATTTTGCATTATGACATCATAATGGAATGTTACATTATGACATCATAATGGAATTTTGCATTATGACATCATAATGGAATGTTACATTATGACATCATAATGGAATGTTGCATTATGACATCATAATGGAATGTTACATTATGACATCATAATGGAATTTTGTATTATGACATCATAATGGAATTTTGCATTATGACATCATAATGGAATTTTTACATTATGACATCATAATGGAATTTTGCATTATGACATCATAATGGAATGTTATATTATGACTTCATAATGGAATGTTGCATTATGACATCATAATGGAATTTTGCATTATGACATCATAATGGAATTTTGCATTAGGACATCATAATGGAATGTTACATTATGACATCATAATAAAATTTTGCATTATGACATCATAATTCAATTTTTACATTATGACATCATAATGGCATTTTGCATTATGACATCATAATTCAATTTTTACATTATGACATCATAATGTAATTTTGCATTATGGCATCATAATAGAATTTTTACATTATGACATCATAATGGAATTTTGCATTATGGCATCATAATGGAATTTTTACATTATGACATCATAATGGAATTTTGCATTATGACATCATAATGGAATGTTGCATTATGACATCATAATGGAATTTTTACATTATGACATCATAATGGAATTTTGCATTATGACATCATAATGGAATGTTGCATTATGACATCATAATGGAATTTGGCATTATGACATCATAATGGAATTTTGCATTATGACATCATAATGGTAAGTTGCATTATGACATCATAATGGAATGTTGCATTATGACATCATAATGGAATTTTTACATTATGACATCATAATTGAATTTTGCATTATGACATCATAATGGAATGTTACATTTTGACATCATAATGGAATGTTGCATTATGACATCATAATTCAATTTTTACATTATGACATCATAATGGCATTTTGCATTATGACATCATAATGGAATTTTTATATTATGACATCATAATGGAATTTTGCATTATGACATCATAATGGAATTTTTACATTATGACATCATAATGGAATTTTGCATTATGACATCATAATGGAATGTTGCATTATGACATCATAATGGAATTTTTACATTATGACATCATAATGGAATTTTGCATTATGACATCATAATGGAATGTTGCATTATGACATCATAATGGAATTTGGCATTATGACATCATAATGGAATTTTGCATTATGACATCATAATGGTAAGTTGCATTATGACATCATAATGGAATGTTGCATTATGACATCATAATGGAATTTTTACATTATGACATCACAATGGAATTTTGCATTATGACATCATAATGGAATGTTACATTATGACATCATAATGGAATTTTGCATTATGACATTATAATGGAATGTTGCATTATGACATCATAATGGAATTTTGCATTATGACATCATAATGGAATGTTGCATTATGACATCATAATGGAATGTTGCATTATGACATCATAATGGAATTTTGCATTATGACATCATAATGGAATGTAGCATTATGACATCATAATGGAATTTTGCATTATGACATCATAATAGAATTTTTACATTATGACATCATAATAGAATTTTTACTTTATGACATCATAATGGAATTTTGCATTATGACATCATAATGGAATGTTACATTATGACATCATAATGGAATTTTGTATTATGACATCATAATGGAATTTTGCATTATGACATCATAATAGAATTTTTACATTATGACATCATAATGGAATTTTGCATTATGACATCATAATGGAATGTTATATTATGACTTCATAATGGAATGTTGCATTATAACATCATAATGGAATTTTGCATTATGACATCATAATGGAATGTTGCATTATGACATCATAATGGAATGTTACATTATGACATCGTAATGGAATTTTGCATTATGACATCATAATGGAATGTTGAATTATGACATCATAATGGAATGTTGGATTATGACATCATAATGGAATTTTGCATTATGACATCATAATGGAATTTTTACATTATGACATCACAATGGAATTTTGCATTATGACATCATAATGGAATGTTACATTATGACATCATAATGGAATTTTGCATTATGACATCATAATGGAATGTTGCATTATGACATCATAATGGAATGTTGCATTATGACATCATAATGGAATTTTGCATTATGACATCATAATGGAATGTTGCATTATGACATCATAATGGAATTTTTACATTATGACATCATAATGGAATGTTGCATTATGACATCATAATGGAATTTTGCATTATGACATCATAATGGAATGTTACATTATGACATCATAATGGAATTTTGCATTATGACATCATAATGGAATGTTACATTATGACATCATAATGGAATGTTGCATTATGACATAATGGAATGTTACATTATGACATCATAATGGAATTTTTACATTATGACATCATAATGGAATTTTGCATTATGACATCATAATGGAATTTTGCATTATGACATCATAATGGAATGTTACATTATGACATCATAATTGAATTTTGCATTATGACATCATAATGGAATGTCGCATTATGACATCATAATGGAATTTTGCTTTATGACATCATAATGGAATGTTGCATTATGACATCATAATGGAATGTTGCATTATGACATCATAATGGAATGTTGCATTATGACATCATAATGGAATTTTTACATTATGACATCACAATGGAATTTTGCATTATGACATTATAATGGAATGTTACATTATGACATCATAATGGAATTTTGCATTATGACATCATAATGGAATGTTGCATTATGACATCATAATGGAATGTTGCATTATGACATCATAATGGAATTTTGCATTATGACATCATAATGGAATGTTGCATTATGACATCATAATGGAATTTTTACATTATGACATCATAATGGAATGTTGCATTATGACATCATAATGGAATTTTGCATTATGACATCATAATGGAATGTTACATTATGACATCATAATGGAATTTTGCATTATGACATCATAATGGAATGTTACATTATGACATCATAATGGAATGTTGCATTATGACATCATAATGGAATGTTACATTATGACATCATAATAGAATTTTTACATTATGACATCATAATGGAATTTTGCATTATGACATCATAATGGAATTTTGCATTATGACATCATAATGGAATGTTACATTATGACATCATAATTGAATTTTGCATTATGACATCATAATGGAATGTCGCATTATGACATCATAATGGAATTTTGCTTTATGACATCATAATGGAATGTTGCATTATGACATCATAATGGAATGTTGCATTATGACATCATAATGGAATTTTTACATTATGACATCATAATGGAATTTTGCATTATGACATCATAATGGAATGTTGCATTATGACATCATAATGGAATTTTTACATTATGACATCATAATGGAATTTTGCATTATGACATCATAATGGAATGTTACATTATGACATCATAATGGAATTTTTACATTATGACATCATAATGGAATGTTGCATTATGACATCATAATGGAATTTTTACATTATGACATCATAATGGAATTTTGCATTATGACATCATAATGGAATGTTGCATTATGACATCATAATGGAATTTTGCACTATGACATCATAATGGAATGTTGCATTATGACATCATAATGGAATTTTTACTTTATGACATCATAATGGAATTTTGCTTTATGACATCATAATGGAATGTTGCATTATGACATCATAATGGAATGTTGCATTATGACATCATAATGGAATTTTTACATTATGACATCATAATGGAATGTTGCATTATGACATCATAATGGAATGTTGCATTATGACATAATAATGGAATTTTTACATTATGACATCATAATGGAATTTTGCATTATGACATCATAATGGAATGTTACATTATGACATCATAATGGAATGTTGCATTATGACATCATAATGGAATGTTGCATTATGACATCATAATGGAATTTTACATTATGACATCATAATGGAATTTTGCATTATGACATCACAATGGAATTTTGCATTATGACATCATAATGGAATGTTACATTATGACATCATAATGGAATGTTGCATTATGACATCATAATGGAATTTTTACATTATGACATCATAATGGAATTTTGCATTATGACATCATAATGGAATGTTACATTATGACATCATAATGGAATGTTGCATTATGACATCATAATGGAATGTTGCATTATGACATCATAATGGAATGTTACATTATGACATCATAATGGAATTGTGTATTATGACATCATAATGGAATTTTGCATTATGACATCATAATGGAATTTTTACATTATGACATCATAATGGAATTTTGCATTATGACATCATAATGGAATGTTGCATTATGACATCATAATGGAATTTTGCATTATGACATCATAATGGAATGTAGCATTATGACATCATAATGGAATGTTGCATTATGACATCATAATGGAATTTTTACTTTATGACATCATAATGGAATTTTGCATTATGACATCATAATGGAATGTTACATTATGACATCATAATGGAATTTTGCATTATGACATCATAATGGAATGTTACATTATGACATCATAATGGAATGTTGCATTATGACATCATAATGGAATGTTACATTATGACATCATAATGGAATTTTGTATTATGACATCATAATGGAATTTTGCATTATGACATCATAATGGAATTTTTACATTATGACATCATAATGGAATTTTGCATTATGACATCATAATGGAATGTTATATTATGACTTCATAATGGAATGTTGCATTATGACATCATAATGGAATTTTGCATTATGACATCATAATGGAATTTTGCATTAGGACATCATAATGGAATGTTACATTATGACATCATAATAAAATTTTGCATTATGACATCATAATTCAATTTTTACATTATGACATCATAATGGCATTTTGCATTATGACATCATAATTCAATTTTTACATTATGACATCATAATGTAATTTTGCATTATGGCATCATAATAGAATTTTTACATTATGACATCATAATGGAATTTTGCATTATGGCATCATAATGGAATTTTTACATTATGACATCATAATGGAATTTTGCATTATGACATCATAATGGAATGTTGCATTATGACATCATAATGGAATTTTTACATTATGACATCATAATGGAATTTTGCATTATGACATCATAATGGAATGTTGCATTATGACATCATAATGGAATTTGGCATTATGACATCATAATGGAATTTTGCATTATGACATCATAATGGTAAGTTGCATTATGACATCATAATGGAATGTTGCATTATGACATCATAATGGAATTTTTACATTATGACATCATAATTGAATTTTGCATTATGACATCATAATGGAATGTTACATTTTGACATCATAATGGAATGTTGCATTATGACATCATAATTCAATTTTTACATTATGACATCATAATGGCATTTTGCATTATGACATCATAATGGAATTTTTATATTATGACATCATAATGGAATTTTGCATTATGACATCATAATGGAATTTTTACATTATGACATCATAATGGAATTTTGCATTATGACATCATAATGGAATGTTGCATTATGACATCATAATGGAATTTTTACATTATGACATCATAATGGAATTTTGCATTATGACATCATAATGGAATGTTGCATTATGACATCATAATGGAATTTGGCATTATGACATCATAATGGAATTTTGCATTATGACATCATAATGGTAAGTTGCATTATGACATCATAATGGAATGTTGCATTATGACATCATAATGGAATTTTTACATTATGACATCACAATGGAATTTTGCATTATGACATCATAATGGAATGTTACATTATGACATCATAATGGAATTTTGCATTATGACATTATAATGGAATGTTGCATTATGACATCATAATGGAATTTTGCATTATGACATCATAATGGAATGTTGCATTATGACATCATAATGGAATGTTGCATTATGACATCATAATGGAATGTTGCATTATGACATCATAATGGAATGTTACATTATGACATCATAATGGAATTTTTACATTATGACATCATAATGGAATTTTGCATTATGACATCATAATGGAATTTTGCATTATGACATCATAATGGAATGTCGCATTATGACATCATAATGGAATTTTGCTTTATGACATCATAATGGAATGTTGCATTATGACATCATAATGGAATGTTGCATTATGACATCATAATGGAATTTTTACAATATGACATCATAATGGAATTTTGCATTATGACATCATAATGGAATGTTGCATTATGACATCATAATGGAATTTTTACATTATGACATCATAATGGAATTTTGCATTATGACATCATAATGGAATGTTACATTATGACATCATAATGGAATGTTACATTATGACATCATAATAGAATTTTTACATTATGACATCATAATGGAATTTTGCATTATGACATCATAATGGAATTTTGCATTATGACATCATAATGGAATGTTACATTATGACATCATAATTGAATTTTGCATTATGACATCATAATGGAATGTCGCATTATGACATCATAATGGAATTTTGCTTTATGACATCATAATGGAATGTTGCATTATGACATCATAATGGAATGTTGCATTATGACATCATAATGGAATTTTTACATTATGACATCATAATGGAATTTTGCATTATGACATCATAATGGAATGTTGCATTATGACATCATAATGGAATTTTTACATTATGACATCATAATGGAATTTTGCATTATGACATCATAATGGAATGTTACATTATGACATCATAATGGAATTTTTACATTATGACATCATAATGGAATGTTGCATTATGACATCATAATGGAATTTTTACATTATGACATCATAATGGAATTTTGCATTATGACATCATAATGGAATGTTGCATTATGACATCATAATGGAATTTTGCACTATGACATCATAATGGAATGTTGCATTATGACATCATAATGGAATTTTTACTTTATGACATCATAATGGAATTTTGCTTTATGACATCATAATGGAATGTTGCATTATGACATCATAATGGAATGTTGCATTATGACATCATAATGGAATTTTTACATTATGACATCATAATGGAATGTTGCATTATGACATCATAATGGAATGTTGCATTATGACATAATAATGGAATTTTTACATTATGACATCATAATGGAATTTTGCATTATGACATCATAATGGAATGTTACATTATGACATCATAATGGAATGTTGCATTATGACATCATAATGGAATGTTGCATTATGACATCATAATGGAATTTTACATTATGACATCATAATGGAATTTTGCATTATGACATCACAATGGAATTTTGCATTATGACATCATAATGGAATGTTACATTATGACATCATAATGGAATGTTGCATTATGACATCATAATGGAATTTTTACATTATGACATCATAATGGAATTTTGCATTATGACATCATAATGGAATGTTACATTATGACATCATAATGGAATGTTGCATTATGACATCATAATGGAATGTTGCATTATGACATCATAATGGAATGTTACATTATGACATCATAATGGAATTGTGTATTATGACATCATAATGGAATTTTGCATTATGACATCATAATGGAATTTTTACATTATGACATCATAATGGAATTTTGCATTATGACATCATAATGGAATGTTGCATTATGACATCATAATGGAATTTTGCATTATGACATCATAATGGAATGTAGCATTATGACATCATAATGGAATGTTGCATTATGACATCATAATGGAATTTTTACTTTATGACATCATAATGGAATTTTGCATTATGACATCATAATGGAATGTTACATTATGACATCATAATGGAATTTTGCATTATGACATCATAATGGAATGTTACATTATGACATCATAATGGAATGTTGCATTATGACATCATAATGGAATGTTACATTATGACATCATAATGGAATTTTGTATTATGACATCATAATGGAATTTTGCATTATGACATCATAATGGAATTTTTACATTATGACATCATAATGGAATTTTGCATTATGACATCATAATGGAATGTTATATTATGACTTCATAATGGAATGTTGCATTATGACATCATAATGGAATTTTGCATTATGACATCATAATGGAATTTTGCATTAGGACATCATAATGGAATGTTACATTATGACATCATAATAAAATTTTGCATTATGACATCATAATTCAATTTTTACATTATGACATCATAATGGCATTTTGCATTATGACATCATAATTCAATTTTTACATTATGACATCATAATGTAATTTTGCATTATGGCATCATAATAGAATTTTTACATTATGACATCATAATGGAATTTTGCATTATGGCATCATAATGGAATTTTTACATTATGACATCATAATGGAATTTTGCATTATGACATCATAATGGAATGTTGCATTATGACATCATAATGGAATTTTTACATTATGACATCATAATGGAATTTTGCATTATGACATCATAATGGAATGTTGCATTATGACATCATAATGGAATTTGGCATTATGACATCATAATGGAATTTTGCATTATGACATCATAATGGTAAGTTGCATTATGACATCATAATGGAATGTTGCATTATGACATCATAATGGAATTTTTACATTATGACATCATAATTGAATTTTGCATTATGACATCATAATGGAATGTTACATTTTGACATCATAATGGAATGTTGCATTATGACATCATAATTCAATTTTTACATTATGACATCATAATGGCATTTTGCATTATGACATCATAATGGAATTTTTATATTATGACATCATAATGGAATTTTGCATTATGACATCATAATGGAATTTTTACATTATGACATCATAATGGAATTTTGCATTATGACATCATAATGGAATGTTGCATTATGACATCATAATGGAATTTTTACATTATGACATCATAATGGAATTTTGCATTATGACATCATAATGGAATGTTGCATTATGACATCATAATGGAATTTGGCATTATGACATCATAATGGAATTTTGCATTATGACATCATAATGGTAAGTTGCATTATGACATCATAATGGAATGTTGCATTATGACATCATAATGGAATTTTTACATTATGACATCACAATGGAATTTTGCATTATGACATCATAATGGAATGTTACATTATGACATCATAATGGAATTTTGCATTATGACATTATAATGGAATGTTGCATTATGACATCATAATGGAATTTTGCATTATGACATCATAATGGAATGTTGCATTATGACATCATAATGGAATGTTGCATTATGACATCATAATGGAATGTTGCATTATGACATCATAATGGAATGTTACATTATGACATCATAATGGAATTTTTACATTATGACATCATAATGGAATTTTGCATTATGACATCATAATGGAATTTTGCATTATGACATCATAATGGAATGTCGCATTATGACATCATAATGGAATTTTGCTTTATGACATCATAATGGAATGTTGCATTATGACATCATAATGGAATGTTGCATTATGACATCATAATGGAATTTTTACAATATGACATCATAATGGAATTTTGCATTATGACATCATAATGGAATGTTGCATTATGACATCATAATGGAATTTTTACATTATGACATCATAATGGAATTTTGCATTATGACATCATAATGGAATGTTACATTATGACATCATAATGGAATGTTACATTATGACATCATAATAGAATTTTTACATTATGACATCATAATGGAATTTTGCATTATGACATCATAATGGAATTTTGCATTATGACATCATAATGGAATGTTACATTATGACATCATAATTGAATTTTGCATTATGACATCATAATGGAATGTCGCATTATGACATCATAATGGAATTTTGCTTTATGACATCATAATGGAATGTTGCATTATGACATCATAATGGAATGTTACATTATGACATCATAATAGAATTTTTACATTATGACATCATAATGGAATTTTACATTATGACATCATAATGGAATTTTGCATTATGACATCATAATGGAATGTTACATTATGACATCATAATGGAATGTTGCATTATGACATCATAATGGAATGTTGCATTATGACATCATAATGGAATGTTACATTATGACATCATAATGGAATTGTGTATTATGACATCATAATGGAATTTTGCATTATGACATCATAATGGAATTTTTACATTATGACATCATAATGGAATTTTGCATTATGACATCATAATGGAATGTTGCATTATGACATCATAATGGAATTTTGCATTATGACATCATAATGGAATGTAGCATTATGACATCATAATGGAATGTTGCATTATGACATCATAATGGAATTTTTACTTTATGACATCATAATGGAATTTTGCATTATGACATCATAATGGAATGTTACATTATGACATCATAATGGAATTTTGCATTATGACATCATAATGGAATGTTACATTATGACATCATAATGGAATGTTGCATTATGACATCATAATGGAATGTTACATTATGACATCATAATGGAATTTTGTATTATGACATCATAATGGAATTTTGCATTATGACATCATAATGGAATTTTTACATTATGACATCATAATGGAATTTTGCATTATGACATCATAATGGAATGTTATATTATGACTTCATAATGGAATGTTGCATTATGACATCATAATGGAATTTTGCATTATGACATCATAATGGAATTTTGCATTAGGACATCATAATGGAATGTTACATTATGACATCATAATAAAATTTTGCATTATGACATCATAATTCAATTTTTACATTATGACATCATAATGGCATTTTGCATTATGACATCATAATTCAATTTTTACATTATGACATCATAATGTAATTTTGCATTATGGCATCATAATAGAATTTTTACATTATGACATCATAATGGAATTTTGCATTATGGCATCATAATGGAATTTTTACATTATGACATCATAATGGAATTTTGCATTATGACATCATAATGGAATGTTGCATTATGACATCATAATGGAATTTTTACATTATGACATCATAATGGAATTTTGCATTATGACATCATAATGGAATGTTGCATTATGACATCATAATGGAATTTGGCATTATGACATCATAATGGAATTTTGCATTATGACATCATAATGGTAAGTTGCATTATGACATCATAATGGAATGTTGCATTATGACATCATAATGGAATTTTTACATTATGACATCATAATTGAATTTTGCATTATGACATCATAATGGAATGTTACATTTTGACATCATAATGGAATGTTGCATTATGACATCATAATTCAATTTTTACATTATGACATCATAATGGCATTTTGCATTATGACATCATAATGGAATTTTTATATTATGACATCATAATGGAATTTTGCATTATGACATCATAATGGAATTTTTACATTATGACATCATAATGGAATTTTGCATTATGACATCATAATGGAATGTTGCATTATGACATCATAATGGAATTTTTACATTATGACATCATAATGGAATTTTGCATTATGACATCATAATGGAATGTTGCATTATGACATCATAATGGAATTTGGCATTATGACATCATAATGGAATTTTGCATTATGACATCATAATGGTAAGTTGCATTATGACATCATAATGGAATGTTGCATTATGACATCATAATGGAATTTTTACATTATGACATCACAATGGAATTTTGCATTATGACATCATAATGGAATGTTACATTATGACATCATAATGGAATTTTGCATTATGACATTATAATGGAATGTTGCATTATGACATCATAATGGAATGTTGCATTATGACATCATAATGGAATGTTGCATTATGACATCATAATGGAATGTTGCATTATGACATCATAATGGAATGTTACATTATGACATCATAATGGAATTTTTACATTATGACATCATAATGGAATTTTGCATTATGACATCATAATGGAATTTTGCATTATGACATCATAATGGAATGTCGCATTATGACATCATAATGGAATTTTGCTTTATGACATCATAATGGAATGTTGCATTATGACATCATAATGGAATGTTGCATTATGACATCATAATGGAATTTTTACAATATGACATCATAATGGAATTTTGCATTATGACATCATAATGGAATGTTGCATTATGACATCATAATGGAATTTTTACATTATGACATCATAATGGAATTTTGCATTATGACATCATAATGGAATGTTACATTATGACATCATAATGGAATTTTTACATTATGGCATAATGGAATTTTGCATTATGACATCATAATGGAATGTTACATTATGACATCATAATTGAATTTTGCATTATGACATCATAATGGAATGTTGCATTATGACATCATAATGGAATTTTGCATTATGACATCATAATGGAATGTTGCATTATGACATCATAATGGAATTTTTACTTTATGACATCATAATGGAATTTTGCTTTATGACATCATAATGGAATGTTGCATTATGACATCATAATGGAATGTTGCATTATGACATCATAATGGAATTTTTACATTATGACATCATAATGGAATGTTGCATTATGACATCATAATGGAATGTTGCATTATGACATAATAATGGAATTTTTACATTATGACATCATAATGGAATTTTGCATTATGACATCATAATGGAATGTTACATTATGACATCATAATGGAATGTTGCATTATGACATCATAATGGAATGTTGCATTATGACATCATAATGGAATTTTACATTATGACATCATAATGGAATTTTGCATTATGACATCACAATGGAATTTTGCATTATGACATCATAATGGAATGTTACATTATGACATCATAATGGAATGTTGCATTATGACATCATAATGGAATTTTTACATTATGACATCATAATGGAATTTTGCATTATGACATCATAATGGAATGTTACATTATGACATCATAATGGAATGTTGCATTATGACATCATAATGGAATGTTGCATTATGACATCATAATGGAATGTTACATTATGACATCATAATGGAATTGTGTATTATGACATCATAATGGAATTTTGCATTATGACATCTTAATGGAATTTTTACATTATGACATCATAATGGAATTTTGCATTATGACATCATAATGGAATGTTGCATTATGACATCATAATGGAATTTTGCATTATGACATCATAATGGAATGTAGCATTATGACATCATAATGGAATTTTGCATTATGACATCATAATAGAATTTTTACATTATGACATCATAATGGAATTTTTACTTTATGACATCATAATGGAATTTTGCATTATGACATCATAATGGAATGTTACATTATGACATCATAATGGAATTTTGTATTATGACATCATAATGGAATTTTGCATTATGACATCATAATAGAATTTTTACATTATGACATCATAATGGAATTTTGCATTATGACATCATAATGGAATGTTATATTATGACTTCATAATGGAATGTTGCATTATAACATCATAATGGAATTTTGCATTATGACATCATAATGGAATGTTGCATTATGACATCATAATGGAATGTTACATTATGACATCGTAATGGAATTTTGCATTATGACATCATAATGGAATGTTGAATTATGACATCATAATGGAATGTTGCATTATGACATCATAATGGAATGTTGCATTATGACATCATAATGGAATTTTTACATTATGACATCACAATGGAATTTTGCATTATGACATCATAATGGAATGTTACATTATGACATCATAATGGAATTTTGCATTATGACATCATAATGGAATGTTGCATTATGACATCATAATGGAATGTTGCATTATGACATCATAATGGAATTTTGCATTATGACATCATAATGGAATGTTGCATTATGACATCATAATGGAATTTTTACATTATGACATCATAATGGAATGTTGCATTATGACATCATAATGGAATTTTGCATTATGACATCATAATGGAATGTTACATTATGACATCATAATGGAATTTTGCATTATGACATCATAATGGAATGTTACATTATGACATCATAATGGAATGTTGCATTATGACATCATAATGGAATGTTACATTATGACATCATAATGGAATTTTTACATTATGACATCATAATGGAATTTTGCATTATGACATCATAATGGAATTTTGCATTATGACATCATAATGGAATGTTACATTATGACATCATAATTGAATTTTGCATTATGACATCATAATGGAATGTCGCATTATGACATCATAATGGAATTTTGCTTTATGACATCATAATGGAATGTTGCATTATGACATCATAATGGAATGTTGCATTATGACATCATAATGGAATGTTGCATTATGACATCATAATGGAATGTTGCATTATGACATCATAATGGAATTTTTACATTATGACATCACAATGGAATTTTGCATTATGACATTATAATGGAATGTTACATTATGACATCATAATGGAATTTTGCATTATGACATCATAATGGAATGTTGCATTATGACATCATAATGGAATGTTGCATTATGACATCATAATGGAATTTTGCATTATGACATCATAATGGAATGTTGCATTATGACATCATAATGGAATTTTTACATTATGACATCATAATGGAATGTTGCATTATGACATCATAATGGAATTTTGCATTATGACATCATAATGGAATGTTACATTATGACATCATAATGGAATTTTGCATTATGACATCATAATGGAATGTTACATTATGACATCATAATGGAATGTTGCATTATGACATCATAATGGAATGTTACATTATGACATCATAATGGAATTTTTACATTATGACATCATAATGGAATTTTGCATTATGACATCATAATGGAATTTTGCATTATGACATCATAATGGAATGTTACATTATGACATCATAATTGAATTTTGCATTATGACATCATAATTGAATTTTGCATTATGACATCATAATGGAATGTTGCATTATGACATCATAATGG
Source organism: Eleutherodactylus coqui (assembly GCA_035609135.1). Classification (NCBI taxonomy): domain Eukaryota; kingdom Metazoa; phylum Chordata; class Amphibia; order Anura; family Eleutherodactylidae; genus Eleutherodactylus; species Eleutherodactylus coqui. The sequence goes on along the minus strand of CM069409.1, from coordinate 270,444,636 downwards.
AATTTTTACATTATGACATCATAATGGAATTTTGCATTATGACATCATAATGGAATGTTACATTATGACATCATAATGGAATTTTTACATTATGACATAATGGAATTTTGCATTATGACATCATAATGGAATGTTACATTATGACATCATAATTGAATTTTGCATTATGACATCATAATGGAATGTTGCATTATGACATCATAATGGAATGTTGCATTATGACATCATAATGGAATTTTTACTTTATGACATCATAATGGAATTTTGCTTTATGACATCATAATGGAATGTTGCATTATGACATCATAATGGAATGTTGCATTATGACATCATAATGGAATTTTTACATTATGACATCATAATGGAATGTTGCATTATGACATCATAATGGAATGTTGCATTATGACATAATAATGGAATTTTTACATTATGACATCATAATGGAATTTTGCATTATGACATCATAATGGAATGTTACATTATGACATCATAATGGAATGTTGCATTATGACATCATAATGGAATGTTGCATTATGACATCATAATGGAATTTTACATTATGACATCATAATGGAATTTTGCATTATGACATCACAATGGAATTTTGCATTATGACATCATAATGGAATGTTACATTATGACATCATAATGGAATGTTGCATTATGACATCATAATGGAATTTTTACATTATGACATCATAATGGAATTTTGCATTATGACATCATAATGGAATGTTACATTATGACATCATAATGGAATGTTGCATTATGACATCATAATGGAATGTTGCATTATGACATCATAATGGAATTTTGCATTATGACATCATAATGGAATGTTACATTATGACATCATAATGGAATTTTACATTATGACATCATAATGGAATTTTACATTATGACATCATAATGGAATTTTCCATTATGACATCATAATGGAATTTTCCATTATGACATCATAATGGAATTTTGCATTATGACATCATAATGGAATGTTACATTATGACATCATAATGGAATTTTGCATTATGACATCATAATGGAATTTTGCATTATGACATCATAATGGAATTTTACATTATGACATCATAATGGAATGTTACATTATGACATCATAATGGACTTTTGCATTATGACATCATAATGGAATGTTACATTATGACATCATAATGGAATTTTGCATTATGACATCATAATGGGATGTTACATTATGACATCATAATGGAATTTTGCATTATGACATCATAATGGGATGTTACATTATGACATCATAATGGAATTTTGCATTATGACATCATAATGGAGTTTTGCATTATGACATCATAATAGAATTTTGCATTATGACATCATAATGGAATTTTCCATTATGACATCATAATGGAATTTTGCATTATGGCATCATAATGGAATGTTACATTATGACATCATAATGGAATTTTGCATTATGACATCATAATGGAATGTTACATTATGACATCATAATGGAATGTTGCATTATGACATCATAATGGAATGTTGCATTATAACATCATAATGGAATTTTTACATTATGACATCATAATGGAATGTTGCATTATGACATCATAATGGAATTTTGCATTATGACATCATAATGGAATTTTTACATTATGATATCATAATGGAATTTTGCATTATGACATCATAATGGAATTTTGCATTATGACATCATAATGGAATTTTTACATTATGACATCATAATGGAATTTTGCATTATGACATCATAATGGAATTTTTACATTATGACATCATAATGGAATGTTGCATTATGACATCATAATGGAATTTTGCATTATGACATCATAATGGAATGTTGCATTATGACATCATAATGGAATTTTGCATTATGACATCATAATAGAATTTTTACATTATGACATCATAATGGAATTTTTACTTTATGACATCATAATGGAATTTTGCATTATGACATCATAATGGAATGTTACATTATGATGTCATAATGTAAAAATTCCATTATGTCATAATGGAATTTTCCATTATGACATCATAATGGAATTTTCCATTATGACATCATAATGGAATTTTGCATTATGACATCATAATGGAATGTTACATTATGACATCATAATGGAATTTTGCATTATGACATCATAATGGAATTTTGCATTATGACATCATAATGGAATTTTACATTATGACATCATAATGGAATGTTACATTATGACATCATAATGGACTTTTGCATTATGACATCATAATGGAATGTTACATTATGACATCATAATGGAATTTTGCATTATGACATCATAATGGGATGTTACATTATGACATCATAATGGAATTTTGCATTATGACATCATAATGGGATGTTACATTATGACATCATAATGGAATTTTGCATTATGACATCATAATGGAGTTTTGCATTATGACATCATAATAGAATTTTGCATTATGACATCATAATGGAATTTTCCATTATGACATCATAATGGAATTTTGCATTATGGCATCATAATGGAATGTTACATTATGACATCATAATGGAATTTTGCATTATGACATCATAATGGAATGTTACATTATGACATCATAATGGAATGTTGCATTATGACATCATAATGGAATGTTGCATTATAACATCATAATGGAATTTTTACATTATGACATCATAATGGAATGTTGCATTATGACATCATAATGGAATTTTGCATTATGACATCATAATGGAATTTTTACATTATGATATCATAATGGAATTTTGCATTATGACATCATAATGGAATTTTGCATTATGACATCATAATGGAATTTTTACATTATGACATCATAATGGAATTTTGCATTATGACATCATAATGGAATTTTGCATTATGACATCATAATGGAATGTTGCATTATGACATCATAATGGAATTTTTACATTATGACATCATAATGGAATGTTGCATTATGACATCATAATGGAATTTTGCATTATGACATCATAATAGAATTTTTACATTATGACATCATAATGGAATTTTTACTTTATGACATCATAATGGAATTTTGCATTATGACATCATAATGGAATGTTACATTATGATGTCATAATGTAAAAATTCCATTATGTCATAATGGAATGTTGCATTATGACATCATAATGGAATGTTGCATTATGACATCATAATGGAATTTTTACATTATGACATCATAATGGAATTTTGCATTATGACATCATAATGGAATGTTGCATTATAACATCATAATGGAATTTGGCATTATGACATCATAATGGAATTTTGCATTATGACATCATAATGGAATGTTGCATTATGACATCATAATGGAATTTTTACATTATGACATCATAATGGAATGTTGCATTATGACATAATAATGGAATTTTTACATTATGACATCATAATGGAATTTTGCATTATGACATCATAATGGAATTTTGCATTATGACATCATAATATAATTTTTACATCATGACATCATAATGGAATTTTGCATTATGACATCATAATGTAATTTTTACATTATGACATCATAATGGAATTTTGCATTATGACATCATAATGGAATTTTGCATTATGACATCATAATGGAATGTTACATTATGACATCATAATGGAATTTTGCATTATGACATCATAATGGAATGTTGCATTGTGACATCTTAATGGAATTTTGCATTATGACATCATAATGGAATTTTACATTTTGACTTCATAATGGAATTTTGCATTATGACATCATAATGGAATGTTACATTATGACATCATAATGGAATTTTACATTATGACATCATAATGGAATTTTACATTATGACATCATAATGGAATTTTACATTATGACATCATAATGGAATTTTCCATTATGACATCATAATGGAATTTTGCATTATGACATCATAATGGAATGTTACATTATGACATCATAATGGAATTTTGCATTATGACATCATAATGGAATTTTGCATTATGAAATCATAATGGAATTTTACATTATGACATCATAATGGAATGTTACATTATGACATCATAATGGACTTTTGCATTATGACATCATAATGGAATGTTACATTATGACATCATAATGGAATTTTGCATTATGACATCATAATGGGATGTTACATTATGACATCATAATGGAATTTTGCATTATGACATCATAATGGAATTTTTACATTATGACATCATAATGGAATTTTGCATTATGACATCATAATGGAATGTTGCATTATAACATCATAATGGAATTTGGCATTATGACATCATAATGGAATTTTGCATTATGACATCATAATGGAATGTTGCATTATGACATCATAATGGAATTTTTACATTATGACATCATAATGGAATGTTGCATTATGACATAATAATGGAATTTTTACATTATGACATCATAATGGAATTTTGCATTATGACATCATAATGGAATTTTGCATTATGACATCATAATAGAATTTTTACATCATGACATCATAATGGAATTTTGCATTATGACATCATAATGGAATTTTTACATTATGACATCATAATGGAATTTTGCATTATGACATCATAATGGAATTTTGCATTATGACATCATAATGGAATGTTACATTATGACATCATAATGGAATTTTGCATTATGACATCATAATGGAATGTTGCATTGTGACATCTTAATGGAATTTTGCATTATGACATCATAATGGAATTTTACATTTTGACTTCATAATGGAATTTTGCATTATGACATCATAATGGAATGTTACATTATGACATCATAATGGAATTTTACATTATGAGATCATAATGGAATTTTACATTATGACATCATAATGGAATTTTCCATTATGACATCATAATGGAATTTTCCATTATGACATCATAATGGAATTTTGCATTATGACATCATAATGGAATGTTACATTATGACATCATAATGGAATTTTGCATTATGACATCATAATGGAATTTTGCATTATGACATCATAATGGAATTTTACATTATGACATCATAATGGAATGTTACATTATGACATCATAATGGACTTTTGCATTATGACATCATAATGGAATGTTACATTATGACATCATAATGGAATTTTGCATTATGACATCATAATGGGATGTTACATTATGACATCATAATGGAATTTTGCATTATGACATCATAATGGGATGTTACATTATGACATCATAATGGAATTTTGCATTATGACATCATAATGGAGTTTTGCATTATGACATCATAATAGAATTTTGCATTGTGACATCATAATGGAATGTTGCATTATGACATCATAATGGAATTTTTACATTATGACATCATAATTGAATTTTGCATTATGACATCATAATGGAATGTTACATTATGACATCATAATGGAATGTTGCATTATGACATCATAATTAATTTTTTACATTATGACATCATAATGGCATTTTGCATTATGACATCATAATGGAATTTTTACATTATGACATCATAATGGAATTTTGCATTATGACATCATAATGGAATTTTTACATTATGACATCATAATGGAATTTTGCATTATGACTAGAGATGAGCGAACACGTTCGGCTCCGCCCCTTTTTCGCCCGAACACCGAACTTTGCGAACACTTCAGTGTTCGGGCGAAAAAGTTCGGGGGCCGCCGTGGCAGCGCGGGGGGGTGCGGCGGGGAGTGGGGGGGGGAGGGAGAGAGAGAGGGCTCCCCCCTGTTCCCCGCTACTGCCGCCCGCGCCGCCGCGCATCTCCCCGCCCCCCGGCGGCACCCGGATACTTACGCGCGAACACTGCAGTGTTCGGCAAAGCCGGTGTCCGGGTGCGGATGTGTCCGTAACGGACACGTTCGCTCATCCCTAATTATGACATCATAATGGAATTTTGCATTATGACATCATAATGGAATGTTACATTATGACATCATAATGGAATTTTGCATTATGACATCATAATGGAATTTTACATTTTGACTTCATAATGGAATTTTGCATTATGACATCATAATGGAATGTTACATTATGACATCATAATGGAATTTTCCATTATGACATCATAATGGAATTTTGCATTATGACATCATGATGGAATGTTACATTATGACATCATAATGGAATTTTGCATTATGACATCATAATGGAATTTTGCATTATGACATCCTAATGGAATTTTACATTATGACATCATAATGGAATGTTACATTATGACATCATAATGGACTTTTGCATTATGACATCATAATGGAATGTTACATTATGACATCATAATGGAATTTTGCATTATGACATCATAATGGAGTTTTGCATTATGACATCATAATAGAATTTTGCATTATGACATCATAATGGAATTTTCCATTATGACATCATAATGGTATTTTGCATTATGGCATCATAATGGAATGTTACATTATGACATCATAATGGAATTTTGCATTATGACATCATAATGGAATGTTACATTATGACATCATAATGGAATGTTGCATTATGACATCATAATTCAATTTTTACATTATGACATCATAATGGCATTTTGCATTATGACATCATAATGGAATTTTTACATTATGACATCATAATGGAATTTTGCATTATGACATCATAATGGAATTTTTACATTATGACATCATAATGGAATTTTGCATTATGACATCATAATGGAATGTTGCATTATGACATCATAATGGAATTTTTACATTATGACATCATAATGGAATTTTGCCATATGACATCATAATGGAATGTTGCATTATGACATCATAATGGAATTTGGCATTATGACATCATAATGGAATTTTGCATTATGACATCATAATGGAATGTTGCATTATGACATCATAATGGAATGTTGCATTATGACATCATAATGGAATGTTGCATTATGACATCATAATGGAATTTTTACATTATGACATCACAATGGAATTTTGCATTATGACATCATAATGGAATGTTACATTATGACATCATAATGGAATTTTGCATTATGACATCATAATGGAATGTTGCATTATGACATCATAATGGAATTTTGCATTATGACATCATAATGGAATGTTGCATTATGACATCATAATGGAATGTTGCATTATGACATCATAATGGAATGTTGCATTATGACATCATAATGGAATGTTGCATTATGACATCATAATGGAATTTTGCATTGTGACATCATAATGGAATGTTGCATTATGACATCATAATGGAATTTTTACATTATGACATCATAATGGAATTTTGCATTATGCATCATAATGGAATTTTGCATTATGACATCATAATGGAATGTTACATAATGACATCATAATGGAATTTTGCATTATGACATCATAATGGAATTTTACATTTTGACTTCATAATGGAATTTTGCATTATGACATCATAATGGAATGTTACATTATGACATCATAATGGAATTTTACATTATGACATCCTAATGGAATTTTGCATTGTGACATCATAATGGAATTTTGCATTATGACATCATAATGGAATTTTACATTATGACATCATAATGGAATTTTACATTATGACATCATAATGGAATTTTGCATTATGACATCATAATGGGATGTTACATTATGACATCATAATGGAATTTTGCATTATGACATCATAATGGAATGTTGCATTGTGACATCATAATGGAATTTTGCATTATGACATCATAATGGAATTTTACATTATGACATCATAATGGAATTTTACATTATGACATCATAATGGAATTTTGCATTGTGACATCATAATGGAATGTTGCATTATGACATCATAATGAAATTTTTACATTATGACATCATAATTGAATTTTGCATTATGACATCATAATGGAATGTTACATTATGACATAATAATGGAATGTTGCATTATGACATCATAATTCAATTTTTACATTATGACATCATAATGGCATTTTGCATTATGACATCATAATGGAATTTTTACATTATGACATCATAATGGAATTTTGCATTATGACATCATAATAGAATTTTTACATCATGACATCATAATGGAATTTTGCATTATGACATCATAATGGAATTTTTACATTATGACATCATAACGGAATTTTGCATTATGACTAGAGATGAGCGAACACGTTCGGCTCCGCCCCTTTTTCGCCCGAACACCGAACTTTGCGAACACTTCAGTGTTCGGGCGAAAAAGTTCGGGGGCCGCCGTGGCAGCGCGGGGGGGGGTGCAGCGGGGAGTGGGGGGGAGAGGGAGAGAGAGAGGGCTCCCCCCTGTTCCCCGCTACTGCCGCCCGCGCCGCCGCGCATCTCCCCGCCCCCCGGCGGCACCCGGACACTTACGCGCGAACACTGCAGTGTTCGGCAAAGCCGGTGTCCGGGTGCGGATGTGTCCGTAACGGACACGTTCGCTCATCCCTAATTATGACATCATAATGGAATTTTGCATTATGACATCATAATGGAATGTTACATTATGACATCATAATGGAATTTTGCATTATGACATCATAATGGAATGTTGCATTGTGACATCATAATGGAATTTTGCATTATGACATCATAATGGAATTTTACATTTTGACTTCATAATGGAATTTTGCATTATGACATCATAATGGAATGTTACATTATGACATCATAATGGAATTTTACATTATGACATCATAATGGAATTTTCCATTATGACATCATAATGGAATTTTGCATTATGACATCATAATGGAATGTTACATTATGACATCATAATGGAATTTTGCATTATGACATCATAATGGAATTTTGCATTATGACATCATAATGGAATTTTACATTATGACATCATAATGGAATGTTACATTATGACATCATAATGGACTTTTGCATTATGACATCATAATGGAATGTTACATTATGACATCATAATGGAATTTTGCATTATGACATCATAATGGAGTTTTGCATTATGACATCATAATAGAATTTTGCATTATGACATCATAATGGAATTTTCCATTATGACATCATAATGGAATTTTGCATTATGGCATCATAATGGAATGTTACATTATGACATCATAATGGAATTTTGCATTATGACATCATAATGGAATGTTACATTATGACATCATAATGGAATTTTGCATTATGACATCATAATGGAATGTTGCATTATGACATCATAATGGAATTTTTACTTTATGACATCATAATGGAATTTTGCATTATGACATCATAATGGAATTTTGCATTATGACATCATAATGGAATGTTACATTATGACATCATAATGGAATGTTGCATTATGACATCATAATGGAATTTTTACATTATGACATCATAATTGAATTTTGCATTATGACATCATAATGGAATGTTACATTATGACATCATAATGGAATGTTGCATTATGACATCATAATTCAATTTTTACATTATGACATCATAATGGCATTTTGCATTATGACATCATAATGGAATTTTTACATTATGACATCATAATGGAATTTTGCATTATGACATCATAATGGAATTTTTACATTATGACATCATAATGGAATTTTGCATTATGACATCATAATGGAATGTTGCATTATGACATCATAATGGAATTTTTACATTATGACATCATAATGGAATTTTGCATTATGACATCATAATGGAATGTTGCATTATGACATCATAATGGAATTTGGCATTATGACATCATAATGGAATTTTGCATTATGACATCATAATGGAATGTTGCATTATGACATCATAATGGAATGTTGCATTATGACATCATAATGGAATGTTGCATTATGACATCATAATGGAATTTTTACATTATGACATCACAATGGAATTTTGCATTATGACATCATAATGGAATGTTACATTATGACATCATAATGGAATTTTGCATTATGACATCATAATGGAATGTTGCATTATGACATCATAATGGAATTTTGCATTATGACATCATAATGGAATGTTGCATTATGACATCATAATGGAATGTTGCATTATGACATCATAATGGAATTTTGCATTGTGACATCATAATGGAATGTTGCATTATGACATCATAATGGAATTTTTACATTATGACATCGTAATGGAATTTTGCATTATGACATCATAATGGAATTTTGCATTATGACATCATAATGGAATGTTACATTATGACATCATAATGGAATTTTGCATTATGACATCATAATGGAATTTTACATTTTGACCTCATAATGGAATTTTGCATTATGACATCATAATGGAATTTTACATTATGACATCCTAATGGAATTTTGCATTGTGACATCATAATGGAATTTTGCATTATGACATCATAATGGAATTTTACATTATGACATCATAGTGGAAATTTGCATTATGACATCATAATGGGATGTTACATTATGACATCATAATGGATTTTTGCATTATGACATCATAATGAAATTTTTACATTATGACATCATAATGGAATTTTGCGTTATGACATCATAATGGAATGTTACATTATGACATCATAATTGAATTTTGCATTATGACATCATAATGGAATGTCGCATTATGACATCATAATGGAATTTTGCTTTATGACATCATAATGGAATGTTGCATTATGACATCATAATGGAATGTTGCATTATGACATCATAATGGAATTTTTACATTATGACATCATAATGGAATTTTGCATTATGACATCATAATGGAATGTTGCATTATGACATCATAATGGAATTTTTACATTATGACATCATAATGGAATTTTGCATTATGACATCATAATGGAATGTTACATTATGACATCATAATGGAATGTTGCATTATGACATCATAATGGAATGTTGCATTATGACATCATAATGGAATTTTACATTATGACATCATAATGGAATTTTGCATTATGACATCACAATGGAATTTTGCATTATGACATCATAATGGAATGTTACATTATGACATCATAATGGAATGTTGCATTATGACATCATAATGGAATGTTACATTATGACATCATAATGGAATTGTGTATTTTGACATCATAATGGAATTTTGCATTATGACATCATAATGGAATTTTTACATTATGACATCATAATGGAATTTTGCATTATGACATCATAATGGAATGTTGCATTATGACATCATAATGGAATTTTGCATTATGACATCATAATGGAATGTAGCATTATGACATCATAATGGAATTTTGCATTATGACATCATAATAGAATTTTTACATTATGACATCATAATGGAATTTTTACTTTATGACATCATAATGGAATTTTGCATTATGACATCATAATGGAATGTTACATTATGACATCATAATGGAATGTTGCATTATGACATCATAATGGAATTTTGCATTATGACATCATAATGGAATTTTTACATTATGACATCATAATAGAATATTGCATTATGACATCATAATGGAATGTTACATTATGACATCATAATGGAATGTTGCATTATGACATCATAATGGAATGTTACATTATGACATCATAATGGAATTTTGTATTATGACATCATAATGGAATTTTGCATTATGACATCATAATAGAATTTTTACATTATGACATCATAATGGAATTTTGCATTATGACATCATAATGGAATGTTATATTATGACTTCATAATGGAATGTTGCATTATAACATCATAATGGAATTTTGCATTATGACATCATAATGGAATGTTGCATTATGACATCATAATGGAATGTTACATTATGACATCGTAATGGAATTTTGCATTATGACATCATAATGGAATGTTGAATTATGACATCATAATGGAATGTTGCATTATGACATAATAATGGAATGTTGCATTATGACATCATAATGGAATTTTTACATTATGACATCACAATGGAATTTTGCATTATGACATCATAATGGAATGTTACATTATGACATCATAATGGAATTTTGCATTATGACATCATAATGGAATGTTGCATTATGACATCATAATGGAATGTTGCATTATGACATCATAATGGAATGTTGCATTATGACATCATAATGGAATTTTTACATTATGACATCATAATTGAATTTTTACTTTATGACATCATAATGGAATTTTGCATTATGACATCATAATGGAATGTTACATTATGACATCATAATGGAATTTTTACATTATGACATCATAATGGAAATTTGCATTATGACATCATAATAGAATTTTTACATTATGACATCATAATGGAATTTTGCATTATGACATCATAATGGAATTTTGCATTATGACATCATAATGGAATTTTTACATTATGACATCATAATGGAATTTTGCATTATGACATCATAATGGAATATTACATTATGACATCATAATGGAATGTTGCATTATGACATCATAATGGAATTTTGCATTATGACATCATAATGGAATGTTGCATTATGACATCATAATGGAATTTTGCATTATTACATCATAATAGAATTTTTACATTATGACATCATAATTGAATTTTTACTTTATGACATCATAATGGAATTTTGCATTATGACATCATAATGGAATGTTACATTATGACATCATAATGGAATGTTGCATTATGACATCATAATGGAATTTTTACATTATGACATCATAATGGAATTTTGCATTATGACATCATAATGGAATTTTTACATTATGACATCATAATGGAATTTTGCATTATGACATCATAATGGAATTTTGCATTATGACATCATAATGGAATTTTTACATTATGACATCATAATGGAATTTTGCATTATGACATCATAATGGAATGTTACATTATGACATCATAATGGAATGTTGCATTATGACATCATAATGGAATTTTTACATTATGACATCATAATGGAATTTTGCATTATGACATCATAATAGAATTTTTACATTATGACATCATAATGGAATTTTTACTTTATGACATCATAATGGAATTTTGCATTATGACATCATAATGGAATGTTACATTATGACATCATAATGGAATGTTGCATTATGACATCATAATGGAATTTTGCATTATGACATCATAATGGAATTTTTACATTATGACATCATAATAGAATATTGCATTATGACATCATAATGGAATGTTACATTATGACATCATAATGGAATGTTGCATTATGACATCATAATGGAATGTTACATTATGACATCATAATGGAATTTTGTATTATGACATCATAATGGAATTTTGCATTATGACATCATAATAGAATTTTTACATTATGACATCATAATGGAATTTTGCATTATGACATCATAATGGAATGTTATATTATGACTTCATAATGGAATGTTGCATTATAACATCATAATGGAATTTTGCATTATGACATCATAATGGAATGTTGCATTATGACATCATAATGGAATGTTACATTATGACATCGTAATGGAATTTTGCATTATGACATCATAATGGAATGTTGAATTATGACATCATAATGGAATGTTGCATTATGACATAATAATGGAATGTTGCATTATGACATCATAATGGAATTTTTACATTATGACATCACAATGGAATTTTGCATTATGACATCATAATGGAATGTTACATTATGACATCATAATGGAATTTTGCATTATGACATCATAATGGAATGTTGCATTATGACATCATAATGGAATGTTGCATTATGACATCATAATGGAATGTTGCATTATGACATCATAATGGAATTTTTACATTATGACATCATAATTGAATTTTTACTTTATGACATCATAATGGAATTTTGCATTATGACATCATAATGGAATGTTACATTATGACATCATAATGGAATTTTTACATTATGACATCATAATGGAAATTTGCATTATGACATCATAATAGAATTTTTACATTATGACATCATAATGGAATTTTGCATTATGACATCATAATGGAATTTTGCATTATGACATCATAATGGAATTTTTACATTATGACATCATAATGGAATTTTGCATTATGACATCATAATGGAATATTACATTATGACATCATAATGGAATGTTGCATTATGACATCATAATGGAATTTTGCATTATGACATCATAATGGAATGTTGCATTATGACATCATAATGGAATTTTGCATTATTACATCATAATAGAATTTTTACATTATGACATCATAATTGAATTTTTACTTTATGACATCATAATGGAATTTTGCATTATGACATCATAATGGAATGTTACATTATGACATCATAATGGAATGTTGCATTATGACATCATAATGGAATTTTTACATTATGACATCATAATGGAATTTTGCATTATGACATCATAATGGAATTTTTACATTATGACATCATAATGGAATTTTGCATTATGACATCATAATGGAATTTTGCATTATGACATCATAATGGAATTTTTACATTATGACATCATAATGGAATTTTGCATTATGACATCATAATGGAATGTTACATTATGACATCATAATGGAATGTTGCATTATGACATCTTAATGGAATTTTGCATTATGACATCATAATGGAATGTTGCATTATGACATCATAATGGAATTTTTACATTATGACATCATAATTGAATTTTTACTTTATGACATCATAATGGAATTTTGCATTATGACATCATAATGGAATGTTACATTATGACATCATAATGGAATGTTGCATTATGACATCATAATGGAATTTTTACATTATGACATCATAATGGAAATTTGCATTATGACATCATAATAGAATTTTTACATTATGACATCATAATGGAATTTTGCATTATGACATCATAATGGAATTTTGCATTATGACATCATAATGGAATTTTTACATTATGACATCATAATGGAATTTTGCATTATGACATCATAATGGAATGTTACATTATGACATCATAATGGAATGTTGCATTATGACATCATAATGGAATTTTGCATTATGACATCATAATGGAATGTTGCATTATGACATCATAATGGAATTTTGCATTATTACATCATAGAATTTTTACATTATGACATCATAATTGAATTTTTACTTTATGACATCATAATGGAATTTTGCATTATGACATCATAATGGAATGTTACATTATGACATCATAATGGAATGTTGCATTATGACATCATAATTCAATTTTTACATTATGACATCATAATGGCATTTTGCATTATGACATCATAATGGAATTTTTACATTATGACATCATAATGGAATTTTGCATTATGACATCATAATAGAATTTTTACATCATGACATCATAATGGAATTTTGCATTATGACATCATAATGGAATTTTTACATTATGACATCATAATGGAATTTTGCATTATGACTAGAGATGAGCGAACACGTTCGGCTCCGCCCCTTTTTCGCCCGAACACCGAACTTTGCGAACACTTCAGTGTTCGGGCGAAAAAGTTCGGGGGCCGCCGTGGCAGCGCGGGGGGGGGTGCGGCGGGGAGTGGGGGGGAGAGGGAGAGAGAGAGGGCTCCCCCCTGTTCCCCGCTACTGCCGCCCGCGCCGCCGCGCATCTCCCCGCCCCCCGGCGGCACCCGGACACTTACGCGCGAACACTGCAGTGTTCAGCAAAGCCGGTGTCCGGGTGCGGATGTGTCCGTAACGGACACGTTCGCTCATCCCTAATTATGACATCATAATGGAATTTTGCATTATGACATCATAATGGAATGTTACATTATGACATCATAATGGAATTTTGCATTATGACATCATAATGGAATGTTGCATTGTGACATCATAATGGAATTTTGCATTATGACATCATAATGGAATTTTACATTTTGACTTCATAATGGAATTTTGCATTATGACATCATAATGGAATGTTACATTATGACATCATAATGGAATTTTACATTATGACATCATAATGGAATTTTCCATTATGACATCATAATGGAATTTTGCATTATGACATCATAATGGAATGTTACATTATGACATCATAATGGAATTTTGCATTATGACATCATAATGGAATTTTGCATTATGACATCATAATGGAATTTTACATTATGACATCATAATGGAATGTTACATTATGACATCATAATGGACTTTTGCATTATGACATCATAATGGAATGTTACATTATGACATCATAATGGAATTTTGCATTATGACATCATAATGGAGTTTTGCATTATGACATCATAATAGAATTTTGCATTATGACATCATAATGGAATTTTCCATTATGACATCATAATGGAATTTTGCATTATGGCATCATAATGGAATGTTACATTATGACATCATAATGGAATTTTGCATTATGACATCATAATGGAATGTTACATTATAACATCATAATGGAATTTTGCATTATGACATCATAATGGAATGTTGCATTATGACATCATAATGGAATTTTTACTTTATGACATCATAATGGAATTTTGCATTATGACATCATAATGGAATTTTGCATTATGACATCATAATGGAATGTTACATTATGACATCATAATAGAATGTTGCATTATGACATCATAATGGAATTTTTACATTATGACATCATAATTGAATTTTGCATTATGACATCATAATGGAATGTTACATTATGACATCATAATGGAATGTTGCATTATGACATCATAATTCAATTTTTACATTATGACATCATAATGGCATTTTGCATTATGACATCATAATGGAATTTTTACATTATGACATCATAATGGAATTTTGCATTATGACATCATAATGGAATTTTTACATTATGACATCATAATGGAATTTTGCATTATGACATCATAATGGAATGTTGCATTATGACATCATAATGGAATTTTTACATTATGACATCATAATGGAATTTTGCATTATGACATCATAATGGAATGTTGCATTATGACATCATAATGGAATTTGGCATTATGACATCATAATGGAATTTTGCATTATGACATCATAATGGAATGTTGCATTATGACATCATAATGGAATGTTGCATTATGACATCATAATGGAATGTTGCATTATGACATCATAATGGAATTTTTACATTATGACATCACAATGGAATTTTGCATTATGACATCATAATGGAATGTTACATTATGACATCATAATGGAATTTTGCATTATGACATCATAATGGAATGTTGCATTATGACATCATAATGGAATTTTGCATTATGACATCATAATGGAATGTTGCATTATGACATCATAATGGAATGTTGCATTATGACATCATAATGGAATTTTGCATTGTGACATCATAATGGAATGTTGCATTATGACATCATAATGGAATTTTTACATTATGACATCATAATGGAATTTTGCATTATGACATCATAATGGAATTTTGCATTATGACATCATAATGGAATGTTACATTATGACATCATAATGGAATTTTGCATTATGACATCATAATGGAATTTTACATTTTGACCTCATAATGGAATTTTGCATTATGACATCATAATGGAATGTTACATTATGACATCATAATGGAATTTTACATTATGACATCCTAATGGAATTTTGCATTGTGACATCATAATGGAATTTTGCATTATGACATCATAATGGAATTTTACATTATGACATCATAATGGAATTTTGCATTATGACATCATAATGGGATGTTACATTATGACATCATAATGGATTTTTGCATTATGACATCATAATGAAATTTTTACATTATGACATCATAATGGAATTTTGCGTTATGACATCATAATGGAATGTTACATTATGACATCATAATTGAATTTTGCATTATGACATCATAATGGAATGTCGCATTATGACATCATAATGGAATTTTGCTTTATGACATCATACTGGAATGTTGCATTATGACATCATAATGGAATGTTGCATTATGACATCATAATGGAATTTTTACATTATGACATCATAATGGAATTTTGCATTATGACATCATAATGGAATGTTGCATTATGACATCATAATGGAATTTTTACATTATGACATCATAATGGAATTTTGCATTATGACATCATAATGGAATGTTACATTATGACATCATAATGGAATGTTGCATTATGACATCATAATGGAATGTTGCATTATGACATCATAATGGAATTTTACATTATGACATCATAATGGAATTTTGCATTATGACATCACAATGGAATTTTGCATTATGACATCATAATGGAATGTTGCATTATGACATCATAATGGAATGTTACATTATGACATCATAATGGAATTGTGTATTTTGACATCATAATGGAATTTTGCATTATGACATCATAATGGAATTTTTACATTATGACATCATAATGGAATTTTGCATTATGACATCATAATGGAATGTTGCATTATGACATCATAATGGAATTTTGCATTATGACATCATAATGGAATGTAGCATTATGACATCATAATGGAATTTTGCATTATGATATCATAATAGAATTTTTACATTATGACATCATAATGGAATTTTTACTTTATGACATCATAATGGAATTTTGCATTATGACATCATAATGGAATGTTGCATTATGACATCATAATGGAATGTTGCATTATGACATCATAATGGAATTTTGCATTATGACATCATAATGGAATTTTTACATTATGACATCATAATAGAATATTGCATTATGACATCATAATGGAATGTTACATTATGACATCATAATGGAATGTTGCATTATGACATCATAATGGAATGTTACATTATGACATCATAATGGAATTTTGTATTATGACATCATAATGGAATTTTGCATTATGACATCATAATAGAATTTTTACATTATGACATCATAATGGAATTTTGCATTATGACATCATAATGGAATGTTATATTATGACTTCATAATGGAATGTTGCATTATAACATCATAATGGAATTTTGCATTATGACATCATAATGGAATGTTGCATTATGACATCATAATGGAATGTTACATTATGACATCGTAATGGAATTTTGCATTATGACATCATAATGGAATGTTGAATTATGACATCATAATGGAATGTTGCATTATGACATAATAATGGAATGTTGCATTATGACATCATAATGGAATGTTACATTATGACATCATAATGGAATTTTTACATTATGACATCATAATGGAAATTTGCATTATGACATCATAATAGAATTTTTACATTATGACATCATAATGGAATTTTGCATTATGACATCATAATGGAATGTTGCATTATGACATCATAATGGAATTTTTACATTATGACATCATAATGGAATTTTGCATTATGACATCATAATGGAATGTTGCATTATGACATCATAATGGAATTTGGCATTATGACATCATAATGGAATTTGGCATTATGACATCATAATGGAATTTTGCATTATGACATCATAATGGAATGTTACATTATGACATCATAATGGAATTTTGCATTATGACATCATAATGGAATGTTGCATTATGACATCATAATGGAATTTTGCATTATGACATCATAATGGAATGTTGCATTATGACATCATAATGGAATTTTGCATTATGACATCATAATGGAATTTTTACATTATGACATAATGGAATTTTGCATTATGACATCATAATGGAATGTTACATTATGACATCATAATTGAATTTTGCATTATGACATCATAATGGAATGTTGCATTATGACATCATAATGGAATTTTGCATTATGACATCATAATGGAATGTTGCATTATGACATCATAATGGAATGTTGCATTATGACATCATAATGGAATTTGGCATTATGACATCATAATGGAATTTTGCATTATGACATCATAATGGTAAGTTGCATTATGACATCATAATGGAATGTTGCATTATGACATCATAATGGAATTTTTACATTATGACATCATAATTGAATTTTGCATTATGACATCATAATGGAATGTTACATTTTGACATCATAATGGAATGTTGCATTATGACATCATAATTCAATTTTTACATTATGACATCATAATGGCATTTTGCATTATGACATCATAATGGAATTTTTATATTATGACATCATAATGGAATTTTGCATTATGACATCATAATGGAATTTTTACATTATGACATCATAATGGAATTTTGCATTATGACATCATAATGGAATGTTGCATTATGACATCATAATGGAATTTTTACATTATGACATCATAATGGAATTTTGCATTATGACATCATAATGGAATGTTGCATTATGACATCATAATGGAATTTGGCATTATGACATCATAATGGAATTTTGCATTATGACATCATAATGGTAAGTTGCATTATGACATCATAATGGAATGTTGCATTATGACATCATAATGGAATGTTGCATTATGACATCATAATGGAATTTTTACATTATGACATCACAATGGAATTTTGCATTATGACATCATAATGGAATGTTACATTATGACATCATAATGGAATTTTGCATTATGACATCATAATGGAATGTTGCATTATGACATCATAATGGAATTTTGCATTATGACATCATAATGGAATGTTGCATTATGACATCATAATGGAATGTTGCATTATGACATCATAATGGAATGTTGCATTATGACATCATAATGGAATGTTACATTATGACATCATAATGGAATTTTTACATTATGACATCATAATGGAATTTTGCATTATGACATCATAATGGAATTTTGCATTATGACATCATAATGGAATGTTACATTATGACATCATAATTGAATTTTGCATTATGACATCATAATGGAATGTCGCATTATGACATCATAATGGAATTTTGCTTTATGACATCATAATGGAATGTTGCATTATGACATCATAATGGAATGTTGCATTATGACATCATAATGGAATTTTTACAATATGACATCATAATGGAATTTTGCATTATGACATCATAATGGAATGTTGCATTATGACATCATAATGGAATTTTTACATTATGACATCATAATGGAATTTTGCATTATGACATCATAATGGAATGTTGCATTATGACATCATAATGGAATTTTTACATTATGACATCATAATGGAATTTTGCATTATGACATCATAATGGAATGTTACATTATGACATCATAATGGAATTTTTACATTATGACATAATGGAATTTTGCATTATGACATCATAATGGAATGTTACATTATGACATCATAATTGAATTTTGCATTATGACATCATAATGGAATGTTGCATTATGACATCATAATGGAATTTTGCATTATGACATCATAATGGAATGTTGCATTATGACATCATAATGGAATTTTTACTTTATGACATCATAATGGAATTTTGCTTTATGACATCATAATGGAATGTTGCATTATGACATCATAATGGAATGTTGCATTATGACATCATAATGGAATTTTTACATTATGACATCATAATGGAATGTTGCATTATGACATCATAATGGAATGTTGCATTATGACATAATAATGGAATTTTTACATTATGACATCATAATGGAATTTTGCATTATGACATCATAATGGAATGTTACATTATGACATCATAATGGAATGTTGCATTATGACATCATAATGGAATGTTGCATTATGACATCATAATGGAATTTTACATTATGACATCATAATGGAATTTTGCATTATGACATCACAATGGAATTTTGCATTATGACATCATAATGGAATGTTACATTATGACATCATAATGGAATGTTGCATTATGACATCATAATGGAATTTTTACATTATGACATCATAATGGAATTTTGCATTATGACATCATAATGGAATGTTACATTATGACATCATAATGGAATGTTGCATTATGACATCATAATGGAATGTTGCATTATGACATCATAATGGAATGTTACATTATGACATCATAATGGAATTGTGTATTATGACATCATAATGGAATTTTGCATTATGACATCTTAATGGAATTTTTACATTATGACATCATAATGGAATTTTGCATTATGACATCATAATGGAATGTTGCATTATGACATCATAATGGAATTTTGCATTATGACATCATAATGGAATGTAGCATTATGACATCATAATGGAATTTTGCATTATGACATCATAATAGAATTTTTACATTATGACATCATAATAGAATTTTTACTTTATGACATCATAATGGAATTTTGCATTATGACATCATAATGGAATGTTACATTATGACATCATAATGGAATTTTGTATTATGACATCATAATGGAATTTTGCATTATGACATCATAATAGAATTTTTACATTATGACATCATAATGGAATTTTGCATTATGACATCATAATGGAATGTTATATTATGACTTCATAATGGAATGTTGCATTATAACATCATAATGGAATTTTGCATTATGACATCATAATGGAATGTTGCATTATGACATCATAATGGAATGTTACATTATGACATCGTAATGGAATTTTGCATTATGACATCATAATGGAATGTTGAATTATGACATCATAATGGAATGTTGGATTATGACATCATAATGGAATTTTGCATTATGACATCATAATGGAATTTTTACATTATGACATCACAATGGAATTTTGCATTATGACATCATAATGGAATGTTACATTATGACATCATAATGGAATTTTGCATTATGACATCATAATGGAATGTTGCATTATGACATCATAATGGAATGTTGCATTATGACATCATAATGGAATTTTGCATTATGACATCATAATGGAATGTTGCATTATGACATCATAATGGAATTTTTACATTATGACATCATAATGGAATGTTGCATTATGACATCATAATGGAATTTTGCATTATGACATCATAATGGAATGTTACATTATGACATCATAATGGAATTTTGCATTATGACATCATAATGGAATGTTACATTATGACATCATAATGGAATGTTGCATTATGACATCATAATGGAATGTTACATTATGACATCATAATGGAATTTTTACATTATGACATCATAATGGAATTTTGCATTATGACATCATAATGGAATTTTGCATTATGACATCATAATGGAATGTTACATTATGACATCATAATTGAATTTTGCATTATGACATCATAATGGAATGTCGCATTATGACATCATAATGGAATTTTGCTTTATGACATCATAATGGAATGTTGCATTATGACATCATAATGGAATGTTGCATTATGACATCATAATGGAATGTTGCATTATGACATCATAATGGAATTTTTACATTATGACATCACAATGGAATTTTGCATTATGACATTATAATGGAATGTTACATTATGACATCATAATGGAATTTTGCATTATGACATCATAATGGAATGTTGCATTATGACATCATAATGGAATGTTGCATTATGACATCATAATGGAATTTTGCATTATGACATCATAATGGAATGTTGCATTATGACATCATAATGGAATTTTTACATTATGACATCATAATGGAATGTTGCATTATGACATCATAATGGAATTTTGCATTATGACATCATAATGGAATGTTACATTATGACATCATAATGGAATTTTGCATTATGACATCATAATGGAATGTTACATTATGACATCATAATGGAATGTTGCATTATGACATCATAATGGAATGTTACATTATGACATCATAATAGAATTTTTACATTATGACATCATAATGGAATTTTGCATTATGACATCATAATGGAATTTTGCATTATGACATCATAATGGAATGTTACATTATGACATCATAATGGAATTTTGCATTATGACATCATAATGGAATGTCGCATTATGACATCATAATGGAATTTTGCTTTATGACATCATAATGGAATGTTGCATTATGACATCATAATGGAATGTTGCATTATGACATCATAATGGAATTTTTACATTATGACATCATAATGGAATTTTACATTATGACATCCTAATGGAATTTTGCATTGTGACATCATAATGGAATTTTGCATTATGACATCATAATGGAATTTTACATTATGACATCATAATGGAATTTTGCATTATGACATCATAATGGGATGTTACATTATGACATCATAATGGATTTTTGCATTATGACATCATAATGAAATTTTTACATTATGACATCATAATGGAATTTTGCGTTATGACATCATAATGGAATGTTACATTATGACATCATAATTGAATTTTGCATTATGACATCATAATGGAATGTCGCATTATGACATCATAATGGAATTTTGCTTTATGACATCATACTGGAATGTTGCATTATGACATCATAATGGAATGTTGCATTATGACATCATAATGGAATTTTTACATTATGACATCATAATGGAATTTTGCATTATGACATCATAATGGAATGTTGCATTATGACATCATAATGGAATTTTTACATTATGACATCATAATGGAATTTTGCATTATGACATCATAATGGAATGTTACATTATGACATCATAATGGAATGTTGCATTATGACATCATAATGGAATGTTGCATTATGACATCATAATGGAATTTTACATTATGACATCATAATGGAATTTTGCATTATGACATCACAATGGAATTTTGCATTATGACATCATAATGGAATGTTGCATTATGACATCATAATGGAATGTTACATTATGACATCATAATGGAATTGTGTATTTTGACATCATAATGGAATTTTGCATTATGACATCATAATGGAATTTTTACATTATGACATCATAATGGAATTTTGCATTATGACATCATAATGGAATGTTGCATTATGACATCATAATGGAATTTTGCATTATGACATCATAATGGAATGTAGCATTATGACATCATAATGGAATTTTGCATTATGATATCATAATAGAATTTTTACATTATGACATCATAATGGAATTTTTACTTTATGACATCATAATGGAATTTTGCATTATGACATCATAATGGAATGTTGCATTATGACATCATAATGGAATGTTGCATTATGACATCATAATGGAATTTTGCATTATGACATCATAATGGAATTTTTACATTATGACATCATAATAGAATATTGCATTATGACATCATAATGGAATGTTACATTATGACATCATAATGGAATGTTGCATTATGACATCATAATGGAATGTTACATTATGACATCATAATGGAATTTTGTATTATGACATCATAATGGAATTTTGCATTATGACATCATAATAGAATTTTTACATTATGACATCATAATGGAATTTTGCATTATGACATCATAATGGAATGTTATATTATGACTTCATAATGGAATGTTGCATTATAACATCATAATGGAATTTTGCATTATGACATCATAATGGAATGTTGCATTATGACATCATAATGGAATGTTACATTATGACATCGTAATGGAATTTTGCATTATGACATCATAATGGAATGTTGAATTATGACATCATAATGGAATGTTGCATTATGACATAATAATGGAATGTTGCATTATGACATCATAATGGAATGTTACATTATGACATCATAATGGAATTTTTACATTATGACATCATAATGGAAATTTGCATTATGACATCATAATAGAATTTTTACATTATGACATCATAATGGAATTTTGCATTATGACATCATAATGGAATGTTGCATTATGACATCATAATGGAATTTTTACATTATGACATCATAATGGAATTTTGCATTATGACATCATAATGGAATGTTGCATTATGACATCATAATGGAATTTGGCATTATGACATCATAATGGAATTTGGCATTATGACATCATAATGGAATTTTGCATTATGACATCATAATGGAATGTTACATTATGACATCATAATGGAATTTTGCATTATGACATCATAATGGAATGTTGCATTATGACATCATAATGGAATTTTGCATTATGACATCATAATGGAATGTTGCATTATGACATCATAATGGAATTTTGCATTATGACATCATAATGGAATTTTTACATTATGACATAATGGAATTTTGCATTATGACATCATAATGGAATGTTACATTATGACATCATAATTGAATTTTGCATTATGACATCATAATGGAATGTTGCATTATGACATCATAATGGAATTTTGCATTATGACATCATAATGGAATGTTGCATTATGACATCATAATGGAATGTTGCATTATGACATCATAATGGAATTTGGCATTATGACATCATAATGGAATTTTGCATTATGACATCATAATGGTAAGTTGCATTATGACATCATAATGGAATGTTGCATTATGACATCATAATGGAATTTTTACATTATGACATCATAATTGAATTTTGCATTATGACATCATAATGGAATGTTACATTTTGACATCATAATGGAATGTTGCATTATGACATCATAATTCAATTTTTACATTATGACATCATAATGGCATTTTGCATTATGACATCATAATGGAATTTTTATATTATGACATCATAATGGAATTTTGCATTATGACATCATAATGGAATTTTTACATTATGACATCATAATGGAATTTTGCATTATGACATCATAATGGAATGTTGCATTATGACATCATAATGGAATTTGGCATTATGACATCATAATGGAATTTTGCATTATGACATCATAATGGTAAGTTGCATTATGACATCATAATGGAATGTTGCATTATGACATCATAATGGAATGTTGCATTATGACATCATAATGGAATTTTTACATTATGACATCACAATGGAATTTTGCATTATGACATCATAATGGAATGTTACATTATGACATCATAATGGAATTTTGCATTATGACATCATAATGGAATGTTGCATTATGACATCATAATGGAATTTTGCATTATGACATCATAATGGAATGTTGCATTATGACATCATAATGGAATGTTGCATTATGACATCATAATGGAATGTTGCATTATGACATCATAATGGAATGTTACATTATGACATCATAATGGAATTTTTACATTATGACATCATAATGGAATTTTGCATTATGACATCATAATGGAATTTTGCATTATGACATCATAATGGAATGTTACATTATGACATCATAATTGAATTTTGCATTATGACATCATAATGGAATGTCGCATTATGACATCATAATGGAATTTTGCTTTATGACATCATAATGGAATGTTGCATTATGACATCATAATGGAATGTTGCATTATGACATCATAATGGAATTTTTACAATATGACATCATAATGGAATTTTGCATTATGACATCATAATGGAATGTTGCATTATGACATCATAATGGAATTTTTACATTATGACATCATAATGGAATGTTGCATTATGACATCATAATGGAATTTTTACATTATGACATCATAATGGAATTTTGCATTATGACATCATAATGGAATGTTACATTATGACATCATAATGGAATTTTTACATTATGACATAATGGAATTTTGCATTATGACATCATAATGGAATGTTACATTATGACATCATAATTGAATTTTGCATTATGACATCATAATGGAATGTTGCATTATGACATCATAATGGAATTTTGCATTATGACATCATAATGGAATGTTGCATTATGACATCATAATGGAATTTTTACTTTATGACATCATAATGGAATTTTGCTTTATGACATCATAATGGAATGTTGCATTATGACATCATAATGGAATGTTGCATTATGACATCATAATGGAATTTTTACATTATGACATCATAATGGAATGTTGCATTATGACATCATAATGGAATGTTGCATTATGACATAATAATGGAATTTTTACATTATGACATCATAATGGAATTTTGCATTATGACATCATAATGGAATGTTACATTATGACATCATAATGGAATGTTGCATTATGACATCATAATGGAATGTTGCATTATGTCATCATAATGGAATTTTACATTATGACATCATAATGGAATTTTGCATTATGACATCACAATGGAATTTTGCATTATGACATCATAATGGAATGTTACATTATGACATCATAATGGAATGTTGCATTATGACATCATAATGGAATTTTTACATTATGACATCATAATGGAATTTTGCATTATGACATCATAATGGAATGTTACATTATGACATCATAATGGAATGTTGCATTATGACATCATAATGGAATGTTGCATTATGACATCATAATGGAATGTTACATTATGACATCATAATGGAATTGTGTATTATGACATCATAATGGAATTTTGCATTATGACATCTTAATGGAATTTTTACATTATGACATCATAATGGAATTTTGCATTATGACATCATAATGGAATGTTGCATTATGACATCATAATGGAATTTTGCATTATGACATCATAATGGAATGTAGCATTATGACATCATAATGGAATTTTGCATTATGACATCATAATAGAATTTTTACATTATGACATCATAATAGAATTTTTACTTTATGACATCATAATGGAATTTTGCATTATGACATCATAATGGAATGTTACATTATGACATCATAATGGAATTTTGTATTATGACATCATAATGGAATTTTGCATTATGACATCATAATAGAATTTTTACATTATGACATCATAATGGAATTTTGCATTATGACATCATAATGGAATGTTATATTATGACTTCATAATGGAATGTTGCATTATAACATCATAATGGAATTTTGCATTATGACATCATAATGGAATGTTGCATTATGACATCATAATGGAATGTTACATTATGACATCGTAATGGAATTTTGCATTATGACATCATAATGGAATGTTGAATTATGACATCATAATGGAATGTTGGATTATGACATCATAATGGAATTTTGCATTATGACATCATAATGGAATTTTTACATTATGACATCACAATGGAATTTTGCATTATGACATCATAATGGAATGTTACATTATGACATCATAATGGAATTTTGCATTATGACATCATAATGGAATGTTGCATTATGACATCATAATGGAATGTTGCATTATGACATCATAATGGAATTTTGCATTATGACATCATAATGGAATGTTGCATTATGACATCATAATGGAATTTTTACATTATGACATCATAATGGAATGTTGCATTATGACATCATAATGGAATTTTGCATTATGACATCATAATGGAATGTTACATTATGACATCATAATGGAATTTTGCATTATGACATCATAATGGAATGTTACATTATGACATCATAATGGAATGTTGCATTATGACATCATAATGGAATGTTACATTATGACATCATAATGGAATTTTTACATTATGACATCATAATGGAATTTTGCATTATGACATCATAATGGAATTTTGCATTATGACATCATAATGGAATGTTACATTATGACATCATAATTGAATTTTGCATTATGACATCATAATGGAATGTCGCATTATGACATCATAATGGAATTTTGCTTTATGACATCATAATGGAATGTTGCATTATGACATCATAATGGAATGTTGCATTATGACATCATAATGGAATGTTGCATTATGACATCATAATGGAATTTTTACATTATGACATCACAATGGAATTTTGCATTATGACATTATAATGGAATGTTACATTATGACATCATAATGGAATTTTGCATTATGACATCATAATGGAATGTTGCATTATGACATCATAATGGAATGTTGCATTATGACATCATAATGGAATTTTGCATTATGACATCATAATGGAATGTTGCATTATGACATCATAATGGAATTTTTACATTATGACATCATAATGGAATGTTGCATTATGACATCATAATGGAATTTTGCATTATGACATCATAATGGAATGTTACATTATGACATCATAATGGAATTTTGCATTATGACATCATAATGGAATGTTACATTATGACATCATAATGGAATGTTGCATTATGACATCATAATGGAATGTTACATTATGACATCATAATAGAATTTTTACATTATGACATCATAATGGAATTTTGCATTATGACATCATAATGGAATTTTGCATTATGACATCATAATGGAATGTTACATTATGACATCATAATTGAATTTTGCATTATGACATCATAATGGAATGTCGCATTATGACATCATAATGGAATTTTGCTTTATGACATCATAATGGAATGTTGCATTATGACATCATAATGGAATGTTGCATTATGACATCATAATGGAATTTTTACATTATGACATCATAATGGAATTTTGCATTATGACATCATAATGGAATGTTGCATTATGACATCATAATGGAATTTTTACATTATGACATCATAATGGAATTTTGCATTATGACATCATAATGGAATGTTACATTATGACATCATAATGGAATTTTTACATTATGACATAATGGAATTTTGCATTATGACATCATAATGGAATGTTACATTATGACATCATAATTGAATTTTGCATTATGACATCATAATGGAATGTTGCATTATGACATCATAATGGAATTTTGCACTATGACATCATAATGGAATGTTGCATTATGACATCATAATGGAATTTTTACTTTATGACATCATAATGGAATTTTGCTTTATGACATCATAATGGAATGTTGCATTATGACATCATAATGGAATGTTGCATTATGACATCATAATGGAATTTTTACATTATGACATCATAATGGAATTTTGCATTATGACATCATAATGGAATGTTGCATTATGACATCATAATGGAATGTTACATTATGACATCATAATGGAATTGTGTATTATGACATCATAATGGAATTTTGCATTATGACATCTTAATGGAATTTTTACATTATGACATCATAATGGAATTTTGCATTATGACATCATAATGGAATGTTGCATTATGACATCATAATGGAATTTTGCATTATGACATCATAATGGAATGTAGCATTATGACATCATAATGGAATTTTGCATTATGACATCATAATAGAATTTTTACATTATGACATCATAATAGAATTTTTACTTTATGACATCATAATGGAATTTTGCATTATGACATCATAATGGAATGTTACATTATGACATCATAATGGAATTTTGTATTATGACATCATAATGGAATTTTGCATTATGACATCATAATAGAATTTTTACATTATGACATCATAATGGAATTTTGCATTATGACATCATAATGGAATGTTATATTATGACTTCATAATGGAATGTTGCATTATAACATCATAATGGAATTTTGCATTATGACATCATAATGGAATGTTGCATTATGACATCATAATGGAATGTTACATTATGACATCGTAATGGAATTTTGCATTATGACATCATAATGGAATGTTGAATTATGACATCATAATGGAATGTTGGATTATGACATCATAATGGAATTTTGCATTATGACATCATAATGGAATTTTTACATTATGACATCACAATGGAATTTTGCATTATGACATCATAATGGAATGTTACATTATGACATCATAATGGAATTTTGCATTATGACATCATAATGGAATGTTGCATTATGACATCATAATGGAATGTTGCATTATGACATCATAATGGAATTTTGCATTATGACATCATAATGGAATGTTGCATTATGACATCATAATGGAATTTTTACATTATGACATCATAATGGAATGTTGCATTATGACATCATAATGGAATTTTGCATTATGACATCATAATGGAATGTTACATTATGACATCATAATGGAATTTTGCATTATGACATCATAATGGAATGTTACATTATGACATCATAATGGAATGTTGCATTATGACATCATAATGGAATGTTACATTATGACATCATAATGGAATTTTTACATTATGACATCATAATGGAATTTTGCATTATGACATCATAATGGAATTTTGCATTATGACATCATAATGGAATGTTACATTATGACATCATAATTGAATTTTGCATTATGACATCATAATGGAATGTCGCATTATGACATCATAATGGAATTTTGCTTTATGACATCATAATGGAATGTTGCATTATGACATCATAATGGAATGTTGCATTATGACATCATAATGGAATGTTGCATTATGACATCATAATGGAATTTTTACATTATGACATCACAATGGAATTTTGCATTATGACATTATAATGGAATGTTACATTATGACATCATAATGGAATTTTGCATTATGACATCATAATGGAATGTTGCATTATGACATCATAATGGAATGTTGCATTATGACATCATAATGGAATTTTGCATTATGACATCATAATGGAATGTTGCATTATGACATCATAATGGAATTTTTACATTATGACATCATAATGGAATGTTGCATTATGACATCATAATGGAATTTTGCATTATGACATCATAATGGAATGTTACATTATGACATCATAATGGAATTTTGCATTATGACATCATAATGGAATGTTACATTATGACATCATAATGGAATGTTGCATTATGACATCATAATGGAATGTTACATTATGACATCATAATAGAATTTTTACATTATGACATCATAATGGAATTTTGCATTATGACATCATAATGGAATTTTGCATTATGACATCATAATGGAATGTTACATTATGACATCATAATTGAATTTTGCATTATGACATCATAATGGAATGTCGCATTATGACATCATAATGGAATTTTGCTTTATGACATCATAATGGAATGTTGCATTATGACATCATAATGGAATGTTGCATTATGACATCATAATGGAATTTTTACATTATGACATCATAATGGAATTTTGCATTATGACATCATAATGGAATGTTGCATTATGACATCATAATGGAATTTTTACATTATGACATCATAATGGAATTTTGCATTATGACATCATAATGGAATGTTACATTATGACATCATAATGGAATTTTTACATTATGACATAATGGAATTTTGCATTATGACATCATAATGGAATGTTACATTATGACATCATAATTGAATTTTGCATTATGACATCATAATGGAATGTTGCATTATGACATCATAATGGAATTTTGCACTATGACATCATAATGGAATGTTGCATTATGACATCATAATGGAATTTTTACTTTATGACATCATAATGGAATTTTGCTTTATGACATCATAATGGAATGTTGCATTATGACATCATAATGGAATGTTGCATTATGACATCATAATGGAATTTTTACATTATGACATCATAATGGAATGTTGCATTATGACATCATAATGGAATGTTGCATTATGACATAATAATGGAATTTTTACATTATGACATCATAATGGAATTTTGCATTATGACATCATAATGGAATGTTACATTATGACATCATAATGGAATGTTGCATTATGACATCATAATGGAATGTTGCATTATGACATCATAATGGAATTTTACATTATGACATCATAATGGAATTTTGCATTATGACATCACAATGGAATTTTGCATTATGACATCATAATGGAATGTTACATTATGACATCATAATGGAATGTTGCATTATGACATCATAATGGAATTTTTACATTATGACATCATAATGGAATTTTGCATTATGACATCATAATGGAATGTTACATTATGACATCATAATGGAATGTTGCATTATGACATCATAATGGAATGTTGCATTATGACATCATAATGGAATGTTACATTATGACATCATAATGGAATTGTGTATTATGACATCATAATGGAATTTTGCATTATGACATCATAATGGAATTTTTACATTATGACATCATAATGGAATTTTGCATTATGACATCATAATGGAATGTTGCATTATGACATCATAATGGAATTTTGCATTATGACATCATAATGGAATGTAGCATTATGACATCATAATGGAATGTTGCATTATGACATCATAATGGAATTTTTACTTTATGACATCATAATGGAATTTTGCATTATGACATCATAATGGAATGTTACATTATGACATCATAATGGAATTTTGCATTATGACATCATAATGGAATGTTACATTATGACATCATAATGGAATGTTGCATTATGACATCATAATGGAATGTTACATTATGACATCATAATGGAATTTTGTATTATGACATCATAATGGAATTTTGCATTATGACATCATAATGGAATTTTTACATTATGACATCATAATGGAATTTTGCATTATGACATCATAATGGAATGTTATATTATGACTTCATAATGGAATGTTGCATTATGACATCATAATGGAATTTTGCATTATGACATCATAATGGAATTTTGCATTAGGACATCATAATGGAATGTTACATTATGACATCATAATAAAATTTTGCATTATGACATCATAATTCAATTTTTACATTATGACATCATAATGGCATTTTGCATTATGACATCATAATTCAATTTTTACATTATGACATCATAATGTAATTTTGCATTATGGCATCATAATAGAATTTTTACATTATGACATCATAATGGAATTTTGCATTATGGCATCATAATGGAATTTTTACATTATGACATCATAATGGAATTTTGCATTATGACATCATAATGGAATGTTGCATTATGACATCATAATGGAATTTTTACATTATGACATCATAATGGAATTTTGCATTATGACATCATAATGGAATGTTGCATTATGACATCATAATGGAATGTTGCATTATGACATCATAATGGAATTTTGCATTATGACATCATAATGGTAAGTTGCATTATGACATCATAATGGAATGTTGCATTATGACATCATAATGGAATTTTTACATTATGACATCATAATTGAATTTTGCATTATGACATCATAATGGAATGTTACATTTTGACATCATAATGGAATGTTGCATTATGACATCATAATTCAATTTTTACATTATGACATCATAATGGCATTTTGCATTATGACATCATAATGGAATTTTTATATTATGACATCATAATGGAATTTTGCATTATGACATCATAATGGAATTTTTACATTATGACATCATAATGGAATTTTGCATTATGACATCATAATGGAATGTTGCATTATGACATCATAATGGAATTTTTACATTATGACATCATAATGGAATTTTGCATTATGACATCATAATGGAATGTTGCATTATGACATCATAATGGAATTTGGCATTATGACATCATAATGGAATTTTGCATTATGACATCATAATGGTAAGTTGCATTATGACATCATAATGGAATGTTGCATTATGACATCATAATGGAATTTTTACATTATGACATCACAATGGAATTTTGCATTATGACATCATAATGGAATGTTACATTATGACATCATAATGGAATTTTGCATTATGACATTATAATGGAATGTTGCATTATGACATCATAATGGAATTTTGCATTATGACATCATAATGGAATGTTGCATTATGACATCATAATGGAATGTTGCATTATGACATCATAATGGAATTTTGCATTATGACATCATAATGGAATGTAGCATTATGACATCATAATGGAATTTTGCATTATGACATCATAATAGAATTTTTACATTATGACATCATAATAGAATTTTTACTTTATGACATCATAATGGAATTTTGCATTATGACATCATAATGGAATGTTACATTATGACATCATAATGGAATTTTGTATTATGACATCATAATGGAATTTTGCATTATGACATCATAATGGAATGTTATATTATGACTTCATAATGGAATGTTGCATTATAACATCATAATGGAATTTTGCATTATGACATCATAATGGAATGTTGCATTATGACATCATAATGGAATGTTACATTATGACATCGTAATGGAATTTTGCATTATGACATCATAATGGAATGTTGAATTATGACATCATAATGGAATGTTGGATTATGACATCATAATGGAATTTTGCATTATGACATCATAATGGAATTTTTACATTATGACATCACAATGGAATTTTGCATTATGACATCATAATGGAATGTTACATTATGACATCATAATGGAATTTTGCATTATGACATCATAATGGAATGTTGCATTATGACATCATAATGGAATTTTTACATTATGACATCATAATGGAATGTTGCATTATGACATCATAATGGAATGTTGCATTATGACATAATAATGGAATTTTTACATTATGACATCATAATGGAATTTTGCATTATGACATCATAATGGAATGTTACATTATGACATCATAATGGAATGTTGCATTATGACATCATAATGGAATGTTGCATTATGACATCATAATGGAATTTTACATTATGACATCATAATGGAATTTTGCATTATGACATCACAATGGAATTTTGCATTATGACATCATAATGGAATGTTACATTATGACATCATAATGGAATGTTGCATTATGACATCATAATGGAATTTTTACATTATGACATCATAATGGAATTTTGCATTATGACATCATAATGGAATGTTACATTATGACATCATAATGGAATGTTGCATTATGACATCATAATGGAATGTTGCATTATGACATCATAATGGAATGTTACATTATGACATCATAATGGAATTGTGTATTATGACATCATAATGGAATTTTGCATTATGACATCTTAATGGAATTTTTACATTATGACATCATAATGGAATTTTGCATTATGACATCATAATGGAATGTTGCATTATGACATCATAATGGAATTTTGCATTATGACATCATAATGGAATGTAGCATTATGACATCATAATGGAATTTTGCATTATGACATCATAATAGAATTTTTACATTATGACATCATAATAGAATTTTTACTTTATGACATCATAATGGAATTTTGCATTATGACATCATAATGGAATGTTACATTATGACATCATAATGGAATTTTGTATTATGACATCATAATGGAATTTTGCATTATGACATCATAATAGAATTTTTACATTATGACATCATAATGGAATTTTGCATTATGACATCATAATGGAATGTTATATTATGACTTCATAATGGAATGTTGCATTATAACATCATAATGGAATTTTGCATTATGACATCATAATGGAATGTTGCATTATGACATCATAATGGAATGTTACATTATGACATCGTAATGGAATTTTGCATTATGACATCATAATGGAATGTTGAATTATGACATCATAATGGAATGTTGGATTATGACATCATAATGGAATTTTGCATTATGACATCATAATGGAATTTTTACATTATGACATCACAATGGAATTTTGCATTATGACATCATAATGGAATGTTACATTATGACATCATAATGGAATTTTGCATTATGACATCATAATGGAATGTTGCATTATGACATCATAATGGAATGTTGCATTATGACATCATAATGGAATTTTGCATTATGACATCATAATGGAATGTTGCATTATGACATCATAATGGAATTTTTACATTATGACATCATAATGGAATGTTGCATTATGACATCATAATGGAATTTTGCATTATGACATCATAATGGAATGTTACATTATGACATCATAATGGAATTTTGCATTATGACATCATAATGGAATGTTACATTATGACATCATAATGGAATGTTGCATTATGACATCATAATGGAATGTTACATTATGACATCATAATGGAATTTTTACATTATGACATCATAATGGAATTTTGCATTATGACATCATAATGGAATTTTGCATTATGACATCATAATGGAATGTTACATTATGACATCATAATTGAATTTTGCATTATGACATCATAATGGAATGTCGCATTATGACATCATAATGGAATTTTGCTTTATGACATCATAATGGAATGTTGCATTATGACATCATAATGGAATGTTGCATTATGACATCATAATGGAATGTTGCATTATGACATCATAATGGAATTTTTACATTATGACATCACAATGGAATTTTGCATTATGACATTATAATGGAATGTTACATTATGACATCATAATGGAATTTTGCATTATGACATCATAATGGAATGTTGCATTATGACATCATAATGGAATGTTGCATTATGACATCATAATGGAATTTTGCATTATGACATCATAATGGAATGTTGCATTATGACATCATAATGGAATTTTTACATTATGACATCATAATGGAATGTTGCATTATGACATCATAATGGAATTTTGCATTATGACATCATAATGGAATGTTACATTATGACATCATAATGGAATTTTGCATTATGACATCATAATGGAATGTTACATTATGACATCATAATGGAATGTTGCATTATGACATCATAATGGAATGTTACATTATGACATCATAATAGAATTTTTACATTATGACATCATAATGGAATTTTGCATTATGACATCATAATGGAATTTTGCATTATGACATCATAATGGAATGTTACATTATGACATCATAATTGAATTTTGCATTATGACATCATAATGGAATGTCGCATTATGACATCATAATGGAATTTTGCTTTATGACATCATAATGGAATGTTGCATTATGACATCATAATGGAATGTTGCATTATGACATCATAATGGAATTTTTACATTATGACATCATAATGGAATTTTGCATTATGACATCATAATGGAATGTTGCATTATGACATCATAATGGAATTTTTACATTATGACATCATAATGGAATTTTGCATTATGACATCATAATGGAATGTTACATTATGACATCATAATGGAATTTTTACATTATGACATAATGGAATTTTGCATTATGACATCATAATGGAATGTTACATTATGACATCATAATTGAATTTTGCATTATGACATCATAATGGAATGTTGCATTATGACATCATAATGGAATTTTGCACTATGACATCATAATGGAATGTTGCATTATGACATCATAATGGAATTTTTACTTTATGACATCATAATGGAATTTTGCTTTATGACATCATAATGGAATGTTGCATTATGACATCATAATGGAATGTTGCATTATGACATCATAATGGAATTTTTACATTATGACATCATAATGGAATGTTGCATTATGACATCATAATGGAATGTTGCATTATGACATAATAATGGAATTTTTACATTATGACATCATAATGGAATTTTGCATTATGACATCATAATGGAATGTTACATTATGACATCATAATGGAATGTTGCATTATGACATCATAATGGAATGTTGCATTATGACATCATAATGGAATTTTACATTATGACATCATAATGGAATTTTGCATTATGACATCACAATGGAATTTTGCATTATGACATCATAATGGAATGTTACATTATGACATCATAATGGAATGTTGCATTATGACATCATAATGGAATTTTTACATTATGACATCATAATGGAATTTTGCATTATGACATCATAATGGAATGTTACATTATGACATCATAATGGAATGTTGCATTATGACATCATAATGGAATGTTGCATTATGACATCATAATGGAATGTTACATTATGACATCATAATGGAATTGTGTATTATGACATCATAATGGAATTTTGCATTATGACATCATAATGGAATTTTTACATTATGACATCATAATGGAATTTTGCATTATGACATCATAATGGAATGTTGCATTATGACATCATAATGGAATTTTGCATTATGACATCATAATGGAATGTAGCATTATGACATCATAATGGAATGTTGCATTATGACATCATAATGGAATTTTTACTTTATGACATCATAATGGAATTTTGCATTATGACATCATAATGGAATGTTACATTATGACATCATAATGGAATTTTGCATTATGACATCATAATGGAATGTTACATTATGACATCATAATGGAATGTTGCATTATGACATCATAATGGAATGTTACATTATGACATCATAATGGAATTTTGTATTATGACATCATAATGGAATTTTGCATTATGACATCATAATGGAATTTTTACATTATGACATCATAATGGAATTTTGCATTATGACATCATAATGGAATGTTATATTATGACTTCATAATGGAATGTTGCATTATGACATCATAATGGAATTTTGCATTATGACATCATAATGGAATTTTGCATTAGGACATCATAATGGAATGTTACATTATGACATCATAATAAAATTTTGCATTATGACATCATAATTCAATTTTTACATTATGACATCATAATGGCATTTTGCATTATGACATCATAATTCAATTTTTACATTATGACATCATAATGTAATTTTGCATTATGGC
The DNA here is from genome assembly GCA_035609135.1 of Eleutherodactylus coqui. Taxonomy (NCBI): domain Eukaryota; kingdom Metazoa; phylum Chordata; class Amphibia; order Anura; family Eleutherodactylidae; genus Eleutherodactylus; species Eleutherodactylus coqui. The sequence continues at coordinate 270,404,616 of CM069409.1, read as the reverse complement.
ATCATAATAGAATTTTTACATTATGACATCATAATGGAATTTTGCATTATGGCATCATAATGGAATTTTTACATTATGACATCATAATGGAATTTTGCATTATGACATCATAATGGAATGTTGCATTATGACATCATAATGGAATTTTTACATTATGACATCATAATGGAATTTTGCATTATGACATCATAATGGAATGTTGCATTATGACATCATAATGGAATTTGGCATTATGACATCATAATGGAATTTTGCATTATGACATCATAATGGTAAGTTGCATTATGACATCATAATGGAATGTTGCATTATGACATCATAATGGAATTTTTACATTATGACATCATAATTGAATTTTGCATTATGACATCATAATGGAATGTTACATTTTGACATCATAATGGAATGTTGCATTATGACATCATAATTCAATTTTTACATTATGACATCATAATGGCATTTTGCATTATGACATCATAATGGAATTTTTATATTATGACATCATAATGGAATTTTGCATTATGACATCATAATGGAATTTTTACATTATGACATCATAATGGAATTTTGCATTATGACATCATAATGGAATGTTGCATTATGACATCATAATGGAATTTTTACATTATGACATCATAATGGAATTTTGCATTATGACATCATAATGGAATGTTGCATTATGACATCATAATGGAATTTGGCATTATGACATCATAATGGAATTTTGCATTATGACATCATAATGGTAAGTTGCATTATGACATCATAATGGAATGTTGCATTATGACATCATAATGGAATTTTTACATTATGACATCACAATGGAATTTTGCATTATGACATCATAATGGAATGTTACATTATGACATCATAATGGAATTTTGCATTATGACATTATAATGGAATGTTGCATTATGACATCATAATGGAATTTTGCATTATGACATCATAATGGAATGTTGCATTATGACATCATAATGGAATGTTGCATTATGACATCATAATGGAATTTTGCATTATGACATCATAATGGAATGTAGCATTATGACATCATAATGGAATTTTGCATTATGACATCATAATAGAATTTTTACATTATGACATCATAATAGAATTTTTACTTTATGACATCATAATGGAATTTTGCATTATGACATCATAATGGAATGTTACATTATGACATCATAATGGAATTTTGTATTATGACATCATAATGGAATTTTGCATTATGACATCATAATGGAATGTTATATTATGACTTCATAATGGAATGTTGCATTATAACATCATAATGGAATTTTGCATTATGACATCATAATGGAATGTTGCATTATGACATCATAATGGAATGTTACATTATGACATCGTAATTGAATTTTGCATTATGACATCATAATGGAATGTTGAATTATGACATCATAATGGAATGTTGGATTATGACATCATAATGGAATTTTGCATTATGACATCATAATGGAATTTTTACATTATGACATCACAATGGAATTTTGCATTATGACATCATAATGGAATGTTACATTATGACATCATAATGGAATTTTGCATTATGACATCATAATGGAATGTTGCATTATGACATCATAATGGAATGTTGCATTATGACATCATAATGGAATTTTGCATTATGACATCATAATGGAATGTTGCATTATGACATCATAATGGAATTTTTACATTATGACATCATAATGGAATGTTGCATTATGACATCATAATGGAATTTTGCATTATGACATCATAATGGAATGTTACATTATGACATCATAATGGAATTTTGCATTATGACATCATAATGGAATGTTACATTATGACATCATAATGGAATGTTGCATTATGACATCATAATGGAATGTTACATTATGACATCATAATGGAATTTTTACATTATGACATCATAATGGAATTTTGCATTATGACATCATAATGGAATTTTGCATTATGACATCATAATGGAATGTTACATTATGACATCATAATTGAATTTTGCATTATGACATCATAATGGAATGTCGCATTATGACATCATAATGGAATTTTGCTTTATGACATCATAATGGAATGTTGCATTATGACATCATAATGGAATGTTGCATTATGACATCATAATGGAATGTTGCATTATGACATCATAATGGAATTTTTACATTATGACATCACAATGGAATTTTGCATTATGACATTATAATGGAATGTTACATTATGACATCATAATGGAATTTTGCATTATGACATCATAATGGAATGTTGCATTATGACATCATAATGGAATGTTGCATTATGACATCATAATGGAATTTTGCATTATGACATCATAATGGAATGTTGCATTATGACATCATAATGGAATTTTTACATTATGACATCATAATGGAATGTTGCATTATGACATCATAATGGAATTTTGCATTATGACATCATAATGGAATGTTACATTATGACATCATAATGGAATTTTGCATTATGACATCATAATGGAATGTTACATTATGACATCATAATGGAATGTTGCATTATGACATCATAATGGAATGTTACATTATGACATCATAATAGAATTTTTACATTATGACATCATAATGGAATTTTGCATTATGACATCATAATGGAATTTTGCATTATGACATCATAATGGAATGTTACATTATGACATCATAATTGAATTTTGCATTATGACATCATAATGGAATGTCGCATTATGACATCATAATGGAATTTTGCTTTATGACATCATAATGGAATGTTGCATTATGACATCATAATGGAATGTTGCATTATGACATCATAATGGAATTTTTACATTATGACATCATAATGGAATTTTGCATTATGACATCATAATGGAATGTTGCATTATGACATCATAATGGAATTTTTACATTATGACATCATAATGGAATTTTGCATTATGACATCATAATGGAATGTTACATTATGACATCATAATGGAATTTTTACATTATGACATAATGGAATTTTGCATTATGACATCATAATGGAATGTTACATTATGACATCATAATTGAATTTTGCATTATGACATCATAATGGAATGTTGCATTATGACATCATAATGGAATTTTGCACTATGACATCATAATGGAATGTTGCATTATGACATCATAATGGAATTTTTACTTTATGACATCATAATGGAATTTTGCTTTATGACATCATAATGGAATGTTGCATTATGACATCATAATGGAATGTTGCATTATGACATCATAATGGAATTTTTACATTATGACATCATAATGGAATGTTGCATTATGACATCATAATGGAATGTTGCATTATGACATAATAATGGAATTTTTACATTATGACATCATAATGGAATTTTGCATTATGACATCATAATGGAATGTTACATTATGACATCATAATGGAATGTTGCATTATGACATCATAATGGAATGTTGCATTATGACATCATAATGGAATTTTACATTATGACATCATAATGGAATTTTGCATTATGACATCACAATGGAATTTTGCATTATGACATCATAATGGAATGTTACATTATGACATCATAATGGAATGTTGCATTATGACATCATAATGGAATTTTTACATTATGACATCATAATGGAATTTTGCATTATGACATCATAATGGAATGTTACATTATGACATCATAATGGAATGTTGCATTATGACATCATAATGGAATGTTGCATTATGACATCATAATGGAATGTTACATTATGACATCATAATGGAATTGTGTATTATGACATCATAATGGAATTTTGCATTATGACATCATAATGGAATTTTTACATTATGACATCATAATGGAATTTTGCATTATGACATCATAATGGAATGTTGCATTATGACATCATAATGGAATTTTGCATTATGACATCATAATGGAATGTAGCATTATGACATCATAATGGAATGTTGCATTATGACATCATAATGGAATTTTTACTTTATGACATCATAATGGAATTTTGCATTATGACATCATAATGGAATGTTACATTATGACATCATAATGGAATTTTGCATTATGACATCATAATGGAATGTTACATTATGACATCATAATGGAATGTTGCATTATGACATCATAATGGAATGTTACATTATGACATCATAATGGAATTTTGTATTATGACATCATAATGGAATTTTGCATTATGACATCATAATGGAATTTTTACATTATGACATCATAATGGAATTTTGCATTATGACATCATAATGGAATGTTATATTATGACTTCATAATGGAATGTTGCATTATGACATCATAATGGAATTTTGCATTATGACATCATAATGGAATTTTGCATTAGGACATCATAATGGAATGTTACATTATGACATCATAATAAAATTTTGCATTATGACATCATAATTCAATTTTTACATTATGACATCATAATGGCATTTTGCATTATGACATCATAATTCAATTTTTACATTATGACATCATAATGTAATTTTGCATTATGGCATCATAATAGAATTTTTACATTATGACATCATAATGGAATTTTGCATTATGGCATCATAATGGAATTTTTACATTATGACATCATAATGGAATTTTGCATTATGACATCATAATGGAATGTTGCATTATGACATCATAATGGAATTTTTACATTATGACATCATAATGGAATTTTGCATTATGACATCATAATGGAATGTTGCATTATGACATCATAATGGAATTTGGCATTATGACATCATAATGGAATTTTGCATTATGACATCATAATGGTAAGTTGCATTATGACATCATAATGGAATGTTGCATTATGACATCATAATGGAATTTTTACATTATGACATCATAATTGAATTTTGCATTATGACATCATAATGGAATGTTACATTTTGACATCATAATGGAATGTTGCATTATGACATCATAATTCAATTTTTACATTATGACATCATAATGGCATTTTGCATTATGACATCATAATGGAATTTTTATATTATGACATCATAATGGAATTTTGCATTATGACATCATAATGGAATTTTTACATTATGACATCATAATGGAATTTTGCATTATGACATCATAATGGAATGTTGCATTATGACATCATAATGGAATTTTTACATTATGACATCATAATGGAATTTTGCATTATGACATCATAATGGAATGTTGCATTATGACATCATAATGGAATTTGGCATTATGACATCATAATGGAATTTTGCATTATGACATCATAATGGTAAGTTGCATTATGACATCATAATGGAATGTTGCATTATGACATCATAATGGAATTTTTACATTATGACATCACAATGGAATTTTGCATTATGACATCATAATGGAATGTTACATTATGACATCATAATGGAATTTTGCATTATGACATTATAATGGAATGTTGCATTATGACATCATAATGGAATTTTGCATTATGACATCATAATGGAATGTTGCATTATGACATCATAATGGAATGTTGCATTATGACATCATAATGGAATGTTGCATTATGACATCATAATGGAATGTTACATTATGACATCATAATGGAATTTTTACATTATGACATCATAATGGAATTTTGCGTTATGACATCATAATGGAATTTTGCATTATGACATCATAATGGAATGTCGCATTATGACATCATAATGGAATTTTGCTTTATGACATCATAATGGAATGTTGCATTATGACATCATAATGGAATGTTGCATTATGACATCATAATGGAATTTTTACAATATGACATCATAATGGAATTTTGCATTATGACATCATAATGGAATGTTGCATTATGACATCATAATGGAATTTTTACATTATGACATCATAATGGAATTTTGCATTATGACATCATAATGGAATGTTACATTATGACATCATAATGGAATGTTACATTATGACATCATAATAGAATTTTTACATTATGACATCATAATGGAATTTTGCATTATGACATCATAATGGAATTTTGCATTATGACATCATAATGGAATGTTACATTATGACATCATAATTGAATTTTGCATTATGACATCATAATGGAATGTCACATTATGACATCATAATGGAATTTTGCTTTATGACATCATAATGGAATGTTGCATTATGACATCATAATGGAATGTTGCATTATGACATCATAATGGAATTTTTACATTATGACATCATAATGGAATTTTGCATTATGACATCATAATGGAATGTTGCATTATGACATCATAATGGAATTTTTACATTATGACATCATAATGGAATTTTGCATTATGACATCATAATGGAATGTTACATTATGACATCATAATGGAATTTTTACATTATGACATCATAATGGAATGTTGCATTATGACATCATAATGGAATTTTTACATTATGACATCATAATGGAATTTTGCATTATGACATCATAATGGAATGTTGCATTATGACATCATAATGGAATTTTGCACTATGACATCATAATGGAATGTTGCATTATGACATCATAATGGAATTTTTACTTTATGACATCATAATGGAATTTTGCTTTATGACATCATAATGGAATGTTGCATTATGACATCATAATGGAATGTTGCATTATGACATCATAATGAAATTTTTACATTATGACATCATAATGGAATGTTGCATTATGACATCATAATGGAATGTTGCATTATGACATAATAATGGAATTTTTACATTATGACATCATAATGGAATTTTGCATTATGACATCATAATGGAATGTTACATTATGACATCATAATGGAATGTTGCATTATGACATCATAATGGAATGTTGCATTATGACATCATAATGGAATTTTACATTATGACATCATAATGGAATTTTGCATTATGACATCACAATGGAATTTTGCATTATGACATCATAATGGAATGTTACATTATGACATCATAATGGAATGTTGCATTATGACATCATAATGGAATTTTTACATTATGACATCATAATGGAATTTTGCATTATGACATCATAATGGAATGTTACATTATGACATCATAATGGAATGTTGCATTATGACATCATAATGGAATGTTGCATTATGACATCATAATGGAATGTTACATTATGACATCATAATGGAATTGTGTATTATGACATCATAATGGAATTTTGCATTATGACATCATAATGGAATTTTTACATTATGACATCATAATGGAATTTTGCATTATGACATCATAATGGAATGTTGCATTATGACATCATAATGGAATTTTGCATTATGACATCATAATGGAATGTAGCATTATGACATCATAATGGAATGTTGCATTATGACATCATAATGGAATTTTTACTTTATGACATCATAATGGAATTTTGCATTATGACATCATAATGGAATGTTACATTATGACATCATAATGGAATTTTGCATTATGACATCATAATGGAATGTTACATTATGACATCATAATGGAATGTTGCATTATGACATCATAATGGAATGTTACATTATGACATCATAATGGAATTTTGTATTATGACATCATAATGGAATTTTGCATTATGACATCATAATGGAATTTTTACATTATGACATCATAATGGAATTTTGCATTATGACATCATAATGGAATGTTATATTATGACTTCATAATGGAATGTTGCATTATGACATCATAATGGAATTTTGCATTATGACATCATAATGGAATTTTGCATTAGGACATCATAATGGAATGTTACATTATGACATCATAATAAAATTTTGCATTATGACATCATAATTCAATTTTTACATTATGACATCATAATGGCATTTTGCATTATGACATCATAATTCAATTTTTACATTATGACATCATAATGTAATTTTGCATTATGGCATCATAATAGAATTTTTACATTATGACATCATAATGGAATTTTGCATTATGGCATCATAATGGAATTTTTACATTATGACATCATAATGGAATTTTGCATTATGACATCATAATGGAATGTTGCATTATGACATCATAATGGAATTTTTACATTATGACATCATAATGGAATTTTGCATTATGACATCATAATGGAATGTTGCATTATGACATCATAATGGAATTTGGCATTATGACATCATAATGGAATTTTGCATTATGACATCATAATGGTAAGTTGCATTATGACATCATAATGGAATGTTGCATTATGACATCATAATGGAATTTTTACATTATGACATCATAATTGAATTTTGCATTATGACATCATAATGGAATGTTACATTTTGACATCATAATGGAATGTTGCATTATGACATCATAATTCAATTTTTACATTATGACATCATAATGGCATTTTGCATTATGACATCATAATGGAATTTTTATATTATGACATCATAATGGAATTTTGCATTATGACATCATAATGGAATTTTTACATTATGACATCATAATGGAATTTTGCATTATGACATCATAATGGAATGTTGCATTATGACATCATAATGGAATTTTTACATTATGACATCATAATGGAATTTTGCATTATGACATCATAATGGAATGTTGCATTATGACATCATAATGGAATTTGGCATTATGACATCATAATGGAATTTTGCATTATGACATCATAATGGTAAGTTGCATTATGACATCATAATGGAATGTTGCATTATGACATCATAATGGAATTTTTACATTATGACATCACAATGGAATTTTGCATTATGACATCATAATGGAATGTTACATTATGACATCATAATGGAATTTTGCATTATGACATTATAATGGAATGTTGCATTATGACATCATAATGGAATTTTGCATTATGACATCATAATGGAATGTTGCATTATGACATCATAATGGAATGTTGCATTATGACATCATAATGGAATGTTGCATTATGACATCATAATGGAATGTTACATTATGACATCATAATGGAATTTTTACATTATGACATCATAATGGAATTTTGCATTATGACATCATAATGGAATTTTGCATTATGACATCATAATGGAATGTCGCATTATGACATCATAATGGAATTTTGCTTTATGACATCATAATGGAATGTTGCATTATGACATCATAATGGAATGTTGCATTATGACATCATAATGGAATTTTTACAATATGACATCATAATGGAATTTTGCATTATGACATCATAATGGAATGTTGCATTATGACATCATAATGGAATTTTTACATTATGACATCATAATGGAATTTTGCATTATGACATCATAATGGAATGTTACATTATGACATCATAATGGAATTTTTACATTATGGCATAATGGAATTTTGCATTATGACATCATAATGGAATGTTACATTATGACATCATAATTGAATTTTGCATTATGACATCATAATGGAATGTTGCATTATGACATCATAATGGAATTTTGCATTATGACATCATAATGGAATGTTGCATTATGACATCATAATGGAATTTTTACTTTATGACATCATAATGGAATTTTGCTTTATGACATCATAATGGAATGTTGCATTATGACATCATAATGGAATGTTGCATTATGACATCATAATGGAATTTTTACATTATGACATCATAATGGAATGTTGCATTATGACATCATAATGGAATGTTGCATTATGACATAATAATGGAATTTTTACATTATGACATCATAATGGAATTTTGCATTATGACATCATAATGGAATGTTACATTATGACATCATAATGGAATGTTGCATTATGACATCATAATGGAATGTTGCATTATGACATCATAATGGAATTTTACATTATGACATCATAATGGAATTTTGCATTATGACATCACAATGGAATTTTGCATTATGACATCATAATGGAATGTTACATTATGACATCATAATGGAATGTTGCATTATGACATCATAATGGAATTTTTACATTATGACATCATAATGGAATTTTGCATTATGACATCATAATGGAATGTTACATTATGACATCATAATGGAATGTTGCATTATGACATCATAATGGAATGTTGCATTATGACATCATAATGGAATGTTACATTATGACATCATAATGGAATTGTGTATTATGACATCATAATGGAATTTTGCATTATGACATCTTAATGGAATTTTTACATTATGACATCATAATGGAATTTTGCATTATGACATCATAATGGAATGTTGCATTATGACATCATAATGGAATTTTGCATTATGACATCATAATGGAATGTAGCATTATGACATCATAATGGAATTTTGCATTATGACATCATAATAGAATTTTTACATTATGACATCATAATGGAATTTTTACTTTATGACATCATAATGGAATTTTGCATTATGACATCATAATGGAATGTTACATTATGACATCATAATGGAATTTTGTATTATGACATCATAATGGAATTTTGCATTATGACATCATAATAGAATTTTTACATTATGACATCATAATGGAATTTTGCATTATGACATCATAATGGAATGTTATATTATGACTTCATAATGGAATGTTGCATTATAACATCATAATGGAATTTTGCATTATGACATCATAATGGAATGTTGCATTATGACATCATAATGGAATGTTACATTATGACATCGTAATGGAATTTTGCATTATGACATCATAATGGAATGTTGAATTATGACATCATAATGGAATGTTGCATTATGACATCATAATGGAATGTTGCATTATGACATCATAATGGAATTTTTACATTATGACATCACAATGGAATTTTGCATTATGACATCATAATGGAATGTTACATTATGACATCATAATGGAATTTTGCATTATGACATCATAATGGAATGTTGCATTATGACATCATAATGGAATGTTGCATTATGACATCATAATGGAATTTTGCATTATGACATCATAATGGAATGTTGCATTATGACATCATAATGGAATTTTTACATTATGACATCATAATGGAATGTTGCATTATGACATCATAATGGAATTTTGCATTATGACATCATAATGGAATGTTACATTATGACATCATAATGGAATTTTGCATTATGACATCATAATGGAATGTTACATTATGACATCATAATGGAATGTTGCATTATGACATCATAATGGAATGTTACATTATGACATCATACTGGAATTTTTACATTATGACATCATAATGGAATTTTGCATTATGACATCATAATGGAATTTTGCATTATGACATCATAATGGAATGTTACATTATGACATCATAATTGAATTTTGCATTATGACATCATAATGGAATGTCGCATTATGACATCATAATGGAATTTTGCTTTATGACATCATAATGGAATGTTGCATTATGACATCATAATGGAATGTTGCATTATGACATCATAATGGAATGTTGCATTATGACATCATAATGGAATGTTGCATTATGACATCATAATGGAATTTTTACATTATGACATCACAATGGAATTTTGCATTATGACATTATAATGGAATGTTACATTATGACATCATAATGGAATTTTGCATTATGACATCATAATGGAATGTTGCATTATGACATCATAATGGAATGTTGCATTATGACATCATAATGGAATTTTGCATTATGACATCATAATGGAATGTTGCATTATGACATCATAATGGAATTTTTACATTATGACATCATAATGGAATGTTGCATTATGACATCATAATGGAATTTTGCATTATGACATCATAATGGAATGTTACATTATGACATCATAATGGAATTTTGCATTATGACATCATAATGGAATGTTACATTATGACATCATAATGGAATGTTGCATTATGACATCATAATGGAATGTTACATTATGACATCATAATGGAATTTTTACATTATGACATCATAATGGAATTTTGCATTATGACATCATAATGGAATTTTGCATTATGACATCATAATGGAATGTTACATTATGACATCATAATTGAATTTTGCATTATGACATCATAATTGAATTTTGCATTATGACATCATAATGGAATGTTGCATTATGACATCATAATGGAATTTTTACATTATGACATCATAATGGAATTTTGCATTATGACATCATAATGGAATGTTACATTATGACATCATAATGGAATTTTTACATTATGACATAATGGAATTTTGCATTATGACATCATAATGGAATGTTACATTATGACATCATAATTGAATTTTGCATTATGACATCATAATGGAATGTTGCATTATGACATCATAATGGAATGTTGCATTATGACATCATAATGGAATTTTTACTTTATGACATCATAATGGAATTTTGCTTTATGACATCATAATGGAATGTTGCATTATGACATCATAATGGAATGTTGCATTATGACATCATAATGGAATTTTTACATTATGACATCATAATGGAATGTTGCATTATGACATCATAATGGAATGTTGCATTATGACATAATAATGGAATTTTTACATTATGACATCATAATGGAATTTTGCATTATGACATCATAATGGAATGTTACATTATGACATCATAATGGAATGTTGCATTATGACATCATAATGGAATGTTGCATTATGACATCATAATGGAATTTTACATTATGACATCATAATGGAATTTTGCATTATGACATCACAATGGAATTTTGCATTATGACATCATAATGGAATGTTACATTATGACATCATAATGGAATGTTGCATTATGACATCATAATGGAATTTTTACATTATGACATCATAATGGAATTTTGCATTATGACATCATAATGGAATGTTACATTATGACATCATAATGGAATGTTGCATTATGACATCATAATGGAATGTTGCATTATGACATCATAATGGAATGTTACATTATGACATCATAATGGAATTGTGTATTATGACATCATAATGGAATTTTGCATTATGACATCATAATGGAATTTTTACATTATGACATCATAATGGAATTTTGCATTATGACATCATAATGGAATGTTGCATTATGACATCATAATGGAATTTTGCATTATGACATCATAATGGAATGTAGCATTATGACATCATAATGGAATTTTGCATTATGACATCATAATAGAATTTTTACATTATGACATCATAATGGAATTTTTACTTTATGACATCATAATGGAATTTTGCATTATGACATCATAATGGAATGTTACATTATGACATCATAATGGAATTTTGTATTATGACATCATAATGGAATTTTGCATTATGACATCATAATAGAATTTTTACATTATGACATCATAATGGAATTTTGCATTATGACATCATAATGGAATGTTATATTATGACTTCATAATGGAATGTTGCATTATAACATCATAATGGAATTTTGCATTATGACATCATAATGGAATGTTGCATTATGACATCATAATGGAATGTTACATTATGACATCGTAATGGAATTTTGCATTATGACATCATAATGGAATGTTGAATTATGACATCATAATGGAATGTTGAATTATGACATCATAATGGAATGTTGCATTATGACATCATAATGGAATGTTGCATTATGACATCATAATGGAATTTTTACATTATGACATCATAATGGAATTTTGCATTATGACATCATAATGGAATGTTGCATTATGACATCATAATGGAATGTTACATTATGACATCATAATGGAATTTTGCATTATGACATCATAATGGAATGTTGCATTATGACATCATAATGGAATGTTGCATTATGACATCATAATGGAATGTTACATTATGACATCATAATGGAATTTTGCTTTATGACATCATAATGGAATGTTGCATTATGACATCATAATGGAATGTTGCATTATGACATCATAATGGAATTTTTACATTATGACATCATAATGGAATGTTGCATTATGACATCATAATGGAATTTTTACATTATGACATCATAATGGAATTTTGCATTATGACATCATAATGGAATGTTACATTATGACATCATAATGGAATTTGGCATTATGACATCATAATGGAATTTTGCATTATGACATCATAATGGTAAGTTGCATTATGACATCATAATGGAATGTTGCATTATGACATCATAATGGAATTTTGCATTATGACATCATAATGGAATGTTACATTATGACATCATAATGGAATGTTGCATTATGACATCATAATGGAATGTTGCATTATGACATCATAATGGAATGTTGCATTATGACATCATAATGGAATGTTGCATTATGACATCATAATGGAATTTTTACATTATGACATCATAATGGAATTTTGCATTATGACATCATAATGGAATTTTGCATTATGACATCATAATGGAATTTTTACATTATGACATCACAATGGAATTTTGCATTATGACATCATAATGGAATGTTACATTATGACATCATAATGGAATTTTGCATTATGACATCATAATGGAATGTTGCATTATGACATCATAATGGAATTTTGCATTATGACATCATAATGGAATGTTGCATTATGACATCATAATGGAATGTTGCATTATGACATCATAATGGAATGTTGCATTATGACATCATAATGGAATGTTACATTATGACATCATAATGGAATTTTGCATTATGACATCATAATGGAATGTTACATTATGACATCATAATGGAATGTTGCATTATGACATCATAATGGAATGTTGCATTATGACATCATAATGGAATGTTGCATTATGACATCATAATGGAATGTTGCATTATGACATCATAATGGAATTTTTACATTATGACATCATAATGGAATTTTGCATTATGACATCATAATGGAATGTTGCATTATGACATCATAATGGAATGTTACATTATGACATCATAATGGAATTTTGCATTATGACATCATAATGGAATGTTGCATTATGACATCATAATGGAATGTTGCATTATGACATCATAATGGAATGTTACATTATGACATCATAATGGAATTTTGCTTTATGACATCATAATGGAATGTTGCATTATGACATCATAATGGAATGTTGCATTATGACATCATAATGGAATTTTTACATTATGACATCATAATGGAATGTTGCATTATGACATCATAATGGAATTTTTACATTATGACATCATAATGGAATTTTGCATTATGACATCATAATGGAATGTTACATTATGACATCATAATGGAATTTGGCATTATGACATCATAATGGAATTTTGCATTATGACATCATAATGGTATGTTGCATTATGACATCATAATGGAATGTTGCATTATGACATCATAATGGAATGTTGCATTATGACATCATAATGGAATTTTTACATTATGACATCACAATGGAATTTTGCATTATGACATCATAATGGAATGTTACATTATGACATCATAATGGAATTTTGCATTATGACATCATAATGGAATGTTGCATTATGACATCATAATGGAATTTTGCATTATGACATCATAATGGAATGTTGCATTATGACATCATAATGGAATGTTGCATTATGACATCATAATGGAATGTTGCATTATGACATCATAATGGAATGTTACATTATGACATCATAATGGAATTTTTACATTATGACATCATAATGGAATTTTGCATTATGACATCATAATGGAATTTTGCATTATGACATCATAATGGAATGTTACATTATGACATCATAATTGAATTTTGCATTGTGACATCATAATGGAATGTCGCATTATGACATCATAATGGAATTTTGCTTTATGACATCATAATGGAATGTTGCATTATGACATCATAATGGAATTTTACATTATGACATCATAATGGAATTTTGCATTATGACATCACAATGGAATTTTGCATTATGACATCATAATGGAATGTTACATTATGACATCATAATGGAATGTTGCATTATGACATCATAATGGAATTTTTGCATTATGACATCATAATGGAATTTTGCATTATGACATCATAATGGAATGTTACATTATGACATCATAATGGAATGTTGCATTATGACATCATAATGGAATGTTGCATTATGACATCATAATGGAATTGTGTATTATGACATCATAATGGAATTTTGCATTATGACATCATAATGGAATGTTACATTATGACATCATAATGGAATGTTGCATTATGACATCATAATGGAATGTTGCATTATGACATCATAATGGAATGTTGCATTATGACATCATAATGGAATGTTACATTATGACATCATAATGGAATTTTTACATTATGACATCATAATGGAATTTTGCATTATGACATCATAATGGAATTTTGCATTATGACATCATAATGGAATGTTACATTATGACATCATAATTGAATTTTGCATTGTGACATCATAATGGAATGTCGCATTATGACATCATAATGGAATTTTGCATTATGACATCATAATGGAATGTTACATTATGACATCATAATGGAATGTTGCATTATGACATCATAATGGAATGTTGCATTATGACATCATAATGGAATTGTGTATTATGACATCATAATGGAATTTTGCATTATGACATCATAATGGAATTTTTACATTATGACATCATAATGGAATTTTGCATTATGACATCATAATGGAATGTTGCATTATGACATCATAATGGAATTTTGCATTATGACATCATAATGGAATGTTGCATTATGACATCATAATGGAATTTTTACATTATGACATCATAATGGAATGTTGCATTATGACATCATAATGGAATTTTGCATTATGACATCATAATGGAATGTTACATTATGACAT
Source organism: Eleutherodactylus coqui (assembly GCA_035609135.1). Taxonomy (NCBI): domain Eukaryota; kingdom Metazoa; phylum Chordata; class Amphibia; order Anura; family Eleutherodactylidae; genus Eleutherodactylus; species Eleutherodactylus coqui. Next base: position 270,387,929 of record CM069409.1, on the reverse strand, counting down.
CATAATGGAATTTTGCATTATGACATCATAATGGAATGTTACATTATGACATCATAATGGAATGTTGCATTATGACATCATAATGGAATGTTACATTATGACATCATAATGGAATTTTTACATTATGACATCATAATGGAATTTTGCATTATGACATCATAATGGAATTTTGCATTATGACATCATAATGGAATGTTACATTATGACATCATAATTGAATTTTGCATTATGACATCATAATGGAATGTCGCATTATGACATCATAATGGAATTTTGCTTTATGACATCATAATGGAATGTTGCATTATGACATCATAATGGAATGTTGCATTATGACATCATAATGGAATGTTGCATTATGACATCATAATGGAATGTTGCATTATGACATCATAATGGAATTTTTACATTATGACATCACAATGGAATTTTGCATTATGACATTATAATGGAATGTTACATTATGACATCATAATGGAATTTTGCATTATGACATCATAATGGAATGTTGCATTATGACATCATAATGGAATGTTGCATTATGACATCATAATGGAATTTTGCATTATGACATCATAATGGAATGTTGCATTATGACATCATAATGGAATTTTTACATTATGACATCATAATGGAATGTTGCATTATGACATCATAATGGAATTTTGCATTATGACATCATAATGGAATGTTACATTATGACATCATAATGGAATTTTGCATTATGACATCATAATGGAATGTTACATTATGACATCATAATGGAATGTTGCATTATGACATCATAATGGAATGTTACATTATGACATCATAATGGAATTTTTACATTATGACATCATAATGGAATTTTGCATTATGACATCATAATGGAATTTTGCATTATGACATCATAATGGAATGTTACATTATGACATCATAATTGAATTTTGCATTATGACATCATAATTGAATTTTGCATTATGACATCATAATGGAATGTTGCATTATGACATCATAATGGAATTTTTACATTATGACATCATAATGGAATTTTGCATTATGACATCATAATGGAATGTTACATTATGACATCATAATGGAATTTTTACATTATGACATAATGGAATTTTGCATTATGACATCATAATGGAATGTTACATTATGACATCATAATTGAATTTTGCATTATGACATCATAATGGAATGTTGCATTATGACATCATAATGGAATGTTGCATTATGACATCATAATGGAATTTTTACTTTATGACATCATAATGGAATTTTGCTTTATGACATCATAATGGAATGTTGCATTATGACATCATAATGGAATGTTGCATTATGACATCATAATGGAATTTTTACATTATGACATCATAATGGAATGTTGCATTATGACATCATAATGGAATGTTGCATTATGACATAATAATGGAATTTTTACATTATGACATCATAATGGAATTTTGCATTATGACATCATAATGGAATGTTACATTATGACATCATAATGGAATGTTGCATTATGACATCATAATGGAATGTTGCATTATGACATCATAATGGAATGTTACATTATGACATCATAATGGAATTTTGCATTATGACATCACAATGGAATTTTGCATTATGACATCATAATGGAATGTTACATTATGACATCATAATGGAATGTTGCATTATGACATCATAATGGAATTTTTACATTATGACATCATAATGGAATTTTGCATTATGACATCATAATGGAATGTTACATTATGACATCATAATGGAATGTTGCATTATGACATCATAATGGAATGTTGCATTATGACATCATAATGGAATGTTACATTATGACATCATAATGGAATTGTGTATTATGACATCATAATGGAATTTTGCATTATGACATCATAATGGAATTTTTACATTATGACATCATAATGGAATTTTGCATTATGACATCATAATGGAATGTTGCATTATGACATCATAATGGAATTTTGCATTATGACATCATAATGGAATGTAGCATTATGACATCATAATGGAATTTTGCATTATGACATCATAATAGAATTTTTACATTATGACATCATAATGGAATTTTTACTTTATGACATCATAATGGAATTTTGCATTATGACATCATAATGGAATGTTACATTATGACATCATAATGGAATTTTGTATTATGACATCATAATGGAATTTTGCATTATGACATCATAATAGAATTTTTACATTATGACATCATAATGGAATTTTGCATTATGACATCATAATGGAATGTTATATTATGACTTCATAATGGAATGTTGCATTATAACATCATAATGGAATTTTGCATTATGACATCATAATGGAATGTTGCATTATGACATCATAATGGAATGTTACATTATGACATCGTAATGGAATTTTGCATTATGACATCATAATGGAATGTTGAATTATGACATCATAATGGAATGTTGAATTATGACATCATAATGGAATGTTGCATTATGACATCATAATGGAATGTTGCATTATGACATCATAATGGAATTTTTACATTATGACATCATAATGGAATTTTGCATTATGACATCATAATGGAATGTTGCATTATGACATCATAATGGAATGTTACATTATGACATCATAATGGAATTTTGCATTATGACATCATAATGGAATGTTGCATTATGACATCATAATGGAATGTTGCATTATGACATCATAATGGAATGTTACATTATGACATCATAATGGAATTTTGCTTTATGACATCATAATGGAATGTTGCATTATGACATCATAATGGAATGTTGCATTATGACATCATAATGGAATTTTTACATTATGACATCATAATGGAATGTTGCATTATGACATCATAATGGAATTTTTACATTATGACATCATAATGGAATTTTGCATTATGACATCATAATGGAATGTTACATTATGACATCATAATGGAATTTGGCATTATGACATCATAATGGAATTTTGCATTATGACATCATAATGGTAAGTTGCATTATGACATCATAATGGAATGTTGCATTATGACATCATAATGGAATTTTGCATTATGACATCATAATGGAATGTTACATTATGACATCATAATGGAATGTTGCATTATGACATCATAATGGAATGTTGCATTATGACATCATAATGGAATGTTGCATTATGACATCATAATGGAATGTTGCATTATGACATCATAATGGAATTTTTACATTATGACATCATAATGGAATTTTGCATTATGACATCATAATGGAATTTTGCATTATGACATCATAATGGAATTTTTACATTATGACATCACAATGGAATTTTGCATTATGACATCATAATGGAATGTTACATTATGACATCATAATGGAATTTTGCATTATGACATCATAATGGAATGTTGCATTATGACATCATAATGGAATTTTGCATTATGACATCATAATGGAATGTTGCATTATGACATCATAATGGAATGTTGCATTATGACATCATAATGGAATGTTGCATTATGACATCATAATGGAATGTTACATTATGACATCATAATGGAATTTTGCATTATGACATCATAATGGAATGTTACATTATGACATCATAATGGAATGTTGCATTATGACATCATAATGGAATGTTGCATTATGACATCATAATGGAATGTTGCATTATGACATCATAATGGAATGTTGCATTATGACATCATAATGGAATTTTTACATTATGACATCATAATGGAATTTTGCATTATGACATCATAATGGAATGTTGCATTATGACATCATAATGGAATGTTACATTATGACATCATAATGGAATTTTGCATTATGACATCATAATGGAATGTTGCATTATGACATCATAATGGAATGTTGCATTATGACATCATAATGGAATGTTACATTATGACATCATAATGGAATTTTGCTTTATGACATCATAATGGAATGTTGCATTATGACATCATAATGGAATGTTGCATTATGACATCATAATGGAATTTTTACATTATGACATCATAATGGAATGTTGCATTATGACATCATAATGGAATTTTTACATTATGACATCATAATGGAATTTTGCATTATGACATCATAATGGAATGTTACATTATGACATCATAATGGAATTTGGCATTATGACATCATAATGGAATTTTGCATTATGACATCATAATGGTATGTTGCATTATGACATCATAATGGAATGTTGCATTATGACATCATAATGGAATGTTGCATTATGACATCATAATGGAATTTTTACATTATGACATCACAATGGAATTTTGCATTATGACATCATAATGGAATGTTACATTATGACATCATAATGGAATTTTGCATTATGACATCATAATGGAATGTTGCATTATGACATCATAATGGAATTTTGCATTATGACATCATAATGGAATGTTGCATTATGACATCATAATGGAATGTTGCATTATGACATCATAATGGAATGTTGCATTATGACATCATAATGGAATGTTACATTATGACATCATAATGGAATTTTTACATTATGACATCATAATGGAATTTTGCATTATGACATCATAATGGAATTTTGCATTATGACATCATAATGGAATGTTACATTATGACATCATAATTGAATTTTGCATTGTGACATCATAATGGAATGTCGCATTATGACATCATAATGGAATTTTGCTTTATGACATCATAATGGAATGTTGCATTATGACATCATAATGGAATTTTACATTATGACATCATAATGGAATTTTGCATTATGACATCACAATGGAATTTTGCATTATGACATCATAATGGAATGTTACATTATGACATCATAATGGAATGTTGCATTATGACATCATAATGGAATTTTTGCATTATGACATCATAATGGAATTTTGCATTATGACATCATAATGGAATGTTACATTATGACATCATAATGGAATGTTGCATTATGACATCATAATGGAATGTTGCATTATGACATCATAATGGAATTGTGTATTATGACATCATAATGGAATTTTGCATTATGACATCATAATGGAATGTTACATTATGACATCATAATGGAATGTTGCATTATGACATCATAATGGAATGTTGCATTATGACATCATAATGGAATGTTGCATTATGACATCATAATGGAATGTTACATTATGACATCATAATGGAATTTTTACATTATGACATCATAATGGAATTTTGCATTATGACATCATAATGGAATTTTGCATTATGACATCATAATGGAATGTTACATTATGACATCATAATTGAATTTTGCATTGTGACATCATAATGGAATGTCGCATTATGACATCATAATGGAATTTTGCATTATGACATCATAATGGAATGTTACATTATGACATCATAATGGAATGTTGCATTATGACATCATAATGGAATGTTGCATTATGACATCATAATGGAATTGTGTATTATGACATCATAATGGAATTTTGCATTATGACATCATAATGGAATTTTTACATTATGACATCATAATGGAATTTTGCATTATGACATCATAATGGAATGTTGCATTATGACATCATAATGGAATTTTGCATTATGACATCATAATGGAATGTAGCATTATGACATCATAATGGAATGTAGCATTATGACATCATAATAGAATTTTTACATTATGACATCATAATGGAATTTTTACTTTATGACATCATAATGGAATTTTGCATTATGACATCATAATGGAATGTTACATTATGACATCATAATGGAATGTTGCATTATGACATCATAATGGAATTTTGCATTATGACATCATAATGGAATTTTTACATTTTGACATCATAATGGAATTTTTGCATTATGACATCATAATGGAATGTTACATTATGACATCATAATGGAATTTTGCATTATGACATCATAATGGAATGTTACATTATGACATCATAATGGAATTTTGTATTATGACATCATAATGGAATTTTGCATTATGACATCATAATAGAATTTTTAGATTATGACATCATAATGGAATTTTGCATTATGACATCATAATGGAATGTTATATTATGACTTCATAATGGAATGTTGCATTATAACATCATAATGGAATGTTGCATTATGACATCATAATGGAATGTTGCATTACGACATCATAATGGAATGTTACATTATGACATCGTAATGGAATTTTGCATTATGACATCATAATGGAATGTTGAATTATGACATCATAATGGAATGTTGCATTATGACATCATAATGGAATGTTGCATTATGACATCATAATGGAATGTTGCATTATGACATCATAATGGAATTTTTACATTATGACATCACAATGGAATTTTGCATTATGACATCATAATGGAATGTTACATTATGACATCATAATGGAATTTTGCATTATGACATCATAATGGAATGTTGCATTATGACATCATAATGGAATGTTGCATTATGACATCATAATGGAATTTTGCATTATGACATCATAATGGAATGTTGCATTATGACATCATAATGGAATTTTTACATTATGACATCATAATGGAATGTTGCATTATGACATCATAATGGAATTTTGCATTATGACATCATAATGGAATGTTACATTATGACATCATAATGGAATTTTGCATTATGACATCATAATGGAATGTTACATTATGACATCATAATGGAATGTTGCATTATGACATCATAATGGAATGTTGCATTATGACATCATAATGGAATGTTGCATTATGACATCATAATGGAATGTTACATTATGACATCATAATGGAATTTTTACATTATGACATCATAATGGAATTTTGCATTATGACATCATAATGGAATGTTGCATTATGACATCATAATGGAATGTTACATTATGACATCATAATGGAATTTTGCATTATGACATCATAATGGAATGTTGCATTATGACATCATAATGGAATGTTGCATTATGACATCATAATGGAATGTTACATTATGACATCATAATGGAATTTTGCTTTATGACATCATAATGGAATGTTGCATTATGACATCATAATGGAATGTTGCATTATGACATCATAATGGAATTTTTACATTATGACATCATAATGGAATTTTTACATTATGACATCATAATGGAATGTTGCATTATGACATCACAATGGAATTTTGCATTATGACATCATAATAGAATTTTTACATTATGACATCATAATGGAATTTTTACTTTATGACATCATAATGGAATGTTGCATTATGACATCATAATGGAATGTTGCATTATGACATCATAATGGAATGTTGCATTATGACATCATAATGGAATTTTTACATTATGACATCATAATGGAATTTTGCATTATGACATCATAATGGAATTTTGCATTATGACATCATAATAGAATTTTTACATTATGACATCTTAATGGAATTTTTACATTATGACATCATAATGGAATTTTGCATTATGACATCATAATGGAATGTTGCATTATGACATCATAATGGAATATTGCATTATGACATCATAATGGAATTTTGCATTATGACATCATAATGGAATGTTGCATTATGACATCATAATGGAATTTTGCATTATGACATCATAATGGAATGTTGCATTATGACATCATAATGGAATTTTTACATTATGACATCATAATGGAATTTTGCATTATGACATCATAATGGAGTGTTGCATTATGACATCATAATGGAATTTGGCATTATGACATCATAATGGAATGTTGCATTATGACATCATAATGGAATTTTTACTTTATGACATCATAATGGAATTTTGCATTATAACATCATAATGGAATTTTTACATTATGACATCATAATGGAATTTTTACTTTATGACATCATAATGGAATGTTGCATTATGACATCATAATGGAATGTTGCATTATGACATCATAATGGAATTTTTACATTATGACATCATAATGGAATGTTGCATTATGACATCATAATGGAATTTTTCATTATGACATCATAATGGAATGTTGCATTATGACATCATAATGGAATTTTGCATTATGACATCATAATAGAATTTTTACATTATGACATCATAATGGAATTTTTACTTTATGACATCATAATGGAATTTTGCATTATGACATCATAATGGAATTTTGCATTATGATGTCATAATGTAAAAATTCCATTATGTCATTATGGAATGTTGCATTATGACATCATAATGGAATTTTTACATTATGACATCATAATGGAATTTTGCATTATGACATCATAATGGAATGTTGCATTATGACATCATAATGGAATTTTGCATTATGACATCATAATGGAATGTTGCATTATGACATCATAATGGAATGTTGCATTATAACATCATAATGGAATTTTTACATTATGACATCATAATGGAATGTTGCATTATGACATCATAATGGAATTTTTACATTATGACATCATAATGGAATTTTGCATTATGACATCATAATGGAATTTTGCATTATGACATCATAATGGAATGTTACATTATGACATCATAATGGAATTTTGCATTATGACATCATAATGGAATGTTGCATTATGACATCATAATGGAATTTTGCATTATGACATCATAATGGAATGTTGCATTATGACATCATAATGGAATGTTGCATTATAACATCATAATGGAATTTTTACATTATGACATCATAATGGAATGTTGCATTATGACATCATAATGGAATTTTTACATTATGACATCATAATGGAATTTTGCATTATGACATCATAATGGAATTTTTAATTTATGACATCATAATGGAATTTTGCATTATGACATCATAATGGAATTTTTACATTATGACATCATAATGGAATTTTGCATTATGACATAATATAATTTTGCATTATGACATCATAATGGAATGTTGCATTATGACATCATAATGGAATTTTTACATTATGACATCATAATGGAATGTTGCATTATGACATCATAATGGAATTTTGCATTATGACATCATAATGGAATGTTGCATTATGACATCATAATGGAATGTTGCATTATGACATCATAATGGAATTTTTACATTATGACATCATAATGGAATTTTGCATTATGACATCATAATGGAATGTTACATTATGACATCATAATGGAATGTTGCATTATGACATCATAATGGAATGTTGCATTATGACATCATAATGGAATGTTACATTATGACATCATAATGGAATTGTGTATTATGACATCATAATGGAATTTTGCATTATGACATCTTAATGGAATTTTTACATTATGACATCATAATGGAATTTTGCATTATGACATCATAATGGAATGTTGCATTATGACATCATAATGGAATTTTGCATTATGACATCATAATGGAATGTAGCATTATGACATCATAATGGAATTTTGCATTATGACATCATAATAGAATTTTTACATTATGACATCATAATAGAATTTTTACTTTATGACATCATAATGGAATTTTGCATTATGACATCATAATGGAATGTTACATTATGACATCATAATGGAATTTTGTATTATGACATCATAATGGAATTTTGCATTATGACATCATAATAGAATTTTTACATTATGACATCATAATGGAATTTTGCATTATGACATCATAATGGAATGTTATATTATGACTTCATAATGGAATGTTGCATTATAACATCATAATGGAATTTTGCATTATGACATCATAATGGAATGTTGCATTATGACATCATAATGGAATGTTACATTATGACATCGTAATGGAATTTTGCATTATGACATCATAATGGAATGTTGAATTATGACATCATAATGGAATGTTGCATTATGACATCATAATGGAATTTTGCATTATGACATCATAATGGAATTTTTACATTATGACATCACAATGGAATTTTGCATTATGACATCATAATGGAATGTTACATTATGACATCATAATGGAATTTTGCATTATGACATCATAATGGAATGTTGCATTATGACATCATAATGGAATGTTGCATTATGACATCATAATGGAATTTTGCATTATGACATCATAATGGAATGTTGCATTATGACATCATAATGGAATTTTTACATTATGACATCATAATGGAATGTTGCATTATGACATCATAATGGAATTTTGCATTATGACATCATAATGGAATGTTACATTATGACATCATAATGGAATTTTGCATTATGACATCATAATGGAATGTTACATTATGACATCATAATGGAATGTTGCATTATGACATCATAATGGAATGTTACATTATGACATCATAATGGAATTTTTACATTATGACATCATAATGGAATTTTGCATTATGACATCATAATGGAATTTTGCATTATGACATCATAATGGAATGTTACATTATGACATCATAATTGAATTTTGCATTATGACATCATAATGGAATGTCGCATTATGACATCATAATGGAATTTTGCTTTATGACATCATAATGGAATGTTGCATTATGACATCATAATGGAATGTTGCATTATGACATCATAATGGAATGTTGCATTATGACATCATAATGGAATGTTGCATTATGACATCATAATGGAATTTTTACATTATGACATCACAATGGAATTTTGCATTATGACATTATAATGGAATGTTACATTATGACATCATAATGGAATTTTGCATTATGACATCATAATGGAATGTTGCATTATGACATCCTAATGGAATGTTGCATTACGACATCATAATGGAATGTTGCATTATGACATCATAATGGAATGTTGCATTATGACATCATAATGGAATGTTGCATTATGACATCATAATGGAATTTTTACATTATGACATCATAATGGAATTTTGCATTATGACATCATAATGGAATTTTGCATTATGACATCATAATGGAATTTTTACATTATGACATCACAATGGAATTTTGCATTATGACATTATAATGGAATGTTACATTATGACATCATAATGGAATTTTGCATTATGACATCATAATGGAATGTTGCATTATGACATCCTAATGGAATGTTGCATTACGACATCATAATGGAATGTTGCATTATGACATCATAATGGAATGTTGCATTATGACATCATAATGGAATGTTGCATTATGACATCATAATGGAATTTTTACATTATGACATCATAATGGAATTTTGCATTATGACATCATAATGGAATTTTGCATTATGACATCATAATGGAATTTTTACATTATGACATCACAATGGAATTTTGCATTATGACATCATAATGGAATGTTACATTATGACATCATAATGGAATTTTGCATTATGACATCATAATGGAATGTTGCATTATGACATCATAATGGAATTTTGCATTATGACATCATAATGGAATGTTGCATTATGACATCATAATGGAATGTTGCATTATGACATCATAATGGAATGTTGCATTATGACATCATAATGGAATGTTACATTATGACATCATAATGGAATTTTGCATTATGACATCATAATGGAATGTTACATTATGACATCATAATGGAATGTTGCATTATGACATCATAATGGAATGTTGCATTATGACATCATAATGGAATGTTGCATTATGACATCATAATGGAATTTTTACATTATGACATCATAATGGAATTTTGCATTATGACATCATAATGGAATGTTGCATTATGACATCATAATGGAATGTTACATTATGACATCATAATGGAATTTTGCATTATGACATCATAATGGAATGTTGCATTATGACATCATAATGGAATGTTGCATTATGACATCATAATGGAATGTTACATTATGACATCATAATGGAATTTTGCTTTATGACATCATAATGGAATGTTGCATTATGACATCATAATGGAATGTTGCATTATGACATCATAATGGAATTTTTACATTATGACATCATAATGGAATGTTGCATTATGACATCATAATGGAATTTTTACATTATGACATCATAATGGAATTTTGCATTATGACATCATAATGGAATGTTACATTATGACATCATAATGGAATTTGGCATTATGACATCATAATGGAATTTTGCATTATGACATCATAATGGTATGTTGCATTATGACATCATAATGGAATGTTGCATTATGACATCATAATGGAATGTTGCATTATGACATCATAATGGAATTTTTACATTATGACATCACAATGGAATTTTGCATTATGACATCATAATGGAATGTTACATTATGACATCATAATGGAATTTTGCATTATGACATCATAATGGAATGTTGCATTATGACATCATAATGGAATTTTGCATTATGACATCATAATGGAATGTTGCATTATGACATCATAATGGAATGTTGCATTATGACATCATAATGGAATGTTGCATTATGACATCATAATGGAATGTTACATTATGACATCATAATGGAATTTTTACATTATGACATCATAATGGAATTTTGCATTATGACATCATAATGGAATTTTGCATTATGACATCATAATGGAATGTTACATTATGACATCATAATTGAATTTTGCATTGTGACATCATAATGGAATGTCGCATTATGACATCATAATGGAATTTTGCTTTATGACATCATAATGGAATGTTGCATTATGACATCATAATGGAATTTTACATTATGACATCATAATGGAATTTTGCATTATGACATCACAATGGAATTTTGCATTATGACATCATAATGGAATGTTACATTATGACATCATAATGGAATGTTGCATTATGACATCATAATGGAATTTTTGCATTATGACATCATAATGGAATTTTGCATTATGACATCATAATGGAATGTTACATTATGACATCATAATGGAATGTTGCATTATGACATCATAATGGAATGTTGCATTATGACATCATAATGGAATTGTGTATTATGACATCATAATGGAATTTTGCATTATGACATCATAATGGAATGTTACATTATGACATCATAATGGAATGTTGCATTATGACATCATAATGGAATGTTGCATTATGACATCATAATGGAATGTTGCATTATGACATCATAATGGAATGTTACATTATGACATCATAATGGAATTTTTACATTATGACATCATAATGGAATTTTGCATTATGACATCATAATGGAATTTTGCATTATGACATCATAATGGAATGTTACATTATGACATCATAATTGAATTTTGCATTGTGACATCATAATGGAATGTCGCATTATGACATCATAATGGAATTTTGCATTATGACATCATAATGGAATGTTACATTATGACATCATAATGGAATGTTGCATTATGACATCATAATGGAATGTTGCATTATGACATCATAATGGAATTGTGTATTATGACATCATAATGGAATTTTGCATTATGACATCATAATGGAATTTTTACATTATGACATCATAATGGAATTTTGCATTATGACATCATAATGGAATGTTGCATTATGACATCATAATGGAATTTTGCATTATGACATCATAATGGAATGTAGCATTATGACATCATAATGGAATGTAGCATTATGACATCATAATAGAATTTTTACATTATGACATCATAATGGAATTTTTACTTTATGACATCATAATGGAATTTTGCATTATGACATCATAATGGAATGTTACATTATGACATCATAATGGAATGTTGCATTATGACATCATAATGGAATTTTGCATTATGACATCATAATGGAATTTTTACATTTTGACATCATAATGGAATTTTTGCATTATGACATCATAATGGAATGTTACATTATGACATCATAATGGAATTTTGCATTATGACATCATAATGGAATGTTACATTATGACATCATAATGGAATTTTGTATTATGACATCATAATGGAATTTTGCATTATGACATCATAATAGAATTTTTAGATTATGACATCATAATGGAATTTTGCATTATGACATCATAATGGAATGTTATATTATGACTTCATAATGGAATGTTGCATTATAACATCATAATGGAATGTTGCATTATGACATCATAATGGAATGTTGCATTACGACATCATAATGGAATGTTACATTATGACATCGTAATGGAATTTTGCATTATGACATCATAATGGAATGTTGAATTATGACATCATAATGGAATGTTGCATTATGACATCATAATGGAATGTTGCATTATGACATCATAATGGAATGTTGCATTATGACATCATAATGGAATTTTTACATTATGACATCACAATGGAATTTTGCATTATGACATCATAATGGAATGTTACATTATGACATCATAATGGAATTTTGCATTATGACATCATAATGGAATGTTGCATTATGACATCATAATGGAATGTTGCATTATGACATCATAATGGAATTTTGCATTATGACATCATAATGGAATGTTGCATTATGACATCATAATGGAATTTTTACATTATGACATCATAATGGAATGTTGCATTATGACATCATAATGGAATTTTGCATTATGACATCATAATGGAATGTTACATTATGACATCATAATGGAATTTTGCATTATGACATCATAATGGAATGTTACATTATGACATCATAATGGAATGTTGCATTATGACATCATAATGGAATGTTGCATTATGACATCATAATGGAATGTTGCATTATGACATCATAATGGAATGTTACATTATGACATCATAATGGAATTTTTACATTATGACATCATAATGGAATTTTGCATTATGACATCATAATGGAATGTTGCATTATGACATCATAATGGAATGTTACATTATGACATCATAATGGAATTTTGCATTATGACATCATAATGGAATGTTGCATTATGACATCATAATGGAATGTTGCATTATGACATCATAATGGAATGTTACATTATGACATCATAATGGAATTTTGCTTTATGACATCATAATGGAATGTTGCATTATGACATCATAATGGAATGTTGCATTATGACATCATAATGGAATTTTTACATTATGACATCATAATGGAATTTTTACATTATGACATCATAATGGAATGTTGCATTATGACATCACAATGGAATTTTGCATTATGACATCATAATAGAATTTTTACATTATGACATCATAATGGAATTTTTACTTTATGACATCATAATGGAATGTTGCATTATGACATCATAATGGAATGTTGCATTATGACATCATAATGGAATGTTGCATTATGACATCATAATGGAATTTTTACATTATGACATCATAATGGAATTTTGCATTATGACATCATAATGGAATTTTGCATTATGACATCATAATAGAATTTTTACATTATGACATCTTAATGGAATTTTTACATTATGACATCATAATGGAATTTTGCATTATGACATCATAATGGAATGTTGCATTATGACATCATAATGGAATATTGCATTATGACATCATAATGGAATTTTGCATTATGACATCATAATGGAATGTTGCATTATGACATCATAATGGAATTTTGCATTATGACATCATAATGGAATGTTGCATTATGACATCATAATGGAATTTTTACATTATGACATCATAATGGAATTTTGCATTATGACATCATAATGGAGTGTTGCATTATGACATCATAATGGAATTTGGCATTATGACATCATAATGGAATGTTGCATTATGACATCATAATGGAATTTTTACTTTATGACATCATAATGGAATTTTGCATTATAACATCATAATGGAATTTTTACATTATGACATCATAATGGAATTTTTACTTTATGACATCATAATGGAATGTTGCATTATGACATCATAATGGAATGTTGCATTATGACATCATAATGGAATTTTTACATTATGACATCATAATGGAATGTTGCATTATGACATCATAATGGAATTTTTCATTATGACATCATAATGGAATGTTGCATTATGACATCATAATGGAATTTTGCATTATGACATCATAATAGAATTTTTACATTATGACATCATAATGGAATTTTTACTTTATGACATCATAATGGAATTTTGCATTATGACATCATAATGGAATTTTGCATTATGATGTCATAATGTAAAAATTCCATTATGTCATTATGGAATGTTGCATTATGACATCATAATGGAATTTTTACATTATGACATCATAATGGAATTTTGCATTATGACATCATAATGGAATGTTGCATTATGACATCATAATGGAATTTTGCATTATGACATCATAATGGAATGTTGCATTATGACATCATAATGGAATGTTGCATTATAACATCATAATGGAATTTTTACATTATGACATCATAATGGAATGTTGCATTATGACATCATAATGGAATTTTTACATTATGACATCATAATGGAATTTTGCATTATGACATCATAATGGAATTTTGCATTATGACATCATAATGGAATGTTACATTATGACATCATAATGGAATTTTGCATTATGACATCATAATGGAATGTTGCATTATGACATCATAATGGAATTTTGCATTATGACATCATAATGGAATGTTGCATTATGACATCATAATGGAATGTTGCATTATAACATCATAATGGAATTTTTACATTATGACATCATAATGGAATGTTGCATTATGACATCATAATGGAATTTTTACATTATGACATCATAATGGAATTTTGCATTATGACATCATAATGGAATTTTTAATTTATGACATCATAATGGAATTTTGCATTATGACATCATAATGGAATTTTTACATTATGACATCATAATGGAATTTTGCATTATGACATAATATAATTTTGCATTATGACATCATAATGGAATGTTGCATTATGACATCATAATGGAATTTTTACATTATGACATCATAATGGAATGTTGCATTATGACATCATAATGGAATTTTGCATTATGACATCATAATGGAATGTTGCATTATGACATCATAATGGAATGTTGCATTATGACATCATAATGGAATTTTTACATTATGACATCATAATGGAATTTTGCATTATGACATCATAATGGAATGTTACATTATGACATCATAATGGAATGTTGCATTATGACATCATAATGGAATGTTGCATTATGACATCATAATGGAATGTTACATTATGACATCATAATGGAATTGTGTATTATGACATCATAATGGAATTTTGCATTATGACATCTTAATGGAATTTTTACATTATGACATCATAATGGAATTTTGCATTATGACATCATAATGGAATGTTGCATTATGACATCATAATGGAATTTTGCATTATGACATCATAATGGAATGTAGCATTATGACATCATAATGGAATTTTGCATTATGACATCATAATAGAATTTTTACATTATGACATCATAATAGAATTTTTACTTTATGACATCATAATGGAATTTTGCATTATGACATCATAATGGAATGTTACATTATGACATCATAATGGAATTTTGTATTATGACATCATAATGGAATTTTGCATTATGACATCATAATAGAATTTTTACATTATGACATCATAATGGAATTTTGCATTATGACATCATAATGGAATGTTATATTATGACTTCATAATGGAATGTTGCATTATAACATCATAATGGAATTTTGCATTATGACATCATAATGGAATGTTGCATTATGACATCATAATGGAATGTTACATTATGACATCGTAATGGAATTTTGCATTATGACATCATAATGGAATGTTGAATTATGACATCATAATGGAATGTTGCATTATGACATCATAATGGAATTTTGCATTATGACATCATAATGGAATTTTTACATTATGACATCACAATGGAATTTTGCATTATGACATCATAATGGAATGTTACATTATGACATCATAATGGAATTTTGCATTATGACATCATAATGGAATGTTGCATTATGACATCATAATGGAATGTTGCATTATGACATCATAATGGAATTTTGCATTATGACATCATAATGGAATGTTGCATTATGACATCATAATGGAATTTTTACATTATGACATCATAATGGAATGTTGCATTATGACATCATAATGGAATTTTGCATTATGACATCATAATGGAATGTTACATTATGACATCATAATGGAATTTTGCATTATGACATCATAATGGAATGTTACATTATGACATCATAATGGAATGTTGCATTATGACATCATAATGGAATGTTACATTATGACATCATAATGGAATTTTTACATTATGACATCATAATGGAATTTTGCATTATGACATCATAATGGAATTTTGCATTATGACATCATAATGGAATGTTACATTATGACATCATAATTGAATTTTGCATTATGACATCATAATGGAATGTCGCATTATGACATCATAATGGAATTTTGCTTTATGACATCATAATGGAATGTTGCATTATGACATCATAATGGAATGTTGCATTATGACATCATAATGGAATGTTGCATTATGACATCATAATGGAATGTTGCATTATGACATCATAATGGAATTTTTACATTATGACATCACAATGGAATTTTGCATTATGACATTATAATGGAATGTTACATTATGACATCATAATGGAATTTTGCATTATGACATCATAATGGAATTTTGCATTATGACATCATAATGGAATGTTACATTATGACATCATAATTGAATTTTGCATTATGACATCATAATGGAATGTCGCATTATGACATCATAATGGAATTTTGCTTTATGACATCATAATGGAATGTTGCATTATGACATCATAATGGAATGTTGCATTATGACATCATAATGGAATTTTTACATTATGACATCATAATGGAATTTTGCATTATGACATCATAATGGAATGTTGCATTATGACATCATAATGGAATTTTTACATTATGACATCATAATGGAATTTTGCATTATGACATCATAATGGAATGTTACATTATGACATCATAATGGAATTTTTACATTATGACATAATGGAATTTTGCATTATGACATCATAATGGAATGTTACATTATGACATCATAATTGAATTTTGCATTATGACATCATAATGGAATGTTGCATTATGACATCATAATGGAATTTTGCATTATGACATCATAATGGAATGTTGCATTATGACATCATAATGGAATTTTTACTTTATGACATCATAATGGAATTTTGCTTTATGACATCATAATGGAATGTTGCATTATGACATCATAATGGAATGTTGCATTATGACATCATAATGGAATTTTTACATTATGACATCATAATGGAATGTTGCATTATGACATCATAATGGAATGTTGCATTATGACATAATAATGGAATTTTTACATTATGACATCATAATGGAATTTTGCATTATGACATCATAATGGAATTTTGCATTATGACATCACAATGGAATTTTGCATTATGACATCATAATGGAATGTTACATTATGACATCATAATGGAATGTTGCATTATGACATCATAATGGAATTTTTACATTATGACATCATAATGGAATTTTGCATTATGACATCATAATGGAATGTTACATTATGACATCATAATGGAATGTTGCATTATGACATCATAATGGAATGTTGCATTATGACATCATAATGGAATGTTACATTATGACATCATAATGGAATTGTGTATTATGACATCATAATGGAATTTTGCATTATGACATCATAATGGAATTTTTACATTATGACATCATAATGGAATTTTGCATTATGACATCATAATGGAATGTTGCATTATGACATCATAATGGAATTTTGCATTATGACATCATAATGGAATGTAGCATTATGACATCATAATGGAATGTTGCATTATGACATCATAATGGAATTTTTACTTTATGACATCATAATGGAATTTTGCATTATGACATCATAATGGAATGTTACATTATGACATCATAATGGAATTTTGCATTATGACATCATAATGGAATGTTACATTATGACATCATAATGGAATTTTGCATTATGACATCATAATGGAATGTTACATTATGACATCATAATGGAATGTTGCATTATGACATCATAATGGAATGTTACATTATGACATCATAATGGAATTTTGTATTATGACATCATAATGGAATTTTGCATTATGACATCATAATGGAATTTTTACATTATGACATCATAATGGAATTTTGCATTATGACATCATAATGGAATGTTATATTATGACTTCATAATGGAATGTTGCATTATGACATCATAATGGAATTTTGCATTATGACATCATAATGGAATTTTGCATTAGGACATCATAATGGAATGTTACATTATGACATCATAATAAAATTTTGCATTATGACATCATAATTCAATTTTTACATTATGACATCATAATGGCATTTTGCATTATGACATCATAATTCAATTTTTACATTATGACATCATAATGTAATTTTGCATTATGGCATCATAATAGAATTTTTACATTATGACATCATAATGGAATTTTGCATTATGGCATCATAATGGAATTTTTACATTATGACATCATAATGGAATTTTGCATTATGACATCATAATGGAATGTTGCATTATGACATCATAATGGAATTTTTACATTATGACATCATAATGGAATTTTGCATTATGACATCATAATGGAATGTTGCATTATGACATCATAATGGAATTTGGCATTATGACATCATAATGGAATTTTGCATTATGACATCATAATGGTAAGTTGCATTATGACATCATAATGGAATGTTGCATTATGACATCATAATGGAATTTTTACATTATGACATCATAATTGAATTTTGCATTATGACATCATAATGGAATGTTACATTTTGACATCATAATGGAATGTTGCATTATGACATCATAATTCAATTTTTACATTATGACATCATAATGGCATTTTGCATTATGACATCATAATGGAATTTTTATATTATGACATCATAATGGAATTTTGCATTATGACATCATAATGGAATTTTTACATTATGACATCATAATGGAATTTTGCATTATGACATCATAATGGAATGTTGCATTATGACATCATAATGGAATTTTTACATTATGACATCATAATGGAATTTTGCATTATGACATCATAATGGAATGTTGCATTATGACATCATAATGGAATTTGGCATTATGACATCATAATGGAATTTTGCATTATGACATCATAATGGTAAGTTGCATTATGACATCATAATGGAATGTTGCATTATGACATCATAATGGAATTTTTACATTATGACATCACAATGGAATTTTGCATTATGACATCATAATGGAATGTTACATTATGACATCATAATGGAATTTGGCATTATGACATCATAATGGAATGTTGCATTATGACATCATAATGGAATGTTGCATTATGACATCATAATGGAATGTTGCATTATGACATCATAATGGAATGTTACATTATGACATCATAATGGAATTTTTACATTATGACATCATAATGGAATTTTGCATTATGACATCATAATGGAATTTTGCATTATGACATCATAATGGAATGTTACATTATGACATCATAATTGAATTTTGCATTATGACATCATAATGGAATGTCGCATTATGACATCATAATGGAATTTTGCTTTATGACATCATAATGGAATGTTGCATTATGACATCATAATGGAATGTTGCATTATGACATCATAATGGAATTTTTACAATATGACATCATAATGGAATTTTGCATTATGACATCATAATGGAATGTTGCATTATGACATCATAATGGAATTTTTACATTATGACATCATAATGGAATTTTGCATTATGACATCATAATGGAATGTTACATTATGACATCATAATGGAATTTTTACATTATGGCATAATGGAATTTTGCATTATGACATCATAATGGAATGTTACATTATGACATCATAATTGAATTTTGCATTATGACATCATAATGGAATGTTGCATTATGACATCATAATGGAATTTTGCATTATGACATCATAATGGAATGTTGCATTATGACATCATAATGGAATTTTTACTTTATGACATCATAATGGAATTTTGCTTTATGACATCATAATGGAATGTTGCATTATGACATCATAATGGAATGTTGCATTATGACATCATAATGGAATTTTTACATTATGACATCATAATGGAATGTTGCATTATGACATCATAATGGAATGTTGCATTATGACATAATAATGGAATTTTTACATTATGACATCATAATGGAATTTTGCATTATGACATCATAATGGAATGTTACATTATGACATCATAATGGAATGTTGCATTATGACATCATAATGGAATGTTGCATTATGACATCATAATGGAATTTTACATTATGACATCATAATGGAATTTTGCATTATGACATCACAATGGAATTTTGCATTATGACATCATAATGGAATGTTACATTATGACATCATAATGGAATGTTGCATTATGACATCATAATGGAATTTTTACATTATGACATCATAATGGAATTTTGCATTATGACATCATAATGGAATGTTACATTATGACATCATAATGGAATGTTGCATTATGACATCATAATGGAATGTTGCATTATGACATCATAATGGAATGTTACATTATGACATCATAATGGAATTGTGTATTATGACATCATAATGGAATTTTGCATTATGACATCTTAATGGAATTTTTACATTATGACATCATAATGGAATTTTGCATTATGACATCATAATGGAATGTTGCATTATGACATCATAATGGAATTTTGCATTATGACATCATAATGGAATGTAGCATTATGACATCATAATGGAATTTTGCATTATGACATCATAATAGAATTTTTACATTATGACATCATAATGGAATTTTGCATTATGACATCATAATGGAATGTTATATTATGACTTTATAATGGAATGTTGCATTATAACATCATAATGGAATTTTGCATTATGACATCATAATGGAATGTTGCATTACGACATCATAATGGAATGTTACATTATGACATCGTAATGGAATTTTGCATTATGACATCATAATGGAATGTTGAATTATGACATCATAATGGAATGTTGCATTATGACATCATAATGGAATGTTGCATTATGACATCATAATGGAATTTTTACATTATGACATCACAATGGAATTTTGCATTATGACATCATAATGGAATGTTACATTATGACATCATAATGGAATTTTGCATTATGACATCATAATGGAATGTTGCATTATGACATCATAATGGAATGTTGCATTATGACATCATAATGGAATTTTGCATTATGACATCATAATGGAATGTTGCATTATGACATCATAATGGAATTTTTACATTATGACATCATAATGGAATGTTGCATTATGACATCATAATGGAATTTTGCATTATGACATCATAATGGAATGTTACATTATGACATCATAATGGAATTTTGCATTATGACATCATAATGGAATGTTACATTATGACATCATAATGGAATGTTGCATTATGACATCATAATGGAATGTTGCATTATGACATCATAATGGAATGTTGCATTATGACATCATAATGGAATGTTACATTATGACATCATAATGGAATTTTTACATTATGACATCATAATGGAATTTTGCATTATGACATCATAATGGAATGTTGCATTATGACATCATAATGGAATGTTACATTATGACATCATAATGGAATTTTGCATTATGACATCATAATGGAATGTTGCATTATGACATCATAATGGAATGTTGCATTATGACATCATAATGGAATGTTACATTATGACATCATAATGGAATTTTGCATTATGACATCACAATGGAATTTTGCATTATGACATCATAATGGAATGTTACATTATGACATCATAATGGAATGTTGCATTATGACATCATAATGGAATTTTTGCATTATGACATCATAATGGAATTTTGCATTATGACATCATAATGGAATGTTACATTATGACATCATAATGGAATGTTGCATTATGACATCATAATGGAATGTTGCATTATGACATCATAATGGAATTGTGTATTATGACATCATAATGGAATTTTGCATTATGACATCATAATGGAATTTTTACATTATGACATCATAATGGAATTTTGCATTATGACATCATAATGGAATGTTGCATTATGACATCATAATGGAATTTTGCATTATGACATCATAATGGAATGTTGCATTATGACATCATAATGGAATTTTGCATTATGACATCATAATGGAATGTAGCATTATGACATCATAATGGAATTTTGCATTATGACATCATAATAGAATTTTTACATTATGACATCATAATGGAATTTTTACTTTATGACATCATAATGGAATTTTGCATTATGACATCATAATGGAATGTTACATTATGACATCATAATGGAATGTTGCATTATGACATCATAATGGAATTTTGCATTATGACATCATAATGGAATTTTTACATTATGACATCATAATGGAATTTTTGCATTATGACATCATAATGGAATGTTACATTATGACATCATAATGGAATGTTGCATTATGACATCATAATGGAATTTTGCATTATGACATCATAATAGAATTTTTACATTATGACATCATAATGGAATTTTGCATTATGACATCATAATGGAATGTTATATTATGACTTTATAATGGAATGTTGCATTATAACATCATAATGGAATTTTGCATTATGACATCATAATGGAATGTTGCATTACGACATCATAATGGAATGTTACATTATGACATCGTAATGGAATTTTGCATTATGACATCATAATGGAATGTTGAATTATGACATCATAATGGAATGTTGCATTATGACATCATAATGGAATGTTGCATTATGACATCATAATGGAATTTTTACATTATGACATCACAATGGAATTTTGCATTATGACATCATAATGGAATGTTACATTATGACATCATAATGGAATTTTGCATTATGACATCATAATGGAATGTTGCATTATGACATCATAATGGAATGTTGCATTATGACATCATAATGGAATTTTGCATTATGACATCATAATGGAATGTTGCATTATGACATCATAATGGAATTTTTACATTATGACATCATAATGGAATGTTGCATTATGACATCATAATGGAATTTTGCATTATGACATCATAATGGAATGTTACATTATGACATCATAATGGAATTTTGCATTATGACATCATAATGGAATGTTACATTATGACATCATAATGGAATGTTGCATTATGACATCATAATGGAATGTTGCATTATGACATCATAATGGAATGTTGCATTATGACATCATAATGGAATGTTACATTATGACATCATAATGGAATTTTTACATTATGACATCATAATGGAATTTTGCATTATGACATCATAATGGAATGTTGCATTATGACATCATAATGGAATGTTACATTATGACATCATAATGGAATTTTGCATTATGACATCATAATGGAATGTTGCATTATGACATCATAATGGAATGTTGCATTATGACATCATAATGGAATGTTACATTATGACATCATAATGGAATTTTGCTTTATGACATCATAATGGAATTTTGCATTATGACATCATAATGGAATGTTGCATTATGACATCATAATGGAATTTTTACATTATGACATCATAATGGAATTTTGCATTATGACATCATAATGGAATGTTGCATTATGACATCATAATGGAATTTTTACATTATGACATCATAATGGAATTTTGCATTATGACATCATAATGGAATGTTACATTATGACATCATAATGGAATTTTTACATTATGACATAATGGAATTTTGCATTATGACATCATAATGGAATGTTACATTATGACATCATAATTGAATTTTGCATTATGACATCATAATGGAATGTTGCATTATGACATCATAATGGAATTTTGCATTATGACATCATAATGGAATGTTGCATTATGACATCATAATGGAATTTTTACTTTATGACATCATAATGGAATTTTGCTTTATGACATCATAATGGAATGTTGCATTATGACATCATAATGGAATGTTGCATTATGACATCATAATGGAATTTTTACATTATGACATCATAATGGAATGTTGCATTATGACATCATAATGGAATGTTGCATTATGACATAATAATGGAATTTTTACATTATGACATCATAATGGAATTTTGCATTATGACATCATAATGGAATTTTGCATTATGACATCACAATGGAATTTTGCATTATGACATCATAATGGAATGTTACATTATGACATCATAATGGAATGTTGCATTATGACATCATAATGGAATTTTTACATTATGACATCATAATGGAATTTTGCATTATGACATCATAATGGAATGTTACATTATGACATCATAATGGAATGTTGCATTATGACATCATAATGGAATGTTGCATTATGACATCATAATGGAATGTTACATTATGACATCATAATGGAATTGTGTATTATGACATCATAATGGAATTTTGCATTATGACATCATAATGGAATTTTTACATTATGACATCATAATGGAATTTTGCATTATGACATCATAATGGAATGTTGCATTATGACATCATAATGGAATTTTGCATTATGACATCATAATGGAATTTTGCATTATGACATCATAATGGAATGTTGCATTATGACATCATAATGGAATTTTTACTTTATGACATCATAATGGAATTTTGCATTATGACATCATAATGGAATGTTACATTATGACATCATAATGGAATTTTGCATTATGACATCATAATGGAATGTTACATTATGACATCATAATGGAATGTTGCATTATGACATCATAATGGAATGTTACATTATGACATCATAATGGAATTTTGTATTATGACATCATAATGGAATTTTGCATTATGACATCATAATGGAATTTTTACATTATGACATCATAATGGAATTTTGCATTATGACATCATAATGGAATGTTATATTATGACTTCATAATGGAATGTTGCATTATGACATCATAATGGAATTTTGCATTATGACATCATAATGGAATTTTGCATTAGGACATCATAATGGAATGTTACATTATGACATCATAATAAAATTTTGCATTATGACATCATAATTCAATTTTTACATTATGACATCATAATGGCATTTTGCATTATGACATCATAATTCAATTTTTACATTATGACATCATAATGTAATTTTGCATTATGGCATCATAATAGAATTTTTACATTATGACATCATAATGGAATTTTGCATTATGGCATCATAATGGAATTTTTACATTATGACATCATAATGGAATTTTGCATTATGACATCATAATGGAATGTTGCATTATGACATCATAATGGAATTTTTACATTATGACATCATAATGGAATTTTGCATTATGACATCATAATGGAATGTTGCATTATGACATCATAATGGAATTTGGCATTATGACATCATAATGGAATTTTGCATTATGACATCATAATGGTAAGTTGCATTATGACATCATAATGGAATGTTGCATTATGACATCATAATGGAATTTTTACATTATGACATCATAATTGAATTTTGCATTATGACATCATAATGGAATGTTACATTTTGACATCATAATGGAATGTTGCATTATGACATCATAATTCAATTTTTACATTATGACATCATAATGGCATTTTGCATTATGACATCATAATGGAATTTTTATATTATGACATCATAATGGAATTTTGCATTATGACATCATAATGGAATTTTTACATTATGACATCATAATGGAATTTTGCATTATGACATCATAATGGAATGTTGCATTATGACATCATAATGGAATTTTTACATTATGACATCATAATGGAATTTTGCATTATGACATCATAATGGAATGTTGCATTATGACATCATAATGGAATTTGGCATTATGACATCATAATGGAATTTTGCATTATGACATCATAATGGTAAGTTGCATTATGACATCATAATGGAATGTTGCATTATGACATCATAATGGAATTTTTACATTATGACATCACAATGGAATTTTGCATTATGACATCATAATGGAATGTTACATTATGACATCATAATGGAATTTTGCATTATGACATCATAATGGAATGTTGCATTATGACATCATAATGGAATGTTGCATTATGACATCATAATGGAATGTTGCATTATGACATCATAATGGAATGTTACATTATGACATCATAATGGAATTTTTACATTATGACATCATAATGGAATTTTGCATTATGACATCATAATGGAATTTTGCATTATGACATCATAATGGAATGTTACATTATGACATCATAATTGAATTTTGCATTATGACATCATAATGGAATGTCGCATTATGACATCATAATGGAATTTTGCTTTATGACATCATAATGGAATGTTGCATTATGACATCATAATGGAATGTTGCATTATGACATCATAATGGAATTTTTACAATATGACATCATAATGGAATTTTGCATTATGACATCATAATGGAATGTTGCATTATGACATCATAATGGAATTTTTACATTATGACATCATAATGGAATTTTGCATTATGACATCATAATGGAATGTTACATTATGACATCATAATGGAATTTTTACATTATGGCATAATGGAATTTTGCATTATGACATCATAATGGAATGTTACATTATGACATCATAATTGAATTTTGCATTATGACATCATAATGGAATGTTGCATTATGACATCATAATGGAATTTTGCATTATGACATCATAATGGAATGTTGCATTATGACATCATAATGGAATTTTTACTTTATGACATCATAATGGAATTTTGCTTTATGACATCATAATGGAATGTTGCATTATGACATCATAATGGAATGTTGCATTATGACATCATAATGGAATTTTTACATTATGACATCATAATGGAATGTTGCATTATGACATCATAATGGAATGTTGCATTATGACATAATAATGGAATTTTTACATTATGACATCATAATGGAATTTTGCATTATGACATCATAATGGAATGTTACATTATGACATCATAATGGAATGTTGCATTATGACATCATAATGGAATGTTGCATTATGACATCATAATGGAATTTTACATTATGACATCATAATGGAATTTTGCATTATGACATCACAATGGAATTTTGCATTATGACATCATAATGGAATGTTACATTATGACATCATAATGGAATGTTGCATTATGACATCATAATGGAATTTTTACATTATGACATCATAATGGAATTTTGCATTATGACATCATAATGGAATGTTACATTATGACATCATAATGGAATGTTGCATTATGACATCATAATGGAATGTTGCATTATGACATCATAATGGAATGTTACATTATGACATCATAATGGAATTGTGTATTATGACATCATAATGGAATTTTGCATTATGACATCTTAATGGAATTTTTACATTATGACATCATAATGGAATTTTGCATTATGACATCATAATGGAATGTTGCATTATGACATCATAATGGAATTTTGCATTATGACATCATAATGGAATGTAGCATTATGACATCATAATGGAATTTTGCATTATGACATCATAATAGAATTTTTACATTATGACATCATAATGGAATTTTTACTTTATGACATCATAATGGAATTTTGCATTATGACATCATAATGGAATGTTACATTATGACATCATAATGGAATGTTGCATTATGACATCATAATGGAATGTTGCATTATGACATCATAATGGAATGTTGCATTATGACATCATAATGGAATGTTACATTATGACATCATAATGGAATTTTTACATTATGACATCATAATGGAATTTTGCATTATGACATCATAATGGAATTTTGCATTATGACATCATAATGGAATGTTACATTATGACATCATAATTGAATTTTGCATTGTGACATCATAATGGAATGTCGCATTATGACATCATAATGGAATTTTGCTTTATGACATCATAATGGAATGTTGCATTATGACATCATAATGGAATGTTGCATTATGACATCATAATGGAATTTTACATTATGACATCATAATGGAATTTTGCATTATGACATCACAATGGAATTTTGCATTATGACATCATAATGGAATGTTACATTATGACATCATAATGGAATGTTGCATTATGACATCATAATGGAATTTTTGCATTATGACATCATAATGGAATTTTGCATTATGACATCATAATGGAATGTTACATTATGACATCATAATGGAATGTTGCATTATGACATCATAATGGAATGTTGCATTATGACATCATAATGGAATTGTGTATTATGACATCATAATGGAATTTTGCATTATGACATCATAATGGAATTTTTACATTATGACATCATAATGGAATTTTGCATTATGACATCATAATGGAATGTTGCATTATGACATCATAATGGAATTTTGCATTATGACATCATAATGGAATGTTGCATTATGACATCATAATGGAATTTTGCATTATGACATCATAATGGAATGTAGCATTATGACATCATAATGGAATTTTGCATTATGACATCATAATAGAATTTTTACATTATGACATCATAATGGAATTTTTACTTTATGACATCATAATGGAATTTTGCATTATGACATCATAATGGAATGTTACATTATGACATCATAATGGAATGTTGCATTATGACATCATAATGGAATTTTGCATTATGACATCATAATGGAATTTTTACATTATGACATCATAATGGAATTTTTGCATTATGACATCATAATGGAATGTTACATTATGACATCATAATGGAATGTTGCATTATGACATCATAATGGAATGTTACATTATGACATCATAATGGAATTTTGTATTATGACATCATAATGGAATTTTGCATTATGACATCATAATAGAATTTTTACATTATGACATCATAATGGAATTTTGCATTATGACATCATAATGGAATGTTATATTATGACTTTATAATGGAATGTTGCATTATAACATCATAATGGAATTTTGCATTATGACATCATAATGGAATGTTGCATTACGACATCATAATGGAATGTTACATTATGACATCGTAATGGAATTTTGCATTATGACATCATAATGGAATGTTGAATTATGACATCATAATGGAATGTTGCATTATGACATCATAATGGAATGTTGCATTATGACATCATAATGGAATTTTTACATTATGACATCACAATGGAATTTTGCATTATGACATCATAATGGAATGTTACATTATGACATCATAATGGAATTTTGCATTATGACATCATAATGGAATGTTGCATTATGACATCATAATGGAATGTTGGATTATGACATCATAATGGAATTTTGCATTATGACATCATAATGGAATGTTGCATTATGACATCATAATGGAATTTTTACATTATGACATCATAATGGAATGTTGCATTATGACATCATAATGGAATTTTGCATTATGACATCATAATGGAATGTTACATTATGACATCATAATGGAATTTTGCATTATGACATCATAATGGAATGTTACATTATGACATCATAATGGAATGTTGCATTATGACATCATAATGGAATGTTGCATTATGACATCATAATGGAATGTTGCATTATGACATCATAATGGAATGTTACATTATGACATCATAATGGAATTTTTACATTATGACATCATAATGGAATTTTGCATTATGACATCATAATGGAATGTTGCATTATGACATCATAATGGAATGTTACATTATGACATCATAATGGAATTTTGCATTATGACATCATAATGGAATGTTGCATTATGACATCATAATGGAATGTTGCATTATGACATCATAATGGAATGTTACATTATGACATCATAATGGAATTTTGCTTTATGACATCATAATGGAATGTTGCATTATGACATCATAATGGAATGTTGCATTATGACATCATAATGGAATTTTTACATTATGACATCATAATGGAATGTTGCATTATGACATCACAATGGAATTTTGCATTATGACATCATAATAGAATTTTTACATTATGACATCATAATGGAATTTTTACTTTATGACATCATAATGGAATGTTGCATTATGACATCATAATGGAATGTTGCATTATGACATCATAATGGAATGTTGCATTATGACATCATAATGGAATTTTTACATTATGACATCATAATGGAATTTTGCATTATGACATCATAATGGAATTTTGCATTATGACATCATAATAGAATTTTTACATTATGACATCTTAATGGAATTTTTACATTATGACATCATAATGGAATTTTGCATTATGACATCATAATGGAATGTTGCATTATGACATCATAATGGAATGTTGCATTATGACATCATAATGGAATTTTGCATTATGACATCATAATGGAATGTTGCATTATGACATCATAATGGAATTTTGCATTATGACATCATAATGGAATGTTGCATTATGACATCATAATGGAATTTTTACATTATGACATCATAATGGAATTTTGCATTATGACATCATAATGGAGTGTTGCATTATGACATCATAATGGAATTTGGCATTATGACATCATAATGGAATTTTGCATTATGACATCATAATGGAATGTTGCATTATGACATAATAATGGAATTTTTACATTATGACATCATAATGGAATTTTGCATTATGACATCATAATGGAATGTTGCATTATGACATCATAATGGAATTTGGCATTATGACATCATAATGGAATTTTGCATTGACATCATAATGGAATGTTGCATTATGACATCATAATGGAATTTTGCATTATGACATAATGGAATTTTGCATTATGACATCATAATGGAATGTTGCATTATGACATCATAATGGAATTTTTACATTATGACATCATAATGGAATGTTGCATTATGACATCATAATGGAATTTTGCATTATGACATCATAATGGAATGTTGCATTATGACATCATAATGGAATTTTTACTTTATGACATCATAATGGAATTTTGCATTATAACATCATAATGGAATTTTTACATTATGACATCATAATGGAATTTTTACTTTATGACATCATAATGGAATGTTGCATTATGACATCATAATGGAATGTTGCATTATGACATCATAATGGAATTTTTACATTATGACATCATAATGGAATGTTGCATTATGACATCATAATGGAATTTTTCATTATGACATCATAATGGAATGTTGCATTATGACATCATAATGGAATTTTGCATTATGACATCATAATAGAATTTTTACATTATGACATCATAATGGAATTTTTACTTTATGACATCATAATGGAATTTTGCATTATGACATCATAATGGAATGTTACATTATGATGTCATAATGTAAAAATTCCATTATGTCATTATGGAATGTTGCATTATGACATCATAATGGAATTTTTACATTATGACATCATAATGGAATTTTGCATTATGACACCATAGTGGAATGTTGCATTATGACATCATAATGGAATTTTGCATTATGACATCATAATGGAATGTTGCATTATGACATCATAATGGAATGTTGCATTATAACATCATAATGGAATTTTTACATTATGACATCATAATGGAATGTTGCATTATGACATCATAATGGAATTTTTACATTATGACATCATAATGGAATTTTGCATTATGACATCATAATGGAATTTTGCATTATGACATCATAATGGAATGTTACATTATGACATCATAATGGAATTTTGCATTATGACATCATAATGGAATGTTGCATTATGACATCATAATGGAATTTTGCATTATGACATCATAATGGAATGTTGCATTATGACATCATAATGGAATGTTGCATTATAACATCATAATGGAATTTTTACATTATGACATCATAATGGAATGTTGCATTATGACATCATAATGGAATTTTTACATTATGACATCATAATGGAATTTTGCATTATGACATCATAATGGAATTTTTAATTTATGACATCATAATGGAATTTTGCATTATGACATCATAATGGAATTTTTACATTATGACATCATAATGGAATTTTGCATTATGACATAATATAATTTTGCATTATGACATCATAATGGAATGTTGCATTATGACATCATAATGGAATTTTTACATTATGACATCATAATGGAATGTTGCATTATGACATCATAATGGAATTTTGCATTATGACATCATAATGGAATGTTGCATTATGACATCATAATGGAATGTTGCATTATGACATCATAATGGAATGTTACATTATGACATCATAATGGAATTTTTACATTATGACATCATAATGGAATTTTGCATTATGACATCATAATGGAATTTTGCATTATGACATCATAATGGAATGTTACATTATGACATCATAATTGAATTTTGCATTATGACATCATAATGGAATGTCGCATTATGACATCATAATGGAATTTTGCTTTATGACATCATAATGGAATGTTGCATTATGACATCATAATGGAATGTTGCATTATGACATCATAATGGAATTTTTACATTATGACATCATAATGGAATTTTGCATTATGACATCATAATGGAATGTTGCATTATGACATCATAATGGAATTTTGCATTATGACATCATAATGGAATGTTGCATTATGACATCATAATGGACTTTTGCATTATGACATCATAATGGAATTTTTACATTATGACATAATGGAATTTTGCATTATGACATCATAATGGAATGTTACATTATGACATCATAATTGAATTTTGCATTATGACATCATAATGGAATGTTGCATTATGACATCATAATGGAATTTTGCATTATGACATCATAATGGAATGTTGCATTATGACATCATAATGGAATTTTTACTTTATGACATCATAATGGAATTTTGCTTTATGACATCATAATGGAATGTTGCATTATGACATCATAATGGAATGTTGCATTATGACATCATAATGGAATTTTTACATTATGACATCATAATGGAATGTTGCATTATGACATCATAATGGAATGTTGCATTATGACATCATAATGGAATTTTTACATTATGACATCATAATGGAATTTTGCATTATGACATCATAATGGAATGTTACATTATGACATCATAATGGAATGTTGCATTATGACATAATAATGGAATGTTGCATTATGACATCATAATGGAATTTTACATTATGACATCATAATGGAATTTTGCATTATGACATCACAATGGAATTTTGCATTATGACATCATAATGGAATGTTACATTATGACATCATAATGGAATGTTGCATTATGACATCATAATGGAATTTTTACATTATGACATCATAATGGAATTTTGCATTATGACATCATAATGGAATGTTACATTATGACATCATAATGGAATGTTGCATTATGACATCATAATGGAATGTTGCATTATAACATCATTATGGAATGTTACATTATGACATCATAATGGAATTGTGTATTATGACATCATAATGGAATTTTGCATTATGACATCATAATGGAATTTTTACATTATGACATCATAATGGAATTTTACATTATGACATCATAATGGAATTTTGCATTATGACATCACAATGGAATTTTGCATTATGACATCATAATGGAATGTTACATTATGACATCATAATGGAATGTTGCATTATGACATCATAATGGAATTTTTACATTATGACATCATAATGGAATTTTGCATTATGACATCATAATGGAATGTTACATTATGACATCATAATGGAATGTTGCATTATGACATCATAATGGAATGTTGCATTATAACATCATTATGGAATGTTACATTATGACATCATAATGGAATTGTGTATTATGACATCATAATGGAATTTTGCATTATGACATCATAATGGAATTTTTACATTATGACATCATAATGGAATTTTGCATTATGACATCATAATGGAATGTTGCATAATGACATCATAATGGAATTTTGCATTATGACATCATAATGGAATGTAGCATTATGACATCATAATGGAATGTTGCATTATGACATCATAATGGAATTTTTACATTATGACATCATAATGGAATTTTGCATTATGACATCATAATGGAATGTTACATTATGACATCATAATGGAATGTTGCATTATGACATCATAATGGAATGTTGCATTATGACATCATAATGGAATTTTACATTATGACATCATAATGGAATTTTGCATTATGACATCACAATGGAATTTTGCATTATGACATCATAATGGAATGTTACATTATGACATCATAATGGAATTTTGCATTATGACATCATAATGGAATGTTGCATTATGACATCATAATGGAATTTTGCATTATGACATCATAATGGAATGTTGCATTATGACATCATAATGGAATTTTGCATTATGACATCATAATGGAATTTTTACATTATGACATATTGGAATTTTGCATTATGACATCATAATGGAATGTTACATTATGACATCATAATTGAATTTTGCATTATGACATCATAATGGAATTTTTACATTATGACATCATAATGGAATGTTGCATTATGACATCATAATGGAATGTTGCATTATGACATAATAATGGAATTTTTACATTATGACATCATAATGGAATTTTGCATTATGACATCATAATGGAATGTTACATTATGACATCATAATGGAATGTTGCATTATGACATCATAATGGAATGTTGCATTATGACATCATAATGGAATTTTACATTATGACATCATAATGGAATTTTGCATTATGACATCACAATGGAATTTTGCATTATGACATCATAATGGAATGTTACATTATGACATCATAATGGAATGTTGCATTATGACATCATAATGGAATTTTTACATTATGACATCATAATGGAATTTTGCATTATGACATCATAATGGAATGTTACATTATGACATCATAATGGAATGTTGCATTATGACATCATAATGGAATGTTGCATTATGACATCATAATGGAATGTTACATTATGACATCATAATGGAATTGTGTATTATGACATCATAATGGAATTTTGCATAATGACATCTTAATGGAATTTTTACATTATGACATCATAATGGAATTTTGCATTATGACATCATAATGGAATGTTGCATTATGACATCATAATGGAATTTTGCATTATGACATCATAATGGAATGTAGCATTATGACATCATAATGGAATTTTGCATTATGACATCATAATAGAATTTTTACATTATGACATCATAATGGAATTTTTACTTTATGACATCATAATGGAATTTTGCATTATGACATCATAATGGAATGTTACATTATGACATCATAATGGAATTTTGTATTATGACATCATAATGGAATTTTGCATTATGACATCATAATAGAATTTTTACATTATGACATCATAATGGAATTTTGCATTATGACATCATAATGGAATGTTATATTATGACTTCATAATGGAATGTTGCATTATAACATCATAATGGAATTTTGCATTATGACATCATAATGGAATGTTGCATTATGACATCATAATGGAATGTTACATTATGACATCGTAATGGAATTTTGCATTATGACATCATAATGGAATGTTGAATTATGACATCATAATGGAATGTTGCATTATGACATCATAATGGAATGTTGCATTATGACATCATAATGGAATTTTTACATTATGACATCACAATGGAATTTTGCATTATGACATCATAATGGAATGTTACATTATGACATCATAATGGAATTTTGCATTATGACATCATAATGGAATGTTGCATTATGACATCATAATGGAATGTTGCATTATGACATCATAATGGAATTTTGCATTATGACATCATAATGGAATGTTGCATTATGACATCATAATGGAATTTTTACATTATGACATCATAATGGAATGTTGCATTATGACATCATAATGGAATTTTGCATTATGACATCATAATGGAATGTTACATTATGACATCATAATGGAATTTTGCATTATGACATCATAATGGAATGTTACATTATGACATCATAATGGAATGTTGCATTATGACATCATAATGGAATGTTACATTATGACATCATAATGGAATTTTTACATTATGACATCATAATGGAATTTTGCATTATGACATCATAATGGAATTTTGCATTATGACATCATAATGGAATGTTACATTATGACATCATAATTGAATTTTGCATTATGACATCATAATGGAATGTCGCATTATGACATCATAATGGAATTTTGCTTTATGACATCATAATGGAATGTTGCATTATGACATCATAATGGAATGTTGCATTATGACATCATAATGGAATGTTGCATTATGACATCATAATGGAATGTTGCATTATGACATCATAATGGAATTTTTACATTATGACATCACAATGGAATTTTGCATTATGACATTATAATGGAATGTTACATTATGACATCATAATGGAATTTTGCATTATGACATCATAATGGAATGTTGCATTATGACATCATAATGGAATGTTGCATTATGACATCATAATGGAATTTTGCATTATGACATCATAATGGAATGTTGCATTATGACATCATAATGGAATTTTTACATTATGACATCATAATGGAATGTTGCATTATGACATCATAATGGAATTTTGCATTATGACATCATAATGGAATGTTACATTATGACATCATAATGGAATTTTGCATTATGACATCATAATGGAATGTTACATTATGACATCATAATGGAATGTTGCATTATGACATCATAATGGAATGTTACATTATGACATCATAATGGAATTTTTACATTATGACATCATAATGGAATTTTGCATTATGACATCATAATGGAATTTTGCATTATGACATCATAATGGAATGTTACATTATGACATCATAATTGAATTTTGCATTATGACATCATAATGGAATGTTGCATTATGACATCATAATGGAATTTTTACATTATGACATCATAATGGAATTTTGCATTATGACATCATAATGGAATGTTACATTATGACATCATAATGGAATTTTTACATTATGACATAATGGAATTTTGCATTATGACATCATAATGGAATGTTACATTATGACATCATAATTGAATTTTGCATTATGACATCATAATGGAATGTTGCATTATGACATCATAATGGAATTTTGCATTATGACATCATAATGGAATGTTGCATTATGACATCATAATGGAATTTTTACTTTATGACATCATAATGGAATTTTGCATTATGACATCATAATGGAATGTTACATTATGACATCATAATGGAATGTTGCATTATGACATCATAATGGAATGTTGCATTATGACATCATAATGGAATGTTGCATTATGACATCATAATGGAATGTTACATTATGACATCATAATGGAATTTTTACATTATGACATCATAATGGAATTTTGCATTATGACATCATAATGGAATTTTGCATTATGACATCATAATGGAATGTTACATTATGACATCATAATTGAATTTTGCATTGTGACATCATAATGGAATGTCGCATTATGACATCATAATGGAATTTTGCTTTATGACATCATAATGGAATGTTGCATTATGACATCATAATGGAATGTTGCATTATGACATCATAATGGAATTTTACATTATGACATCATAATGGAATTTTGCATTATGACATCACAATGGAATTTTGCATTATGACATCATAATGGAATGTTACATTATGACATCATAATGGAATGTTGCATTATGACATCATAATGGAATTTTTGCATTATGACATCATAATGGAATTTTGCATTATGACATCATAATGGAATGTTACATTATGACATCATAATGGAATGTTGCATTATGACATCATAATGGAATGTTGCATTATGACATCATAATGGAATTGTGTATTATGACATCATAATGGAATTTTGCATTATGACATCATAATGGAATTTTTACATTATGACATCATAATGGAATTTTGCATTATGACATCATAATGGAATGTTGCATTATGACATCATAATGGAATTTTGCATTATGACATCATAATGGAATGTTGCATTATGACATCATAATGGAATTTTGCATTATGACATCATAATGGAATGTAGCATTATGACATCATAATGGAATTTTGCATTATGACATCATAATAGAATTTTTACATTATGACATCATAATGGAATTTTTACTTTATGACATCATAATGGAATTTTGCATTATGACATCATAATGGAATGTTACATTATGACATCATAATGGAATGTTGCATTATGACATCATAATGGAATTTTGCATTATGACATCATAATGGAATTTTTACATTATGACATCATAATGGAATTTTTGCATTATGACATCATAATGGAATGTTACATTATGACATCATAATGGAATGTTGCATTATGACATCATAATGGAATGTTACATTATGACATCATAATGGAATTTTGTATTATGACATCATAATGGAATTTTGCATTATGACATCATAATAGAATTTTTACATTATGACATCATAATGGAATTTTGCATTATGACATCATAATGGAATGTTATATTATGACTTTATAATGGAATGTTGCATTATAACATCATAATGGAATTTTGCATTATGACATCATAATGGAATGTTGCATTACGACATCATAATGGAATGTTACATTATGACATCGTAATGGAATTTTGCATTATGACATCATAATGGAATGTTGAATTATGACATCATAATGGAATGTTGCATTATGACATCATAATGGAATGTTGCATTATGACATCATAATGGAATTTTTACATTATGACATCACAATGGAATTTTGCATTATGACATCATAATGGAATGTTACATTATGACATCATAATGGAATTTTGCATTATGACATCATAATGGAATGTTGCATTATGACATCATAATGGAATGTTGGATTATGACATCATAATGGAATTTTGCATTATGACATCATAATGGAATGTTGCATTATGACATCATAATGGAATTTTTACATTATGACATCATAATGGAATGTTGCATTATGACATCATAATGGAATTTTGCATTATGACATCATAATGGAATGTTACATTATGACATCATAATGGAATTTTGCATTATGACATCATAATGGAATGTTACATTATGACATCATAATGGAATGTTGCATTATGACATCATAATGGAATGTTGCATTATGACATCATAATGGAATGTTGCATTATGACATCATAATGGAATGTTACATTATGACATCATAATGGAATTTTTACATTATGACATCATAATGGAATTTTGCATTATGACATCATAATGGAATGTTGCATTATGACATCATAATGGAATGTTACATTATGACATCATAATGGAATTTTGCATTATGACATCATAATGGAATGTTGCATTATGACATCATAATGGAATGTTGCATTATGACATCATAATGGAATGTTACATTATGACATCATAATGGAATTTTGCTTTATGACATCATAATGGAATGTTGCATTATGACATCATAATGGAATGTTGCATTATGACATCATAATGGAATTTTTACATTATGACATCATAATGGAATGTTGCATTATGACATCACAATGGAATTTTGCATTATGACATCATAATAGAATTTTTACATTATGACATCATAATGGAATTTTTACTTTATGACATCATAATGGAATGTTGCATTATGACATCATAATGGAATGTTGCATTATGACATCATAATGGAATGTTGCATTATGACATCATAATGGAATTTTTACATTATGACATCATAATGGAATTTTGCATTATGACATCATAATGGAATTTTGCATTATGACATCATAATAGAATTTTTACATTATGACATCTTAATGGAATTTTTACATTATGACATCATAATGGAATTTTGCATTATGACATCATAATGGAATGTTGCATTATGACATCATAATGGAATGTTGCATTATGACATCATAATGGAATTTTGCATTATGACATCATAATGGAATGTTGCATTATGACATCATAATGGAATTTTGCATTATGACATCATAATGGAATGTTGCATTATGACATCATAATGGAATTTTTACATTATGACATCATAATGGAATTTTGCATTATGACATCATAATGGAGTGTTGCATTATGACATCATAATGGAATTTGGCATTATGACATCATAATGGAATTTTGCATTATGACATCATAATGGAATGTTGCATTATGACATAATAATGGAATTTTTACATTATGACATCATAATGGAATTTTGCATTATGACATCATAATGGAATGTTGCATTATGACATCATAATGGAATTTGGCATTATGACATCATAATGGAATTTTGCATTGACATCATAATGGAATGTTGCATTATGACATCATAATGGAATTTTGCATTATGACATAATGGAATTTTGCATTATGACATCATAATGGAATGTTGCATTATGACATCATAATGGAATTTTTACATTATGACATCATAATGGAATGTTGCATTATGACATCATAATGGAATTTTGCATTATGACATCATAATGGAATGTTGCATTATGACATCATAATGGAATTTTTACTTTATGACATCATAATGGAATTTTGCATTATAACA
This sequence comes from Eleutherodactylus coqui, assembly GCA_035609135.1. Taxonomy (NCBI): domain Eukaryota; kingdom Metazoa; phylum Chordata; class Amphibia; order Anura; family Eleutherodactylidae; genus Eleutherodactylus; species Eleutherodactylus coqui. The sequence continues at coordinate 270,345,505 of CM069409.1, read as the reverse complement.
TCATAATGGAATTTTTACATTATGACATCATAATGGAATTTTTACTTTATGACATCATAATGGAATGTTGCATTATGACATCATAATGGAATGTTGCATTATGACATCATAATGGAATTTTTACATTATGACATCATAATGGAATGTTGCATTATGACATCATAATGGAATTTTTCATTATGACATCATAATGGAATGTTGCATTATGACATCATAATGGAATTTTGCATTATGACATCATAATAGAATTTTTACATTATGACATCATAATGGAATTTTTACTTTATGACATCATAATGGAATTTTGCATTATGACATCATAATGGAATGTTACATTATGATGTCATAATGTAAAAATTCCATTATGTCATTATGGAATGTTGCATTATGACATCATAATGGAATTTTTACATTATGACATCATAATGGAATTTTGCATTATGACACCATAATGGAATGTTGCATTATGACATCATAATGGAATTTTGCATTATGACATCATAATGGAATGTTGCATTATGACATCATAATGGAATGTTGCATTATAACATCATAATGGAATTTTTACATTATGACATCATAATGGAATGTTGCATTATGACATCATAATGGAATTTTTACATTATGACATCATAATGGAATTTTGCATTATGACATCATAATGGAATTTTGCATTATGACATCATAATGGAATGTTACATTATGACATCATAATGGAATTTTGCATTATGACATCATAATGGAATGTTGCATTATGACATCATAATGGAATTTTGCATTATGACATCATAATGGAATGTTGCATTATGACATCATAATGGAATGTTGCATTATAACATCATAATGGAATTTTTACATTATGACATCATAATGGAATGTTGCATTATGACATCATAATGGAATTTTTACATTATGACATCATAATGGAATTTTGCATTATGACATCATAATGGAATTTTTAATTTATGACATCATAATGGAATTTTGCATTATGACATCATAATGGAATTTTTACATTATGACATCATAATGGAATTTTGCATTATGACATAATATAATTTTGCATTATGACATCATAATGGAATGTTGCATTATGACATCATAATGGAATTTTTACATTATGACATCATAATGGAATGTTGCATTATGACATCATAATGGAATTTTGCATTATGACATCATAATGGAATGTTGCATTATGACATCATAATGGAATGTTGCATTATGACATCATAATGGAATGTTACATTATGACATCATAATGGAATTTTTACATTATGACATCATAATGGAATTTTGCATTATGACATCATAATGGAATTTTGCATTATGACATCATAATGGAATGTTACATTATGACATCATAATTGAATTTTGCATTATGACATCATAATGGAATGTCGCATTATGACATCATAATGGAATTTTGCTTTATGACATCATAATGGAATGTTGCATTATGACATCATAATGGAATGTTGCATTATGACATCATAATGGAATTTTTACATTATGACATCATAATGGAATTTTGCATTATGACATCATAATGGAATGTTGCATTATGACATCATAATGGAATTTTGCATTATGACATCATAATGGAATGTTGCATTATGACATCATAATGGACTTTTGCATTATGACATCATAATGGAATTTTTACATTATGACATAATGGAATTTTGCATTATGACATCATAATGGAATGTTACATTATGACATCATAATTGAATTTTGCATTATGACATCATAATGGAATGTTGCATTATGACATCATAATGGAATTTTGCATTATGACATCATAATGGAATGTTGCATTATGACATCATAATGGAATTTTTACTTTATGACATCATAATGGAATTTTGCTTTATGACATCATAATGGAATGTTGCATTATGACATCATAATGGAATGTTGCATTATGACATCATAATGGAATTTTTACATTATGACATCATAATGGAATGTTGCATTATGACATCATAATGGAATGTTGCATTATGACATCATAATGGAATTTTTACATTATGACATCATAATGGAATTTTGCATTATGACATCATAATGGAATGTTACATTATGACATCATAATGGAATGTTGCATTATGACATAATAATGGAATGTTGCATTATGACATCATAATGGAATTTTACATTATGACATCATAATGGAATTTTGCATTATGACATCACAATGGAATTTTGCATTATGACATCATAATGGAATGTTACATTATGACATCATAATGGAATGTTGCATTATGACATCATAATGGAATTTTTACATTATGACATCATAATGGAATTTTGCATTATGACATCATAATGGAATGTTACATTATGACATCATAATGGAATGTTGCATTATGACATCATAATGGAATGTTGCATTATAACATCATTATGGAATGTTACATTATGACATCATAATGGAATTGTGTATTATGACATCATAATGGAATTTTGCATTATGACATCATAATGGAATTTTTACATTATGACATCATAATGGAATTTTACATTATGACATCATAATGGAATTTTGCATTATGACATCACAATGGAATTTTGCATTATGACATCATAATGGAATGTTACATTATGACATCATAATGGAATGTTGCATTATGACATCATAATGGAATTTTTACATTATGACATCATAATGGAATTTTGCATTATGACATCATAATGGAATGTTACATTATGACATCATAATGGAATGTTGCATTATGACATCATAATGGAATGTTGCATTATAACATCATTATGGAATGTTACATTATGACATCATAATGGAATTGTGTATTATGACATCATAATGGAATTTTGCATTATGACATCATAATGGAATTTTTACATTATGACATCATAATGGAATTTTGCATTATGACATCATAATGGAATGTTGCATAATGACATCATAATGGAATTTTGCATTATGACATCATAATGGAATGTAGCATTATGACATCATAATGGAATGTTGCATTATGACATCATAATGGAATTTTTACATTATGACATCATAATGGAATTTTGCATTATGACATCATAATGGAATGTTACATTATGACATCATAATGGAATGTTGCATTATGACATCATAATGGAATGTTGCATTATGACATCATAATGGAATTTTACATTATGACATCATAATGGAATTTTGCATTATGACATCACAATGGAATTTTGCATTATGACATCATAATGGAATGTTACATTATGACATCATAATGGAATTTTGCATTATGACATCATAATGGAATGTTGCATTATGACATCATAATGGAATTTTGCATTATGACATCATAATGGAATGTTGCATTATGACATCATAATGGAATTTTGCATTATGACATCATAATGGAATTTTTACATTATGACATATTGGAATTTTGCATTATGACATCATAATGGAATGTTACATTATGACATCATAATTGAATTTTGCATTATGACATCATAATGGAATTTTTACATTATGACATCATAATGGAATGTTGCATTATGACATCATAATGGAATGTTGCATTATGACATAATAATGGAATTTTTACATTATGACATCATAATGGAATTTTGCATTATGACATCATAATGGAATGTTACATTATGACATCATAATGGAATGTTGCATTATGACATCATAATGGAATGTTGCATTATGACATCATAATGGAATTTTACATTATGACATCATAATGGAATTTTGCATTATGACATCACAATGGAATTTTGCATTATGACATCATAATGGAATGTTACATTATGACATCATAATGGAATGTTGCATTATGACATCATAATGGAATTTTTACATTATGACATCATAATGGAATTTTGCATTATGACATCATAATGGAATGTTACATTATGACATCATAATGGAATGTTGCATTATGACATCATAATGGAATGTTGCATTATGACATCATAATGGAATGTTACATTATGACATCATAATGGAATTGTGTATTATGACATCATAATGGAATTTTGCATAATGACATCTTAATGGAATTTTTACATTATGACATCATAATGGAATTTTGCATTATGACATCATAATGGAATGTTGCATTATGACATCATAATGGAATTTTGCATTATGACATCATAATGGAATGTAGCATTATGACATCATAATGGAATTTTGCATTATGACATCATAATAGAATTTTTACATTATGACATCATAATGGAATTTTTACTTTATGACATCATAATGGAATTTTGCATTATGACATCATAATGGAATGTTACATTATGACATCATAATGGAATTTTGTATTATGACATCATAATGGAATTTTGCATTATGACATCATAATAGAATTTTTACATTATGACATCATAATGGAATTTTGCATTATGACATCATAATGGAATGTTATATTATGACTTCATAATGGAATGTTGCATTATAACATCATAATGGAATTTTGCATTATGACATCATAATGGAATGTTGCATTATGACATCATAATGGAATGTTACATTATGACATCGTAATGGAATTTTGCATTATGACATCATAATGGAATGTTGAATTATGACATCATAATGGAATGTTGCATTATGACATCATAATGGAATGTTGCATTACGACATCATAATGGAATTTTTACATTATGACATCACAATGGAATTTTGCATTATGACATCATAATGGAATGTTACATTATGACATCATAATGGAATTTTGCATTATGACATCATAATGGAATGTTGCATTATGACATCATAATGGAATGTTGCATTATGACATCATAATGGAATTTTGCATTATGACATCATAATGGAATGTTGCATTATGACATCATAATGGAATTTTTACATTATGACATCATAATGGAATGTTGCATTATGACATCATAATGGAATTTTGCATTATGACATCATAATGGAATGTTACATTATGACATCATAATGGAATTTTGCATTATGACATCATAATGGAATGTTACATTATGACATCATAATGGAATGTTGCATTATGACATCATAATGGAATGTTACATTATGACATCATAATGGAATTTTTACATTATGACATCATAATGGAATTTTGCATTATGACATCATAATGGAATTTTGCATTATGACATCATAATGGAATGTTACATTATGACATCATAATTGAATTTTGCATTATGACATCATAATGGAATGTCGCATTATGACATCATAATGGAATTTTGCTTTATGACATCATAATGGAATGTTGCATTATGACATCATAATGGAATGTTGCATTATGACATCATAATGGAATGTTGCATTATGACATCATAATGGAATGTTGCATTATGACATCATAATGGAATGTTGCATTATGACATCATAATGGAATTTTTACATTATGACATCACAATGGAATTTTGCATTATGACATTATAATGGAATGTTACATTATGACATCATAATGGAATTTTGCATTATGACATCATAATGGAATGTTGCATTATGACATCATAATGGAATGTTGCATTATGACATCATAATGGAATTTTGCATTATGACATCATAATGGAATGTTGCATTATGACATCATAATGGAATTTTTACATTATGACATCATAATGGAATGTTGCATTATGACATCATAATGGAATTTTGCATTATGACATCATAATGGAATGTTACATTATGACATCATAATGGAATTTTGCATTATGACATCATAATGGAATGTTACATTATGACATCATAATGGAATGTTGCATTATGACATCATAATGGAATGTTACATTATGACATCATAATGGAATTTTTACATTATGACATCATAATGGAATTTTGCATTATGACATCATAATGGAATTTTGCATTATGACATCATAATGGAATGTTACATTATGACATCATAATTGAATTTTGCATTATGACATCATAATGGAATGTTGCATTATGACATCATAATGGAATTTTTACATTATGACATCATAATGGAATTTTGCATTATGACATCATAATGGAATGTTACATTATGACATCATAATGGAATTTTTACATTATGACATAATGGAATTTTGCATTATGACATCATAATGGAATGTTACATTATGACATCATAATTGAATTTTGCATTATGACATCATAATGGAATGTTGCATTATGACATCATAATGGAATTTTGCATTATGACATCATAATGGAATGTTGCATTATGACATCATAATGGAATTTTTACTTTATGACATCATAATGGAATTTTGCTTTATGACATCATAATGGAATGTTGCATTATGACATCATAATGGAATGTTGCATTATGACATCATAATGGAATTTTTACATTATGACATCATAATGGAATGTTGCATTATGACATCATAATGGAATGTTGCATTATGACATAATAATGGAATTTTTACATTATGACATCATAATGGAATTTTGCATTATGACATCATAATGGAATGTTACATTATGACATCATAATGGAATGTTGCATTATGACATCATAATGGAATGTTGCATTATGACATCATAATGGAATTTTACATTATGACATCATAATGGAATTTTGCATTATGACATCATAATGGAATGTTACATTATGACATCATAATGGAATGTTGCATTATGACATCATAATGGAATGTTGCATTATGACATCATAATGGAATGTTACATTATGACATCATAATGGAATTGTGTATTATGACATCATAATGGAATTTTGCATTATGACATCATAATGGAATTTTTACATTATGACATCATAATGGAATTTTGCATTATGACATCATAATGGAATGTTGCATTATGACATCATAATGGAATTTTGCATTATGACATCATAATGGAATGTAGCATTATGACATCATAATGGAATTTTGCATTATGACATCATAATAGAATTTTTACATTATGACATCATAATGGAATTTTTACTTTATGACATCATAATGGAATTTTGCATTATGACATCATAATGGAATGTTACATTATGACATCATAATGGAATTTTGTATTATGACATCATAATGGAATTTTGCATTATGACATCATAATAGAATTTTTACATTATGACATCATAATGGAATTTTGCATTATGACATCATAATGGAATGTTATATTATGACTTCATAATGGAATGTTGCATTATAACATCATAATGGAATTTTGCATTATGACATCATAATGGAATGTTGCATTATGACATCATAATGGAATGTTACATTATGACATCGTAATGGAATTTTGCATTATGACATCATAATGGAATGTTGAATTATGACATCATAATGGAATGTTGAATTATGACATCATAATGGAATGTTGCATTATGACATCATAATGGAATGTTGCATTATGACATCATAATGGAATTTTTACATTATGACATCATAATGGAATTTTGCATTATGACATCATAATGGAATGTTGCATTATGACATCATAATGGAATGTTGCATTATGACATCATAATGGAATGTTGCATTATGACATCATAATGGAATGTTACATTATGACATCATAATTGAATTTTGCTTTATGACATCATAATGGAATGTTGCATTATGACATCATAATGGAATGTTGCATTATGACATCATAATGGAATTTTTACATTATGACATCATAATGGAATGTTGCATTATGACATCATAATGGAATTTTTACATTATGACATCATAATGGAATTTTGCATTATGACATCATAATGGAATGTTACATTATGACATCATAATGGAATTTGGCATTATGACATCATAATGGAATTTTGCATTATGACATCATAATGGTAAGTTGCATTATGACATCATAATGGAATGTTGCATTATGACATCATAATGGAATTTTGCATTATGACATCATAATGGAATGTTACATTATGACATCATAATGGAATGTTGCATTATGACATCATAATGGAATGTTGCATTATGACATCATAATGGAATGTTGCATTATGACATCATAATGGAATGTTGCATTATGACATCATAATGGAATTTTTACATTATGACATCATAATGGAATTTTGCATTATGACATCATAATGGAATTTTGCATTATGACATCATAATGGAATTTTTACATTATGACATCACAATGGAATTTTGCATTATGACATCATAATGGAATGTTACATTATGACATCATAATGGAATTTTGCATTATGACATCATAATGGAATGTTGCATTATGACATCATAATGGAATTTTGCATTATGACATCATAATGGAATGTTGCATTATGACATCATAATGGAATGTTGCATTATGACATCATAATGGAATGTTGCATTATGACATCATAATGGAATGTTACATTATGACATCATAATGGAATTTTGCATTATGACATCATAATGGAATGTTACATTATGACATCATAATGGAATGTTGCATTATGACATCATAATGGAATGTTGCATTATGACATCATAATGGAATGTTGCATTATGACATCATAATGGAATGTTGCATTATGACATCATAATGGAATGTTGCATTATGACATCATAATGGAATGTTGCATTATGACATCATAATGGAATTTTTACATTATGACATCATAATGGAATTTTGCATTATGACATCATAATGGAATGTTGCATTATGACATCATAATGGAATGTTACATTATGACATCATAATGGAATTTTGCATTATGACATCATAATGGAATGTTGCATTATGACATCATAATGGAATGTTGCATTATGACATCATAATGGAATGTTACATTATGACATCATAATGGAATTTTGCTTTATGACATCATAATGGAATGTTGCATTATGACATCATAATGGAATGTTGCATTATGACATCATAATGGAATTTTTACATTATGACATCATAATGGAATGTTGCATTATGACATCATAATGGAATTTTTACATTATGACATCATAATGGAATTTTGCATTATGACATCATAATGGAATGTTACATTATGACATCATAATGGAATTTGGCATTATGACATCATAATGGAATTTTGCATTATGACATCATAATGGTATGTTGCATTATGACATCATAATGGAATGTTGCATTATGACATCATAATGGAATGTTGCATTATGACATCATAATGGAATTTTTACATTATGACATCACAATGGAATTTTGCATTATGACATCATAATGGAATGTTACATTATGACATCATAATGGAATGTTGCATTATGACATCATAATGGAATTTTGCATTATGACATCATAATGGAATGTTGCATTATGACATCATAATGGAATGTTGCATTATGACATCATAATGGAATGTTGCATTATGACATCATAATGGAATGTTACATTATGACATCATAATGGAATTTTTACATTATGACATCATAATGGAATTTTGCATTATGACATCATAATGGAATTTTGCATTATGACATCATAATGGAATGTTACATTATGACATCATAATTGAATTTTGCATTGTGACATCATAATGGAATGTCGCATTATGACATCATAATGGAATTTTGCTTTATGACATCATAATGGTATGTTGCATTATGACATCATAATGGAATGTTGCATTATGACATCATAATGGAATTTTACATTATGACATCATAATGGAATTTTGCATTATGACATCACAATGGAATTTTGCATTATGACATCATAATGGAATGTTACATTATGACATCATAATGGAATGTTGCATTATGACATCATAATGGAATTTTTGCATTATGACATCATAATGGAATTTTGCATTATGACATCATAATGGAATGTTACATTATGACATCATAATGGAATGTTGCATTATGACATCATAATGGAATGTTGCATTATGACATCATAATGGAATTGTGTATTATGACATCATAATGGAATTTTGCATTATGACATCATAATGGAATTTTTACATTATGACATCATAATGGAATTTTGCATTATGACATCATAATGGAATGTTGCATTATGACATCATAATGGAATTTTGCATTATGACATCATAATGGAATGTAGCATTATGACATCATAATGGAATTTTGCATTATGACATCATAATAGAATTTTTACATTATGACATCATAATGGAATTTTTACTTTATGACATCATAATGGAATTTTGCATTATGACATCATAATGGAATGTTACATTATGACATCATAATGGAATGTTGCATTATGACATCATAATGGAATTTTGCATTATGACATCATAATGGAATTTTTACATTATGACATCAGAATGGAATTTTTGCATTATGACATCATAATGGAATGTTACATTATGACATCATAATGGAATGTTGCATTATAACATCATAATGGAATTTTGCATTATGACATCATAATGGAATGTTGCATTACGACATCATAATGGAATGTTACATTATGACATCGTAATGGAATTTTGCATTATGACATCATAATGGAATGTTGAATTATGACATCATAATGGAATGTTGCATTATGACATCATAATGGAATGTTGCATTATGACATCATAATGGAATTTTTACATTATGACATCACAATGGAATTTTGCATTATGACATCATAATGGAATGTTACATTATGACATCATAATGGAATTTTGCATTATGACATCATAATGGAATGTTGCATTATGACATCATAATGGAATGTTGCATTATGACATCATAATGGAATTTTGCATTATGACATCATAATGGAATGTTGCATTATGACATCATAATGGAATTTTTACATTATGACATCATAATGGAATGTTGCATTATGACATCATAATGGAATTTTGCATTATGACATCATAATGGAATGTTACATTATGACATCATAATGGAATTTTGCATTATGACATCATAATGGAATGTTACATTATGACATCATAATGGAATGTTGCATTATGACATCATAATGGAATGTTGCATTATGACATCATAATGGAATGTTGCATTATGACATCATAATGGAATGTTACATTATGACATCATAATGGAATTTTTACATTATGACATCATAATGGAATTTTGCATTATGACATCATAATGGAATGTTGCATTATGACATTATAATGGAATGTTACATTATGACATCATAATGGAATTTTGCATTATGACATCATAATGGAATGTTGCATTATGACATCATAATGGAATGTTGCATTATGACATCATAATGGAATGTTACATTATGACATCATAATGGAATTTTGCTTTATGACATCATAATGGAATGTTGCATTATGACATCATAATGGAATGTTGCATTATGACATCATAATGGAATTTTTACATTATGACATCATAATGGAATTTTTACATTATGACATCATAATGGAATGTTGCATTATGACATCACAATGGAATTTTGCATTATGACATCATAATAGAATTTTTACATTATGACATCATAATGGAATTTTTACTTTATGACATCATAATGGAATGTTGCATTATGACATCATAATGGAATGTTGCATTATGACATCATAATGGAATGTTGCATTATGACATCATAATGGAATTTTTACATTATGACATCATAATGGAATTTTGCATTATGACATCATAATGGAATTTTGCATTATGACATCATAATAGAATTTTTACATTATGACATCTTAATGGAATTTTTACATTATGACATCATAATGGAATTTTGCATTATGACATCATAATGGAATGTTGCATTATGACATCATAATGGAATGTTGCATTATGACATCATAATGGAATTTTGCATTATGACATCATAATGGAATGTTGCATTATGACATCATAATGGAATTTTGCATTATGACATCATAATGGAATGTTGCATTATGACATCATAATGGAATTTTTACATTATGACATCATAATGGAATTTTGCATTATGACATCATAATGGAGTGTTGCATTATGACATCATAATGGAATTTGGCATTATGACATCATAATGGAATTTTGCATTATGACATCATAATGGAATGTTGCATTATGACATAATAATGGAATTTTTACATTATGACATCATAATGGAATTTTGCATTATGACATCATAATGGAATGTTGCATTATGACATCATAATGGAATTTGGCATTATGACATCATAATGGAATTTTGCATTGACATCATAATGGAATGTTGCATTATGACATCATAATGGAATTTTGCATTATGACATAATGGAATTTTGCATTATGACATCATAATGGAATGTTGCATTATGACATCATAATGGAATTTTTACATTATGACATCATAATGGAATGTTGCATTATGACATCATAATGGAATTTTGCATTATGACATCATAATGGAATGTTGCATTATGACATCATAATGGAATTTTTACTTTATGACATCATAATGGAATTTTGCATTATAACATCATAATGGAATTTTTACATTATGACATCATAATGGAATTTTTACTTTATGACATCATAATGGAATGTTGCATTATGACATCATAATGGAATGTTGCATTATGACATCATAATGGAATTTTTACATTATGACATCATAATGGAATGTTGCATTATGACATCATAATGGAATTTTTCATTATGACATCATAATGGAATGTTGCATTATGACATCATAATGGAATTTTGCATTATGACATCATAATAGAATTTTTACATTATGACATCATAATGGAATTTTTACTTTATGACATCATAATGGAATTTTGCATTATGACATCATAATGGAATGTTACATTATGATGTCATAATGTAAAAATTCCATTATGTCATTATGGAATGTTGCATTATGACATCATAATGGAATTTTTACATTATGACATCATAATGGAATTTTGCATTATGACATCATAATGGAATGTTGCATTATGACATCATAATGGAATTTTGCATTATGACATCATAATGGAATGTTGCATTATGACATCATAATGGAATGTTGCATTATAACATCATAATGGAATTTTTACATTATGACATCATAATGGAATGTTGCATTATGACATCATAATGGAATTTTTACATTATGACATCATAATGGAATTTTGCATTATGACATCATAATGGAATTTTGCATTATGACATCATAATGGAATGTTACATTATGACATCATAATGGAATTTTGCATTATGACATCATAATGGAATGTTGCATTATGACATCATAATGGAATTTTGCATTATGACATCATAATGGAATGTTGCATTATGACATCATAATGGAATGTTGCATTATAACATCATAATGGAATTTTTACATTATGACATCATAATGGAATGTTGCATTATGACATCATAATGGAATTTTTACATTATGACATCATAATGGAATTTTGCATTATGACATCATAATGGAATTTTTAATTTATGACATCATAATGGAATTTTGCATTATGACATCATAATGGAATTTTTACATTATGACATCATAATGGAATTTTGCATTATGACATAATATAATGTTGCATTATGACATCATAATGGAATGTTGCATTATGACATCATAATGGAATTTTTACATTATGACATCATAATGGAATGTTGCATTATGACATCATAATGGAATTTTGCATTATGACATCATAATGGAATGTTGCATTATGACATCATAATGGAATGTTGCATTATGACATCATAATGGAATGTTACATTATGACATCATAATGGAATTTTTACATTATGACATCATAATGGAATTTTGCATTATGACATCATAATGGAATTTTGCATTATGACATCATAATGGAATGTTACATTATGACATCATAATTGAATTTTGCATTATGACATCATAATGGAATGTCGCATTATGACATCATAATGGAATTTTGCTTTATGACATCATAATGGAATGTTGCATTATGACATCATAATGGAATGTTGCATTATGACATCATAATGGAATTTTTACATTATGACATCATAATGGAATTTTGCATTATGACATCATAATGGAATGTTGCATTATGACATCATAATGGAATTTTGCATTATGACATCATAATGGAATGTTGCATTATGACATCATAATGGACTTTTGCATTATGACATCATAATGGAATTTTTACATTATGACATAATGGAATTTTGCATTATGACATCATAATGGAATGTTACATTATGACATCATAATTGAATTTTGCATTATGACATCATAATGGAATGTTGCATTATGACATCATAATGGAATTTTGCATTATGACATCATAATGGAATGTTGCATTATGACATCATAATGGAATGTTGCATTATGACATCATAATGGAATGTTGCATTATGACATCATAATGGAATTTTTACATTATGACATCATAATGGAATGTTGCATTATGACATCATAATGGAATTTTTACATTATGACATCATAATGGAATTTTGCATTATGACATCATAATGGAATGTTACATTATGACATCATAATGGAATTTGGCATTATGACATCATAATGGAATTTTGCATTATGACATCATAATGGTATGTTGCATTATGACATCATAATGGAATGTTGCATTATGACATCATAATGGAATGTTGCATTATGACATCATAATGGAATTTTTACATTATGACATCACAATGGAATTTTGCATTATGACATCATAATGGAATGTTACATTATGACATCATAATGGAATTTTGCATTATGACATCATAATGGAATGTTGCATTATGACATCATAATGGAATTTTGCATTATGACATCATAATGGAATGTTGCATTATGACATCATAATGGAATGTTGCATTATGACATCATAATGGAATGTTGCATTATGACATCATAATGGAATGTTACATTATGACATCATAATGGAATTTTTACATTATGACATCATAATGGAATTTTGCATTATGACATCATAATGGAATTTTGCATTATGACATCATAATGGAATGTTACATTATGACATCATAATTGAATTTTGCATTGTGACATCATAATGGAATGTCGCATTATGACATCATAATGGAATTTTGCTTTATGACATCATAATGGAATGTTGCATTATGACATCATAATGGAATGTTGCATTATGACATCATAATGGAATTTTACATTATGACATCATAATGGAATTTTGCATTATGACATCACAATGGAATTTTGCATTATGACATCATAATGGAATGTTACATTATGACATCATAATGGAATGTTGCATTATGACATCATAATGGAATTTTTGCATTATGACATCATAATGGAATTTTGCATTATGACATCATAATGGAATGTTACATTATGACATCATAATGGAATGTTGCATTATGACATCATAATGGAATGTTGCATTATGACATCATAATGGAATTGTGTATTATGACATCATAATGGAATGTTGCATTATGACATCATAATGGAATTTTTACATTATGACATCATAATGGAATTTTGCATTATGACATCATAATGGAATGTTGCATTATGACATCATAATGGAATGTTGCATTATGACATCATAATGGAATTTTGCATTATGACATCATAATGGAATGTAGCATTATGACATCATAATGGAATTTTGCATTATGACATCATAATAGAATTTTTACATTATGACATCATAATGGAATTTTTACTTTATGACATCATAATGGAATTTTGCATTATGACATCATAATGGAATGTTACATTATGACATCATAATGGAATGTTGCATTATGACATCATAATGGAATTTTGCATTATGACATCATAATGGAATTTTTACATTATGACATCAGAATGGAATTTTTGCATTATGACATCATAATGGAATGTTACATTATGACATCATAATGGAATGTTGCATTATGACATCATAATGGAATGTTACATTATGACATCATAATGGAATTTTGTATTATGACATCATAATGGAATTTTGCATTATGACATCATAATAGAATTTTTACATTATGACATCATAATGGAATTTTGCATTATGACATCATAATGGAATGTTATATTATGACTTCATAATGGAATGTTGCATTATAACATCATAATGGAATTTTGCATTATGACATCATAATGGAATGTTGCATTACGACATCATAATGGAATGTTACATTATGACATCGTAAAGGAATTTTGCATTATGACATCATAATGGAATGTTGAATTATGACATCATAATGGAATGTTGCATTATGACATCATAATGGAATGTTGCATTATGACATCATAATGGAATTTTTACATTATGACATCACAATGGAATTTTGCATTATGACATCATAATGGAATGTTACATTATGACATCATAATGGAATTTTGCATTATGACATCATAATGGAATGTTGCATTATGACATCATAATGGAATGTTGCATTATGACATCATAATGGAATTTTGCATTATGACATCATAATGGAATGTTGCATTATGACATCATAATGGAATTTTTACATTATGACATCATAATGGAATGTTGCATTATGACATCATAATGGAATTTTGCATTATGACATCATAATGGAATGTTACATTATGACATCATAATGGAATTTTGCATTATGACATCATAATGGAATGTTACATTATGACATCATAATGGAATGTTGCATTATGACATCATAATGGAATGTTGCATTATGACATCATAATGGAATGTTGCATTATGACATCATAATGGAATGTTACATTATGACATCATAATGGAATTTTTACATTATGACATCATAATGGAATTTTGCATTATGACATCATAATGGAATGTTGCATTATGACATCATAATGGAATGTTACATTATGACATCATAATGGAATTTTGCATTATGACATCATAATGGAATGTTGCATTATGACATCATAATGGAATGTTGCATTATGACATCATAATGGAATGTTACATTATGACATCATAATGGAATTTTGCTTTATGACATCATAATGGAATGTTGCATTATGACATCATAATGGAATGTTGCATTATGACATCATAATGGAATTTTTACATTATGACATCATAATGGAATTTTTACATTATGACATCATAATGGAATGTTGCATTATGACATCACAATGGAATTTTGCATTATGACATCATAATAGAATTTTTACATTATGACATCATAATGGAATTTTTACTTTATGACATCATAATGGAATGTTGCATTATGACATCATAATGGAATGTTGCATTATGACATCATAATGGAATGTTGCATTATGACATCATAATGGAATTTTTACATTATGACATCATAATGGAATTTTGCATTATGACATCATAATGGAATTTTGCATTATGACATCATAATAGAATTTTTACATTATGACATCTTAATGGAATTTTTACATTATGACATCATAATGGAATTTTGCATTATGACATCATAATGGAATGTTGCATTATGACATCATAATGGAATGTTGCATTATGACATCATAATGGAATTTTGCATTATGACATCATAATGGAATGTTGCATTATGACATCATAATGGAATTTTGCATTATGACATCATAATGGAATGTTGCATTATGACATCATAATGGAATTTTTACATTATGACATCATAATGGAATTTTGCATTATGACATCATAATGGAGTGTTGCATTATGACATCATAATGGAATTTGGCATTATGACATCATAATGGAATTTTGCATTATGACATCATAATGGAATGTTGCATTATGACATAATAATGGAATTTTTACATTATGACATCATAATGGAATTTTGCATTATGACATCATAATGGAATGTTGCATTATGACATCATAATGGAATTTGGCATTATGACATCATAATGGAATTTTGCATTGACATCATAATGGAATGTTGCATTATGACATCATAATGGAATTTTGCATTATGACATAATGGAATTTTGCATTATGACATCATAATGGAATGTTGCATTATGACATCATAATGGAATTTTTACATTATGACATCATAATGGAATGTTGCATTATGACATCATAATGGAATTTTGCATTATGACATCATAATGGAATGTTGCATTATGACATCATAATGGAATTTTTACTTTATGACATCATAATGGAATTTTGCATTATAACATCATAATGGAATTTTTACATTATGACATCATAATGGAATTTTTACTTTATGACATCATAATGGAATGTTGCATTATGACATCATAATGGAATGTTGCATTATGACATCATAATGGAATTTTTACATTATGACATCATAATGGAATGTTGCATTATGACATCATAATGGAATTTTTCATTATGACATCATAATGGAATGTTGCATTATGACATCATAATGGAATTTTGCATTATGACATCATAATAGAATTTTTACATTATGACATCATAATGGAATTTTTACTTTATGACATCATAATGGAATTTTGCATTATGACATCATAATGGAATGTTACATTATGATGTCATAATGTAAAAATTCCATTATGTCATTATGGAATGTTGCATTATGACATCATAATGGAATTTTTACATTATGACATCATAATGGAATTTTGCATTATGACATCATAATGGAATGTTGCATTATGACATCATAATGGAATTTTGCATTATGACATCATAATGGAATGTTGCATTATGACATCATAATGGAATGTTGCATTATAACATCATAATGGAATTTTTACATTATGACATCATAATGGAATGTTGCATTATGACATCATAATGGAATTTTTACATTATGACATCATAATGGAATTTTGCATTATGACATCATAATGGAATTTTGCATTATGACATCATAATGGAATGTTACATTATGACATCATAATGGAATTTTGCATTATGACATCATAATGGAATGTTGCATTATGACATCATAATGGAATTTTGCATTATGACATCATAATGGAATGTTGCATTATGACATCATAATGGAATGTTGCATTATAACATCATAATGGAATTTTTACATTATGACATCATAATGGAATGTTGCATTATGACATCATAATGGAATTTTTACATTATGACATCATAATGGAATTTTGCATTATGACATCATAATGGAATTTTTAATTTATGACATCATAATGGAATTTTGCATTATGACATCATAATGGAATTTTTACATTATGACATCATAATGGAATTTTGCATTATGACATAATATAATGTTGCATTATGACATCATAATGGAATGTTGCATTATGACATCATAATGGAATTTTTACATTATGACATCATAATGGAATGTTGCATTATGACATCATAATGGAATTTTGCATTATGACATCATAATGGAATGTTGCATTATGACATCATAATGGAATGTTGCATTATGACATCATAATGGAATGTTACATTATGACATCATAATGGAATTTTTACATTATGACATCATAATGGAATTTTGCATTATGACATCATAATGGAATTTTGCATTATGACATCATAATGGAATGTTACATTATGACATCATAATTGAATTTTGCATTATGACATCATAATGGAATGTCGCATTATGACATCATAATGGAATTTTGCTTTATGACATCATAATGGAATGTTGCATTATGACATCATAATGGAATGTTGCATTATGACATCATAATGGAATTTTTACATTATGACATCATAATGGAATTTTGCATTATGACATCATAATGGAATGTTGCATTATGACATCATAATGGAATTTTGCATTATGACATCATAATGGAATGTTGCATTATGACATCATAATGGACTTTTGCATTATGACATCATAATGGAATTTTTACATTATGACATAATGGAATTTTGCATTATGACATCATAATGGAATGTTACATTATGACATCATAATTGAATTTTGCATTATGACATCATAATGGAATGTTGCATTATGACATCATAATGGAATTTTGCATTATGACATCATAATGGAATGTTGCATTATGACATCATAATGGAATTTTTACTTTATGACATCATAATGGAATTTTGCTTTATGACATCATAATGGAATGTTGCATTATGACATCATAATGGAATGTTGCATTATGACATCATAATGGAATTTTTACATTATGACATCATAATGGAATGTTGCATTATGACATCATAATGGAATGTTGCATTATGACATCATAATGGAATTTTTACATTATGACATCATAATGGAATTTTGCATTATGACATCATAATGGAATGTTACATTATGACATCATAATGGAATGTTGCATTATGACATCATAATGGAATGTTGCATTATGACATCATAATGGAATTTTACATTATGACATCATAATGGAATTTTGCATTATGACATCACAATGGAATTTTGCATTATGACATCATAATGGAATGTTACATTATGACATCATAATGGAATGTTGCATTATGACATCATAATGGAATTTTTACATTATGACATCATAATGGAATTTTGCATTATGACATCATAATGGAATGTTACATTATGACATCATAATGGAATGTTGCATTATGACATCATAATGGAATGTTGCATTATAACATCATTATGGAATGTTACATTATGACATCATAATGGAATTGTGTATTATGACATCATAATGGAATTTTGCATTATGACATCATAATGGAATTTTTACATTATGACATCATAATGGAATTTTACATTATGACATCATAATGGAATGTTGCATAATGACATCATAATGGAATTTTGCATTATGACATCATAATGGAATGTAGCATTATGACATCATAATGGAATGTTGCATTATGACATCATAATGGAATTTTTACATTATGACATCATAATGGAATTTTGCATTATGACATCATAATGGAATGTTACATTATGACATCATAATGGAATGTTGCATTATGACATCATAATGGAATGTTGCATTATGACATCATAATGGAATTTTACATTATGACATCATAATGCAATTTTGCATTATGACATCACAATGGAATTTTGCATTATGACATCATAATGGAATGTTACATTATGACATCATAATGGAATTTTGCATTATGACATCATAATGGAATGTTGCATTATGACATCATAATGGAATTTTGCATTATGACATCATAATGGAATGTTGCATTATGACATCATAATGGAATTTTGCATTATGACATCATAATGGAATTTTTACATTATGACATAATGGAATTTTGCATTATGACATCATAATGGAATGTTACATTATGACATCATAATTGAATTTTGCATTATGACATCATAATGGAATGTTGCATTATGACATCATAATGGAATTTTTACTTTATGACATCATAATGGAATTTTGCTTTATGACATCATAATGGAATGTTGCATTATGACATCATAATGGAATGTTGCATTATGACATCATAATGGAATTTTTACATTATGACATCATAATGGAATGTTGCATTATGACATCATAATGGAATGTTGCATTATGACATCATAATGGAATTTTTACATTATGACATCATAATGGAATTTTGCATTATGACATCATAATGGAATGTTACATTATGACATCATAATGGAATGTTGCATTATGACATCATAATGGAATGTTGCATTATGACATCATAATGGAATTTTACATTATGACATCATAATGGAATTTTGCATTATGACATCACAATGGAATTTTGCATTATGACATCATAATGGAATGTTACATTATGACATCATAATGGAATGTTGCATTATGACATCATAATGGAATTTTTACATTATGACATCACAATGGAATTTTGCATTATGACATCATAATGGAATGTTACATTATGACATCATAATGGAATTTTGCATTATGACATCATAATGGAATGTTGCATTATGACATCATAATGGAATTTTGCATTATGACATCATAATGGAATGTTGCATTATGACATCATAATGGAATGTTGCATTATGACATCATAATGGAATGTTGCATTATGACATCATAATGGAATGTTACATTATGACATCATAATGGAATTTTTACATTATGACATCATAATGGAATTTTGCATTATGACATCATAATGGAATTTTGCATTATGACATCATAATGGAATGTTACATTATAACATCATAATTGAATTTTGCATTATGACATCATAATGGAATGTCGCATTATGACATCATAATGGAATTTTGCTTTATGACATCATAATGGAATGTTGCATTATGACATCATAATGGAATGTTGCATTATGACATCATAATGGAATTTTTACATTATGACATCATAATGGAATGTTGCATTATGACATCATAATGGAATTTTTACATTATGACATCATAATGGAATTTTGCATTATGACATCATAATGGAATGTTACATTATGACATCATAATGGAATGTTGCATTATGACATCATAATGGAATGTTGCATTATGACATCATAAAGGAATTTTACATTATGACATCATAATGGAATTTTGCATTATGACATCACAATGGAATTTTGCATTATGACATCATAATGGAATGTTACATTATGACATCATAATGGAATGTTGCATTATAACATCATAATGGAATTTTTACATTATGACATCATAATGGAATTTTGCATTATGACATCATAATGGAATGTTACATTATGACATCATAATGGAATGTTGCATTATGACATCATAATGGAATGTTGCATTATGACATCATAATGGAATGTTGCATTATGACATCATAAAGGAATTTTACATTATGACATCATAATGGAATTTTGCATTATGACATCATAATGGAATGTTGCATTATGACATCATAATGGAATGTTGCATTATGACATCATAATGGAATGTTGCATTATGACATCATAATGGAATGTTACATTATGACATCATAATTGAATTTTGCATTATGACATCATAATGGAATGTCGCATTATGACATCATAATGGAATTTTGCTTTATGACATCATAATGGAATGTTGCATTATGACATCATAATGGAATGTTGCATTATGACATCATAATGGAATTTTTACATTATGACATCATAATGGAATTTTGCATTATGACATCATAATGGAATGTTGCATTATGACATCATAATGGAATTTTGCATTATGACATCATAATGGAATGTTGCATTATGACATCATAATGGAATGTTACATTATGACGTCATAATGGAATGTTGCATTATGACATCATAATGGAATGTTGCATTATGACATCATAATGGAATGTTGCATTATGACATCATAATGGAATTTTGCATTATGACATCACAATGGAATTTTGCATTATGACATCATAATGGAATGTTACATTATGACATCATAATGGAATGTTGCATTATGACATCATAATGGAATGTTACATTATGACATCATAATGGAATTGTGTATTATGACATCATAATGGAATTTTGCATTATGACATCATAATGGAATTTTTACATTATGACATCATAATGGAATTTTTACTTTATGACATCATAATGGAATTTTGCATTATGACATCATAATGGAATGTTACATTATGACATCATAATGGAATGTTGCATTATGACATCATAATGGAATTTTGCATTATGACATCATAATGGAATTTTTACATTATGACATCATAATGGAATTTTGCATTATGACATCATAATGGAATGTTACATTATGACATCATAATGGAATGTTGCATTATGACATCATAATGGAATGTTACATTATGACATCATAATGGAATTTTGTATTATGACATCATAATGGAATTTTGCATTATGACATCATAATAGAATTTTTACATTATGACATCATAATGGAATTTTGCATTATGACATCATAATGGAATGTTATATTATGACTTCATAATGGAATGTTGCATTATAACATCATATTGGAATGTTGCATTATGACATCATAATGGAATGTTGCATTATGACATCATAATGGAATGTTACATTATGACATCGTAATGGAATTTTGCATTATGACATCATAATGGAATGTTGAATTATGACATCATAATGGAATGTTGCATTATGACATCATAATGGAATGTTGCATTATGACATCATAATGGAATTTGGCATTATGACATCATAATGGAATTTTGCATTATGACATCATAATGGAATGTTGCATTATGACATCATAATGGAATTTTTTCATTATGACATCATAATGGAATGTTGCATTATGACATCATAATGGAATTTTGCATTATGACATCATAATGGAATGTTGCATTATGACATCATAATGGAATTTTGCATTATGACATCATAATAGAATTTTTACATTATGACATCATAATGGAATTTTTACTTTATGACATCATAATGGAATGTTGCATTATGACATCATAATGGAATTTGGCATTATGACATTATAATGGAATTTTGCATTGACATCATAATGGAATGTTGCATTATGACATCATAATGGAATGTTGCATTATGACATCATAATGGAATGTTACATTATAACATCATAATTGAATTTTGCATTATGACATCATAATGGAATGTCGCATTATGACATCATAATGGAATTTTGCTTTATGACATCATAATGGAATGTTGCATTATGACATCATAATGGAATGTTGCATTATGACATCATAATGGAATTTTTACATTATGACATCATAATGGAATTTTGCATTATGACATCATAATGGAATGTTGCATTATGACATCATAATGGAATTTTTACATTATGACATCATAATGGAATTTTGCATTATGACATCATAATGGAATGTTACATTATGACATCATAATGGAATGTTGCATTATGACATCATAATGGAATGTTGCATTATGACATCATAAAGGAATTTTACATTATGACATCATAATGGAATTTTGCATTATGACATCACAATGGAATTTTGCATTATGACATCATAATGGAATGTTACATTATGACATCATAATGGAATGTTGCATTATAACATCATAATGGAATTTTTACATTATGACATCATAATGGAATTTTGCATTATGACATCATAATGGAATGTTACATTATGACATCATAATGGAATGTTGCATTATGACATCATAATGGAATGTTGCATTATGACATCATAATGGAATGTTACATTATGACATCATAATGGAATTTTGCTTTATGACATCATAATGGAATGTTGCATTATGACATCATAATGGAATGTTGCATTATGACATCATAATGGAATTTTTACATTATGACATCATAATGGAATGTTGCATTATGACATCATAATGGAATGTTGCATTATGACATCATAATGGAATTTTTACATTATGACATCATAATGGAATTTTGCATTATGACATCATAATGGAATGTTACATTATGACATCATAATGGAATTTGGCATTATGACATCATAATGGAATTTTGCATTATGACATCATAATGGTAAGTTGCATTATGACATCATAATGGAATGTTGCATTATGACATCATAATGGAATTTTTACATTATGACATCACAATGGAATTTTGCATTATGACATCATAATGGAATGTTACATTATGACATCATAATGGAATTTTGCATTATGACATCATAATGGAATGTTGCATTATGACATCATAATGGAATTTTGCATTATGACATCATAATGGAATGTTGCATTATGACATCATAATGGAATGTTGCATTATGACATCATAATGGAATGTTGCATTATGACATCATAATGGAATGTTACATTATGACATCATAATTGAATTTTGCATTATGACATCATAATGGAATGTCGCATTATGACATCATAATGGAATTTTGCTTTATGACATCATAATGGAATGTTGCATTATGACATCATAATGGAATGTTGCATTATGACATCATAATGGAATTTTTACATTATGACATCATAATGGAATTTTGCATTATGACATCATAATGGAATGTTGCATTATGACATCATAATGGAATTTTGCATTATGACATCATAATGGAATGTTGCATTATGACATCATAATGGAATGTTACATTATGACGTCATAATGGAATGTTGCATTATGACATCATAATGGAATGTTGCATTATGACATCATAATGGAATTTTGCATTATGACATCACAATGGAATTTTGCATTATGACATCATAATGGAATGTTACATTATGACATCATAATGGAATGTTGCATTATGACATCATAATGGAATGTTACATTATGACATCATAATGGAATTGTGTATTATGACATCATAATGGAATTTTGCATTATGACATCATAATGGAATTTTTACATTATGACATCATAATGGAATTTTTACTTTATGACATCATAATGGAATTTTGCATTATGACATCATAATGGAATGTTACATTATGACATCATAATGGAATGTTGCATTATGACATCATAATGGAATTTTGCATTATGACATCATAATGGAATTTTTACATTATGACATCATAATGGAATTTTGCATTATGACATCATAATGGAATGTTACATTATGACATCATAATGGAATGTTGCATTATGACATCATAATGGAATGTTACATTATGACATCATAATGGAATTTTGTATTATGACATCATAATGGAATTTTGCATTATGACATCATAATAGAATTTTTACATTATGACATCATAATGGAATTTTGCATTATGACATCATAATGGAATGTTATATTATGACTTCATAATGGAATGTTGCATTATAACATCATATTGGAATTTTGCATTATGACATCATAATGGAATGTTGCATTATGACATCATAATGGAATGTTACATTATGACATCGTAATGGAATTTTGCATTATGACATCATAATGGAATGTTGAATTATGACATCATAATGGAATGTTGCATTATGACATCATAATGGAATGTTGCATTATGACATCATAATGGAATTTTTACATTATGACATCATAATGGAATTTTGCATTATGACATCATAATGGAATGTTGCATTATGACATCATAATGGAATTTGGCATTATGACATCATAATGGAATTTTGCATTATGACATCATAATGGAATGTTGCATTATGACATCATAATGGAATTTTTTCATTATGACATCATAATGGAATGTTGCATTATGACATCATAATGGAATTTTGCATTATGACATCATAATGGAATGTTGCATTATGACATCATAATGGAATTTTGCATTATGACATCATAATAGAATTTTTACATTATGACATCATAATGGAATTTTTACTTTATGACATCATAATGGAATGTTGCATTATGACATCATAATGGAATTTGGCATTATGACATCATAATGGAATTTTGCATTGACATCATAATGGAATGTTGCATTATGACATCATAATGGAATGTTGCATTATGACATCATAATGGAATGTTACATTATGACATCATAATGGAATTTTGCTTTATGACATCATAATGGAATGTTGCATTATGACATCATAATGGAATGTTGCATTATGACATCATAATGGAATTTTTACATTATGACATCATAATGGAATGTTGCATTATGACATCATAATGGAATGTTGCATTATGACATCATAATGGAATTTTTACATTATGACATCATAATGGAATTTTGCATTATGACATCATAATAGAATTTTTACATTATGACATCATAATGGAATTTTTACTTTATGACATCATAATGGAATGTTGCATTATGACATCATAATGGAATTTGGCATTATGACATCATAATGGAATTTTGCATTGACATCATAATGGAATGTTGCATTATGACATCATAATGGAATGTTGCATTATGACATCATAATGGAATGTTACATTATGACATCATAATGGAATTTTGCTTTATGACATCATAATGGAATGTTGCATTATGACATCATAATGGAATGTTGCATTATGACATCATAATGGAATTTTTACATTATGACATCATAATGGAATGTTGCATTATGACATCATAATGGAATGTTGCATTATGACATCATAATGGAATTTTTACATTATGACATCATAATGGAATTTTGCATTATGACATCCTAATGGAATGTTACATTATGACATCATAATGGAATTTGGCATTATGACATCATAATGGAATTTTGCATTATGACATCATAATGGTAAGTTGCATTATGACATCATAATGGAATGTTGCATTATGACATCATAATGGAATTTTTACATTATGACATCACAATGGAATTTTGCATTATGACATCATAATGGAATGTTACATTATGACATCATAATGGAATTTTGCATTATGACATCATAATGGAATGTTGCATTATGACATCATAATGGAATTTTGCATTATGACATCATAATGGAATTTTGCATTATGACATCATAATGGAATTTTGCATTATGACATCATAATAGAATTTTTACATTATGACATCATAATGGAATTTTTACTTTATGACATCATAATGGAATGTTGCATTATGACATCATAATGGAATTTGGCATTATGACATCATAATGGAATTTTGCATTGACATCATAATGGAATGTTGCATTATGACATCATAATGGAATTTTGCATTATGACATCATAATAGAATTTTTACATTATGACATCATAATGGAATTTTTACTTTATGACATCATAATGGAATGTTGCATTATGACATCATAATGGAATTTGGCATTATGACATCATAATCGAATTTTGCATTATGACATCATAATGGAATGTTGCATTATGACATCATAATGGAATTTGGCATTATGACATCATAATGGAATTTTGCATTGACATCATAATGGAATGTTGCATTATGACATCATAATGGAATTTTGCATTATGACATCATAATAGAATGTTTACATTATGACATCATAATGGAATTTTTACTTTATGACATCATAATGGAATGTTGCATTATGACATCATAATGGAATTTTGCATTATGACATCATAATAGAATTTTTACATTATGACATCATAATGGAATTTTTACTTTATGACATCATAATGGAATGTTGCATTATGACATCATAATGGAATGTTGCATTATGACATCATAATGGAATGTTGCATTATGACATCATAATGGAATGTTGCATTATGACATCATAATGGAATTTTTACATTATGACATCATAATGGAATTTTGCATTATGACATCATAATGGAATTTTGCATTATGACATCATAATAGAATTTTTACATTATGACATCTTAATGGAATTTTTACATTATGACATCATAATGGAATTTTGCATTATGACATCATAATGGAATGTTGCATTATGACATCATAATGGAATGTTGCATTATGACATCATAATGGAATTTTGCATTATGACATCATAATGGAATGTTGCATTATGACATCATAATGGAATTTTGCATTATGACATCATAATGGAATGTTGCATTATGACATCATAATGGAATGTTACATTATGATGTCATAATGTAAAAATTCCATTATGTCATAATGGAATGTTGCATTATGACATCATAATGGAATTTTTACATTATGACATCATAATGGAATTTTGCATTATGACATCATAATGGAATGTTGCATTATGACATCATAATGGAATTTGGCATTATGACATCATAATGGAATTTTGCATTATGACATCATAATGGAATGTTGCATTATGACATCATAATGGAATTTTTACATTATGACATCATAATGGAATTTTGCATTATGACATCATAATGGAATGTTGCATTATGACATCATAATGGAATTTGGCATTATGACATCATAATGGAATTTTGCATTGACATCATAATGGAATGTTGCATTATGACATCATAATGGAATTTTGCATTATGACATAATGGAATTTTGCATTATGACATCATAATGGAATGTTGCATTATGACATCATAATGGAATTTTTACATTATGACATCATAATGGAATGTTGCATTATGACATCATAATGGAATTTTGCATTATGACATCATAATGGAATGTTGCATTATGACATCATAATGGAATTTTTACCTTATGACATCATAATGGAATTTTGCATTATGACATCATAATGGAATTTTCACATTATGACATCATAATGAAATTTTTACTTTATGACATCATAATGGAATGTTGCATTATGACATCATAATGGAATGTTGCATTATGACATCATAATGGAATTTTTACATTATGACATCATAATGGAATGTTGCATTATGACATCATAATGGAATTTTGCATTATGACATCATAATGGAATGTTGCATTATGACATCATAATGGAATTTTGCATTATGACATCATAATGGAATTTTGCATTATGACATCATAATGGAATGTTGCATTATGACATCATAATGGAATTTTGCATTATGACATCATAATGGAATGTTGCATTATGACATCATAATGGAATGTTGCATTATAACATCATAATGGAATTTTTACATTATGACATCATAATGGAATGTTGCATTATGACATCATAATGGAATTTTTACATTATGACATCATAATGGAATTTTGCATTATGACATCATAATGGAATTTTGCATTATGACATCATAATGGAATGTTACATTATGACATCATAATGGAATTTTGCATTATGACATCATAATGGAATGTTGCATTATGACATCATAATGGAATTTTGCATTATGACATCATAATAGAATTTTTACATTATGACATCATAATGGAATTTTTACATTATGACATCATAATGGAATTTTGCATTATGACATCATAATGGAATGTTGCATTATGACATCATAATGGAATTTGGCATTATGACATCATAATGGAATTTTGCATTATGACATCATAATGGAATGTTGCATTATGACATCATAATGGAATTTGGCATTATGACATCATAATGGAATTTTGCATTATGACATCATAATGGAATGTTGCATTATGACATCATAATGGAATTTGGCATTATGACATCATAATGGAATTTTGCATTATGACATCATAATGGAATGTTACATTATGACATCATAATGGAATTTTTTCATTATGACATCATAATGGAATGTTGCATTATGACATCATAATGGAATTTTGCATTATGACATCATAATGGAATGTTGCATTATGACATCATAATGGAATTTTGCATTATGACATCATAATAGAATTTTTACATTATGACATCATAATGGAATTTTTACTTTATGACATCATAATGGAATGTTGCATTATGACATCATAATGGAATTTTTACATTATGACATCATAATGGAATTTTGCATTATGACATCATAATGGAATGTTGCATTATGACATCATAATGGAATTTGGCATTATGACATCATAATGGAATTTTGCATTGACATCATAATGGAATGTTGCATTATGACATCATAATGGAATTTTGCATTATGACATCATAATAGAATTTTTACATTATGACATCATAATGGAATTTTTACTTTATGACATCATAATGGAATGTTGCATTATGACATCATAATGGAATTTTGCATTATGACATCATAATAGAATTTTTTCATTATGACATCATAATGGAATTTTTACTTTATGACATCATAATGGAATTTTGCATTATGACATCATATTAGAATTTTTACATTATGACATCATAATGGAATTTTTACATTATGACATCATAATGGAATTTTGCATTATGACATCATAATGGAATGTTGCATTATGACATCATAATGGAATTTGGCATTATGACATCATAATGGAATTTTGCATTATGACATCATAATGGAATGTTGCATTATGACATCATAATGGAATGTTGCATTGGGACATCATAATGGAATTTGGCATTATGACATCATAATGGAATTTTGCATTATGACATCATAATGGAATGTTGCATTATGACATCATAATGGAATTTTTTCATTATGACATCATAATGGAATGTTGCATTATGACATCATAATGGAATTTTGCATTATGACATCATAATGGAATGTTGCATTATGACATCATAATGGAATTTTGCATTATGACATCATAATATAATTTTTACTTTATGACATCATAATGGAATGTTGCATTATGACATCATAATGGAATGTTACATTATGATACATCATAATGGAATGTTGCATTATGACATCATAATGGAATTTGGCATTATGACATCATAATGGAATTTTGCATTATGACATCATAATGGAATGTTGCATTATGACATCATAATGGAATTTTTACATTATGACATCATAATGGAATTTTGCATTATGACATCATAATGGAATGTTGCATTATGACATCATAATGGAATTTGGCATTATGACATCATAATGGAATTTTGCATTGACATCATAATGGAATGTTACATTATGACATCATAATGGAATTTTGCATTATGACATCATAATAGAATCTTTACATTATGACATCATAATGGAATTTTTACTTTATGACATCATAATGGAATGTTGCATTATGACATCATAATGGAATTTTGCATTATGACATCATAATAGAATTTTTACATTATGACATCATAATGGAATTTTTACTTTATGACATCATAATGGAATGTTGCATTATGACATCATAATGGAATTTTGCATTATGACATCATAATGGAATGTTGCATTATGACATCATAATGGAATTTTTACATTATGACATCATAATGGAATATTGCATTATGACATCATAATGGAATTTTGCATTATGACATCATAATAGAATTTTTACATTATGACATCATAATGGAATTTTTACTTTATGACATCATAATAGAATTTTGCATTATGACATCATAATGGAATTTTTACATTATGACATCATAATGGAATTTTGCATTATGACATCATAATGGAATTTTGCATTATGACATCATAATGGAATGTTGCATTATGACATCATAATGGAATTTTTACATTATGACATCATAATGGAATGTTGCATTATGACATCATAATGGAATTTTGCATTATGACATCATAATGGAATGTTGCATTATGACATCATAATGGAATTTTGCATTATGACATCATAATGGAATGTTGCATTATAACATCATAATGGAATTTTTACATTATGACATCATAATGGAATGTTGCATTATGACATCATAATGGAATTTTTACATTATGACATCATAATGGAATGTTGCATTATGACATCATAATGGAATTTTGCATTATGACATCATAATAGAATTTTTACATTATGACATCATAATGGAATTTTTACATTATGACATCATAATCGAATTTTGCATTATGACATCATAATGGAATGTTGCATTATGACATCATAATGGAATTTTGCATTATGACATCATAATGGAATGTTGCATTATGACATCATAATGGAATTTGGCATTATGACATCATAATGGAATTTTGCATTATGACATCATAATGGAATGTTACATTATGACATCATAATGGAATTTTTTCATTATGACATCATAATGGAATGTTGCATTATGACATCATAATGGAATTTTGCATTATGACATCATAATGGAATGTTGCATTATGACATCATAATGGAATTTTGCATTATGACATCATAATAGAATTTTTACATTATGACATCATAATGGAATTTTTACTTTATGACATC
Source organism: Eleutherodactylus coqui (assembly GCA_035609135.1). NCBI lineage: Eukaryota > Metazoa > Chordata > Amphibia > Anura > Eleutherodactylidae > Eleutherodactylus > Eleutherodactylus coqui. The sequence continues at coordinate 270,312,289 of CM069409.1, read as the reverse complement.
ATAATGGAATGTTGCATTATGACATCATAATGGAATGTTACATTATGATACATCATAATGGAATGTTGCATTATGACATCATAATGGAATTTGGCATTATGACATCATAATGGAATGTTACATTATGACATCATAATGGAATTTGGCATTATGACATCATAATGGAGTTTTGCATTATGACATCATAATGGTAAGTTGCATTATGACATCATAATGGAATGTTGCATTATGACATCATAATGGAATTTTTACATTATGACATCACAATGGAATTTTGCATTATGACATCATAATGGAATGTTACATTATGACATCATAATGGAATTTTGCATTATGACATCATAATGGAATGTTGCATTATGACATCATAATGGAATTTTGCATTATGACATCATAATGGAATGTTGCATTGTGACATCATAATGGAATGTTGCATTATGACATCATAATGGAATGTTGCATTATGACATCATAATGGAATGTTGCATTATGACATCATAATGGAATTTTGCATTATGACATCATAATGGAATGTTGCATTATGACATCATAATGGAATGTTACATTATGACGTCATAATGGAATGTTGCATTATGACATCATAATGGAATGTTGCATTATGACATCATAATGGAATTTTACATTATGACATCATAATGGAATTTTGCATTATGACATCACAATGGAATTTTGCATTATGACATCATAATGGAATGTTACATTATGACATCATAATGGAATGTTGCATTATGACATCATAATGGAATGTTACATTATGACATCATAATGGAATTGTGTATTATGACATCATAATGGAATTTTGCATTATGACATCATAATGGAATTTTTACATTATGACATCATAATGGAATTTTGCATTATGACATCATAATGGAATGTTGCATTATGACATCATAATGGAATTTTGCATTATGACATCATAATGGAATGTAGCATTATGACATCATAATGGAATTTTGCATTATGACATCATAATAGAATTTTTACATTATGACATCATAATGGAATTTTTACTTTATAACATCATAATGGAATTTTGCATTATGACATCATAATGGAATGTTACATTATGACATCATAATGGAATGTTGCATTATGACATCATAATGGAATTTTGCATTATGACATCATAATGGAATTTTTACATTATGACATCATAATGGAATTTTGCATTATGACATCATAATGGAATGTTACATTATGACATCATAATGGAATGTTGCATTATGACATCATAATGGAATGTTACATTATGACATCATAATGGAATTTTGTATTATGACATCATAATGGAATTTTGCATTATGACATCATAATAGAATTTTTACATTATGACATCATAATGGAATTTTGCATTATGACATCATAATGGAATGTTATATTATGACTTCATAATGGAATGTTGCATTATAACATCATAATGGAATTTTGCATTATGACATCATAATGGAATGTTGCATTATGACATCATAATGGAATGTTACATTATGACATCGTAATGGAATTTTGCATTATGACATCATAATGGAATGTTGAATTATGACATCATAATGGAATGTTGCATTATGACATCATAATGGAATGTTGCATTATGACATCATAATGGAATTTTTACATTATGACATCATAATGGAATTTTGCATTATGACATCATAATGGAATTTTGCATTATGACATCATAATGGAATTTGGCATTATGACATCATAATGGAATTTTGCATTATGACATCATAATGGAATGTTGCATTATGACATCATAATGGAATTTGGCATTATGACATCATAATGGAATTTTGCATTATGACATCATAATGGAATGTTGCATTATGACATCATAATGGAATTTTGCATTATGACATCATAATGGAATGTTGCATTATGACATCATAATGGAATTTTGCATTATGACATCATAATAGAATTTTTACATTATGACATCATAATGGAATTTTTACTTTATGACATCATAATGGAATGTTGCATTATGACATCATAATGGAATTTGGCATTATGACATCATAATGGAATTTTGCATTATGACATCATAATGGAATGTTGAATTATGACATCATAATGGAATTTTTACATTATGACATCATAATGGAATTTTGCATTATGACATCATAATGGAATGTTGCATTATGACATCATAATGGAATTTGGCATTATGACATCATAATGGAATTTTGCATTGACATCATAATGGAATGTTGCATTATGACATCATAATGGAATTTTGCATTATGACATCATAATAGAATTTTTACATTATGACATCATAATGGAATTTTGTATTATGACATCATAATGGAATTTTGCATTATGACATCATAATAGAATTTTTACATTATGACATCATAATGGAATTTTGCATTATGACATCATAATAGAATTTTTACATTATGACATCATAATGGAATTTTTACTTTATGAGATCATAATGGAATGTTGCATTATGACATCATAATGGAATTTGGCATTATGACATCATAATGGAATTTTGCATTATGACATCATAATGGAATGTTGAATTATGACATCATAATGGAATTTTTACATTATGACATCATAATGGAATTTTGCATTATGACATCATAATGGAATGTTGCATTATGACATCATAATGGAATTTGGCATTATGACATCATAATGGAATTTTGCATTGACATCATAATGGAATGTTGCATTATGACATCATAATGGAATTTTGCATTATGACATCATAATAGAATTTTTACATTATGACATCATAATGGAATTTTGTATTATGACATCATAATGGAATTTTGCATTATGACATCATAATAGAATTTTTACATTATGACATCATAATGGAATTTTGCATTATGACATCATAATGGAATGTTATATTATGACTTCATAATGGAATGTTGCATTATAACATCATAATGGAATTTTGCATTATGACATCATAATGGAATGTTGCATTATGACATCATAATGGAATGTTACATTATGACATCGTAATGGAATTTTGCATTATGACATCATAATGGAATGTTGAATTATGACATCATAATGGAATGTTGCATTATGACATCATAATGGAATGTTGCATTATGACATCATAATGGAATTTTTACATTATGACATCATAATGGAATTTTGCATTATGACATCATAATGGAATTTTGCATTATGACATCATAATGGAATTTGGCATTATGACATCATAATGGAATTTTGCATTATGACATCATAATGGAATGTTGCATTATGACATCATAATGGAATTTGGCATTATGACATCATAATGGAATTTTGCATTATGACATCATAATGGAATGTTGCATTATGACATCATAATGGAATTTTGCATTATGACATCATAATGGAATGTTGCATTATGACATCATAATGGAATTTTGCATTATGACATCATAATAGAATTTTTACATTATGACATCATAATGGAATTTTTACTTTATGACATCATAATGGAATGTTGCATTATGACATCATAATGGAATTTGGCATTATGACATCATAATGGAATTTTGCATTATGACATCATAATGGAATGTTGAATTATGACATCATAATGGAATTTTTACATTATGACATCATAATGGAATTTTGCATTATGACATCATAATGGAATGTTGCATTATGACATCATAATGGAATTTGGCATTATGACATCATAATGGAATTTTGCATTGACATCATAATGGAATGTTGCATTATGACATCATAATGGAATTTTGCATTATGACATCATAATAGAATTTTTACATTATGACATCATAATGGAATTTTTACTTTATGACATCATAATGGAATGTTGCATTATGACATCATAATGGAATTTTGCATTATGACATCATAATAGAATTTTTACATTATGACATCATAATGGAATTTTTACTTTATGACATCATAATGGAATGTTGCATTATGACATCATAATGGAATGTTGCATTATGACATCATAATGGAATGTTGCATTATGACATCATAATGGAATTTTTACATTATGACATCATAATGGAATTTTGCATTATGACATCATAATGGAATTTTGCATTATGACATCATAATGGAATTTTGCATTATGACATCATAATAGAATTTTTACATTATGACATCTTAATGGAATTTTTACATTATGACATCATAATGGAATTTTGCATTATGACATCATAATGGAATGTTGCATTATGACATCATAATGGAATGTTGCATTATGACATCATAATGGAATTTTGCATTATGACATCATAATGGAATGTTGCATTATGACATCATAATGGAATTTTGCATTATGACATCATAATGGAATGTTGCATTATGACATCATAATGGAATGTTACATTATGATGTCATAATGTAAAAATTCCATTATGTCATAATGGAATGTTGCATTATGACATCATAATGGAATTTTTACATTATGACATCATAATGGAATTTTGCATTATGACATCATAATGGAATGTTGCATTATGACATCATAATGGAATTTGGCATTATGACATCATAATGGAATTTTGCATTATGACATCATAATGGAATGTTGCATTATGACATCATAATGGAATTTTTACATTATGACATCATAATGGAATTTTGCATTATGACATCATAATGGAATTTTTACTTTATGACATCATAATGGAATGTTGCATTATGACATCATAATGGAATTTTGCATTATGACATCATAATAGAATTTTTACATTATGACATCATAATGGAATTTTTACTTTATGACATCATAATGGAATTTTGCATTATGACATCATAATAGAATTTTTACATTATGACATCATAATGGAATTTTTACATTATGACATCATAATGGAATTTTGCATTATGACATCATAATGGAATGTTGCATTATGACATCATAATGGAATTTGGCATTATGACATCATAATGGAATTTTGCATTATGACATCATAATGGAATGTTGCATTATGACATCATAATGGAATTTTGCATTATGACATCATAATGGAATTTTGCATTATGACATCATAATGGAATGTTGCATTATGACATCATAATGGAATTTGGCATTATGACATCATAATGGAATTTTGCATTATGACATCATAATGGAATTTGGCATTATGACATCATAATGGAATTTTGCATTATGACATCATAATGGAATGTTACATTATGACATCATAATGGAATTTTGCATTATGACATCATAATGGAATTTTGCATTATGACATCATAATGGAATTTTGCATTATGACATCATAATGGAATGTTGAATTATGACATCATAATAGAATTTTTACATTATGACATCATAATGGAATTTTGCATTATGACATCATAATGGAATGTTGCATTATGACATCATAATGGAATTTGGCATTATGACATCATAATGGAATTTTGCATTATGACATCATAATGGAATTTTGCATTATGACATCATAATGGAATGTTGAATTATGACATCATAATAGAATTTTTACATTATGACATCATAATGGAATTTTTACTTTATGACATCATAATGGAATGTTGCATTATGACATCATAATGGAATTTTGCATTATGACATCATAATAGAATTTTTACATTATGACATCATAATGGAATTTTGTATTATGACATCATAATGGAATTTTGCATTATGACATCATAATAGAATTTTTACATTATGACATCATAATGGAATTTTGCATTATGACATCATAATAGAATTTTTACATTATGACATCATAATGGAATTTTTACTTTATGAGATCATAATGGAATGTTGCATTATGACATCATAATGGAATTTGGCATTATGACATCATAATGGAATTTTGCATTATGACATCATAATGGAATGTTGAATTATGACATCATAATGGAATTTTTACATTATGACATCATAATGGAATTTTGCATTATGACATCATAATGGAATGTTGCATTATGACATCATAATGGAATTTGGCATTATGACATCATAATGGAATTTTGCATTGACATCATAATGGAATGTTGCATTATGACATCATAATGGAATTTTGCATTATGACATCATAATAGAATTTTTACATTATGACATCATAATGGAATTTTGTATTATGACATCATAATGGAATTTTGCATTATGACATCATAATAGAATTTTTACATTATGACATCATAATGGAATTTTGCATTATGACATCATAATGGAATGTTATATTATGACTTCATAATGGAATGTTGCATTATAACATCATAATGGAATTTTGCATTATGACATCATAATGGAATGTTGCATTATGACATCATAATGGAATGTTACATTATGACATCGTAATGGAATTTTGCATTATGACATCATAATGGAATGTTGAATTATGACATCATAATGGAATGTTGCATTATGACATCATAATGGAATGTTGCATTATGACATCATAATGGAATTTTTACATTATGACATCATAATGGAATTTTGCATTATGACATCATAATGGAATTTTGCATTATGACATCATAATGGAATTTGGCATTATGACATCATAATGGAATTTTGCATTATGACATCATAATGGAATGTTGCATTATGACATCATAATGGAATTTGGCATTATGACATCATAATGGAATTTTGCATTATGACATCATAATGGAATGTTGCATTATGACATCATAATGGAATTTTGCATTATGACATCATAATGGAATGTTGCATTATGACATCATAATGGAATTTTGCATTATGACATCATAATAGAATTTTTACATTATGACATCATAATGGAATTTTTACTTTATGACATCATAATGGAATGTTGCATTATGACATCATAATGGAATTTGGCATTATGACATCATAATGGAATTTTGCATTATGACATCATAATGGAATGTTGAATTATGACATCATAATGGAATTTTTACATTATGACATCATAATGGAATTTTGCATTATGACATCATAATGGAATGTTGCATTATGACATCATAATGGAATTTGGCATTATGACATCATAATGGAATTTTGCATTGACATCATAATGGAATGTTGCATTATGACATCATAATGGAATTTTGCATTATGACATCATAATAGAATTTTTACATTATGACATCATAATGGAATTTTTACTTTATGACATCATAATGGAATGTTGCATTATGACATCATAATGGAATTTTGCATTATGACATCATAATAGAATTTTTACATTATGACATCATAATGGAATTTTTACTTTATGACATCATAATGGAATGTTGCATTATGACATCATAATGGAATGTTGCATTATGACATCATAATGGAATGTTGCATTATGACATCATAATGGAATTTTTACATTATGACATCATAATGGAATTTTGCATTATGACATCATAATGGAATTTTGCATTATGACATCATAATGGAATTTTGCATTATGACATCATAATAGAATTTTTACATTATGACATATTAATGGAATTTTTACATTATGACATCATAATGGAATTTTGCATTATGACATCATAATGGAATGTTGCATTATGACATCATAATGGAATGTTGCATTATGACATCATAATGGAATTTTGCATTATGACATCATAATGGAATGTTGCATTATGACATCATAATGGAATTTTGCATTATGACATCATAATGGAATGTTGCATTATGACATCATAATGGAATGTTACATTATGATGTCATAATGTAAAAATTCCATTATGTCATAATGGAATGTTGCATTATGACATCATAATGGAATTTTTACATTATGACATCATAATGGAATTTTGCATTATGACATCATAATGGAATGTTGCATTATGACATCATAATGGAATTTGGCATTATGACATCATAATGGAATTTTGCATTATGACATCATAATGGAATGTTGCATTATGACATCATAATGGAATTTTTACATTATGACATCATAATGGAATTTTGCATTATGACATCATAATGGAATGTTGCATTATGACATCATAATGGAATTTGGCATTATGACATCATAATGGAATTTTGCATTGACATCATAATGGAATGTTGCATTATGACATCATAATGGAATTTTGCATTATGACATAATGGAATTTTGCATTATGACATCATAATGGAATGTTGCATTATGACATCATAATGGAATTTTTACATTATGACATCATAATGGAATGTTGCATTATGACATCATAATGGAATTTTGCATTATGACATCATAATGGAATGTTGCATTATGACATCATAATGGAATTTTTACTTTATGACATCATAATGGAATTTTGCATTATGACATCATAATGGAATTTTTACATTATGACATCATAATGGAATTTTTACTTTATGACAAAATAATGGAATGTTGCATTATGACATCATAATGGAATGTTGCATTATGACATCATAATGGAATTTTTACATTATGACATCATAATGGAATGTTGCATTATGACATCATAATGGAATTTTGCATTATGACATCATAATGGAATGTTGCATTATGACATCATAATGGAATTTTGCATTATGACATCATAATAGAATTTTTACATTATGACATCATAATGGAATTTTTACTTTATGACATCATAATGGAATTTTGCATTATGACATCATAATGGAATGTTACATTATGATGTCATAATTTAAAAATTCCATTATGTCATTATGGAATGTAGCATTATGACATCATAATGGAATTTTTACATTATGACATCATAATGGAATTTTGCATTATGACATCATAATGGAATGTTGCATTATGACATCATAATGGAATTTTGCATTATGACATCATAATGGAATGTTGCATTATGACATCATAATGGAATGTTGCATTATAACATCATAATGGAATTTTTACATTATGACATCATAACGGAATGTTGCATTATGACATCATAATGGAATTTTTACATTATGACATCATAATGGAATTTTGCATTATGACATCATAATGGAATTTTGCATTATGACATCATAATGGAATGTTACATTATGACATCATAATGGAATTTTGCATTATGACATCATAATGGAATGTTGCATTATGACATCATAATGGAATTTTGCATTATGACATCATAATGGAATGTTGCATTATGACATCATAATGGAATGTTGCATTATAACATCATAATGGAATTTTTACATAATGACATCATAATGGAATGTTGCATTATGACATCATAATGGAATTTTTACATTATGACATCATAATGGAATTTTGCATTATGACATCATAATGGAATTTTTACTTTATGACATCATAATGGAATTTTGCATTATGACATCATAATGGAATTTTTACATTATGACATCATAATGGAATGTTGCATTATGACATCATAATGGAATTTTGCATTATGACATCATAATGGAATGTTGCATTATGACATCATAATGGAATTTTGCATTATGACATCATAATAGAATTTTTACATTATGACATCATAATGGAATTTTTACTTTATGACATCATAATGGAATTTTGCATTATGACATCATAATGGAATGTTACATTATGATGTCATAATGTAAAAATGCCATTATGTCATAATGGAATGTTGCATTATGACATCATAATGGAATTTTTACATTATGACATCATAATGGAATTTTGCATTATGACATCATAATGGAATGTTGCATTATGACATCATAATGGAATTTGGCATTATGACATCATAATGGAATTTTGCATTATGACATCATAATGGAATTTGGCATTATGACATCATAATGGAATTTTGCATTATGACATCATAATGGAATTTGGCATTATGACATCATAATGGAATTTTGCATTATGACATCATAATGGAATGTTACATTATGACATCATAATGGAATTTTTTCATTATGACATCATAATGGAATGTTGCATTATGACATCATAATGGAATTTTGCATTATGACATCATAATGGAATGTTGCATTATGACATCATAATGGAATTTTGCATTATGACATCATAATAGAATTTTTACATTATGACATCATAATGGAATTTTTACTTTATGACATCATAATGGAATGTTGCATTATGACATCATAATGGAATTTTTACATTATGACATCATAATGGAATTTTGCATTATGACATCATAATGGAATGTTGCATTATGACATCATAATGGAATTTGGCATTATGACATCATAATGGAATTTTGCATTGACATCATAATGGAATGTTGCATTATGACATCATAATGGAATTTTGCATTATGACATCATAATAGAATTTTTACATTATGACATCATAATGGAATTTTTACTTTATGACATCATAATGGAATGTTGCATTATGACATCATAATGGAATTTTGCATTATGACATCATAATAGAATTTTTTCATTATGACATCATAATGGAATTTTTACTTTATGACATCATAATGGAATTTTGCATTATGACATCATAATAGAATTTTTACATTATGACATCATAATGGAATTTTTACATTATGACATCATAATGGAATTTTGCATTATGACATCATAATGGAATGTTGCATTATGACATCATAATGGAATTTGGCATTATGACATCATAATGGAATTTTGCATTATGACATCATAATGGAATGTTGCATTATGACATCATAATGGAATGTTGCATTATGACATCATAATGGAATTTGGCATTATGACATCATAATGGAATTTTGCATTATGACATCATAATGGAATGTTGCATTATGACATCATAATGGGATTTTTTCATTATGACATCATAATGGAATGTTGCATTATGACATCATAATGGAATTTTGCATTATGACATCATAATGGAATGTTGCATTATGACATCATAATGGAATTTTGCATTATGACATCATAATATAATTTTTACTTTATGACATCATAATGGAATGTTGCATTATGACATCATAATGGAATGTTACATTATGATACATCATAATGGAATGTTGCATTATGACATCATAATGGAATTTGGCATTATGACATCATAATGGAATTTTGCATTATGACATCATAATGGAATGTTGCATTATGACATCATAATGGAATTTTTACATTATGACATCATAATGGAATTTTGCATTATGACATCATAATGGAATGTTGCATTATGACATCATAATGGAATTTGGCATTATGACATCATAATGGAATTTTGCATTGACATCATAATGGAATGTTGCATTATGACATCATAATGGAATTTTGCATTATGACATCATAATAGAATTTTTACATTATGACATCATAATGGAATTTTTACTTTATGACATCATAATGGAATGTTGCATTATGACATCATAATTAGAGATGAGCGAACGTGTCCGTAACGGACACATCCGCACCCGGACACCGGCTTTAGCGAACACTGGAGTGTTCGCGCGTAAGTGTCCGGGTGCCGCCGGGGGGCGGGGAGATGCGCGGCGGCGCGGGCGGCAGTAGCGGGGAACGGGGGGGAGCCCTCTCTCTCTCCCTCTCCCCCCCGCTCCCCGCCGCACCCCCCCGCGCTGCCACGGCGGCCCCCGAACTTTTTCGCCCGAACACCGAGGTGTTCGCAAAGTTCGGTGTTCGGGCGAAAAAGGGGCGGGGCCGAACGTGTTCGCTCATCTCTAATCATAATGGAATTTTGCATTATGACATCATAATAGAATTTTTACATTATGACATCATAATGGAATTTTTACTTTATGACATCATAATGGAATGTTGCATTATGACATCATAATGGAATTTTGCATTATGACATCATAATGGAATGTTGCATTATGACATCATAATGGAATTTTTACATTATGACATCATAATGGAATATTGCATTATGACATCATAATGGAATTTTGCATTATGACATCATAATAGAATTTTTACATTATGACATCATAATGGAATTTTTACTTTATGACATCATAATGGAATTTTGCATTATGACATCATAATGGAATTTTTACATTATGGCATCATAATGGAATTTTGCATTATGACATCATAATGGAATTTTGCATTATGACATCATAATGGAATGTTGCATTATGACATCATAATGGAATTTTTACATTATGACATCATAATGGAATGTTGCATTATGACATCATAATGGAATTTTGCATTATGACATCATAATGGAATGTTGCATTATGACATCATAATGGAATTTTGCATTATGACATCATAATGGAATGTTGCATTATGACATCATAATGGAATGTTACATTATGATACATCATAATGGAATGTTGCATTATGACATCATAATGGAATTTGGCATTATGACATCATAATGGAATGTTACATTATGACATCATAATGGAATTTGGCATTATGACATCATAATGGAGTTTTGCATTATGACATCATAATGGTAAGTTGCATTATGACATCATAATGGAATGTTGCATTATGACATCATAATGGAATTTTTACATTATGACATCACAATGGAATTTTGCATTATGACATCATAATGGAATGTTACATTATGACATCATAATGGAATTTTGCATTATGACATCATAATGGAATGTTGCATTATGACATCATAATGGAATGTTGCATTATGACATCATAATGGAATGTTGCATTATGACATCATAATGGAATGTTACATTATGACATCATAATGGAATGTTGCATTATGACATCATAATGGAATGTTACATTATGACATCATAATTGAATTTTGCATTATGACATCATAATGGAATGTCGCATTATGACATCATAATGGAATTTTGCTTTATGACATCATAATGGAATGTTGCATTATGACATCATAATGGAATGTTGCATTATGACATCATAATGGAATTTTTACATTATGACATCATAATGGAATTTTGCATTATGACATCATAATGGAATGTTGCATTATGACATCATAATGGAATTTTGCATTATGACATCATAATGGAATGTTGCATTATGACATCATAATGGAATGTTACATTATGACGTCATAATGGAATGTTGCATTATGACATCATAATGGAATGTTGCATTATGACATCATAATGGAATTTTACATTATGACATCATAATGGAATTTTGCATTATGACATCACAATGGAATTTTGCATTATGACATCATAATGGAATGTTACATTATGACATCATAATGGAATGTTGCATTATGACATCATAATGGAATGTTACATTATGACATCATAATGGAATTGTGTATTATGACATCATAATGGAATGTAGCATTATGGCATCATAATGGAATTTTGCATTATGACATCATAATAGAATTTTTACATTATGACATCATAATGGAATTTTTACTTTATAACATCATAATGGAATTTTGCATTATGACATCATAATGGAATGTTACATTATGACATCATAATGGAATGTTGCATTATGACATCATAATGGAATTTTGCATTATGACATCATAATGGAATTTTTACATTATGACATCATAATGGAATTTTGCATTATGACATCATAATGGAATGTTACATTATGACATCATAATGGAATGTTGCATTATGACATCATAATGGAATGTTACATTATGACATCATAATGGAATTTTGTATTATGACATCATAATGGAATTTTGCATTATGACATCATAATAGAATTTTTACATTATGACATCATAATGGAATTTTGCATTATGACATCATAATGGAATGTTATATTATGACTTCATAATGGAATGTTGCATTATAACATCATAATGGAATTTTGCATTATGACATCATAATGGAATGTTGCATTATGACATCATAATGGAATGTTACATTATGACATCGTAATGGAATTTTGCATTATGACATCATAATGGAATGTTGAATTATGACATCATAATGGAATGTTGCATTATGACATCATAATGGAATGTTGCATTATGACATCATAATGGAATTTTTACATTATGACATCATAATGGAATTTTGCATTATGACATCATAATGGAATTTTGCATTATGACATCATAATGGAATTTGGCATTATGACATCATAATGGAATTTGGCATTATGACATCATAATGGAATTTTGCATTATGACATCATAATGGAATGTTGCATTATGACATCATAATGGAATTTGGCATTATGACATCATAATGGAATTTTGCATTATGACATCATAATGGAATGTTGCATTATGACATCATAATGGAATTTTTTCATTATGACATCATAATGGAATGTTGCATTATGACATCATAATGGAATTTTGCATTATGACATCATAATGGAATGTTGCATTATGACATCATAATGGAATTTTGCATTATGACATCATAATAGAATTTTTACATTATGACATCATAATGGAATTTTTACTTTATGACATCATAATGGAATGTTGCATTATGACATCATAATGGAATTTGGCATTATGACATCATAATGGAATTTTGCATTATGACATCATAATGGAATGTTGAATTATGACATCATAATGGAATTTTTACATTATGACATCATAATGGAATTTTGCATTATGACATCATAATGGAATGTTGCATTATGACATCATAATGGAATTTGGCATTATGACATCATAATGGAATTTTGCATTGACATCATAATGGAATGTTGCATTATGACATCATAATGGAATTTTGCATTATGACATCATAATAGAATTTTTACATTATGACATCATAATGGAATTTTTACTTTATGACATCATAATGGAATGTTGCATTATGACATCATAATGGAATTTTGCATTATGACATCATAATAGAATTTTTACATTATGACATCATAATGGAATTTTTACTTTATGACATCATAATGGAATGTTGCATTATGACATCATAATGGAATGTTGCATTATGACATCATAATGGAATGTTGCATTATGACATCATAATGGAATTTTTACATTATGACATCATAATGGAATTTTGCATTATGACATCATAATGGAATTTTGCATTATGACATCATAATGGAATTTTGCATTATGACATCATAATAGAATTTTTACATTATGACATCTTAATGGAATTTTTACATTATGACATCATAATGGAATTTTGCATTATGACATCATAATGGAATGTTGCATTATGACATCATAATGGAATGTTGCATTATGACATCATAATGGAATTTTGCATTATGACATCATAATGGAATTTTGCATTATGACATCATAATGGAATTTTGCATTATGACATCATAATGGAATGTTACATTATGATGTCATAATGTAAAAATTCCATTATGTCATAATGGAATGTTGCATTATGACATCATAATGGAATTTTTACATTATGACATCATAATGGAATTTTGCATTATGACATCATAATGGAATGTTGCATTATGACATCATAATGGAATTTGGCATTATGACATCATAATGGAATTTTGCATTATGACATCATAATGGAATGTTGCATTATGACATCATAATGGAATTTTTACATTATGACATCATAATGGAATTTTGCATTATGACATCATAATGGAATGTTGCATTATGACATCATAATGGAATTTGGCATTATGACATCATAATGGAATTTTGCATTGACATCATAATGGAATGTTGCATTATGACATCATAATGGAATTTTGCATTATGACATAATGGAATTTTGCATTATGACATCATAATGGAATGTTGCATTATGACATCATAATGGAATTTTTACATTATGACATCATAATGGAATGTTGCATTATGACATCATAATGGAATTTTGCATTATGACATCATAATGGAATGTTGCATTATGACATCATAATGGAATTTTGCATTATGACATCATAATGGAATGTTGCATTATGACATCATAATGGAATTTTGCATTATGACATCATAATAGAATTTTTACATTATGACATCATAATGGAATTTTTACTTTATGACATCATAATGGAATTTTGCATTATGACATCATAATGGAATGTTACATTATGATGTCATAATGTAAAAATTCCATTATGTCATTATGGAATGTAGCATTATGACATCATAATGGAATTTTTACATTATGACATCATAATGGAATTTTGCATTATGACATCATAATGGAATGTTGCATTATGACATCATAATGGAATTTTGCATTATGACATCATAATGGAATGTTGCATTATGACATCATAATGGAATGTTGCATTATAACATCATAATGGAATTTTTACATTATGACATCATAACGGAATGTTGCATTATGACATCATAATGGAATTTTTACATTATGACATCATAATGGAATTTTGCATTATGACATCATAATGGAATTTTGCATTATGACATCATAATGGAATGTTACATTATGACATCATAATGGAATTTTGCATTATGACATCATAATGGAATGTTGCATTATGACATCATAATGGAATTTTGCATTATGACATCATAATGGAATGTTGCATTATGACATCATAATGGAATGTTGCATTATAACATCATAATGGAATTTTTACATAATGACATCATAATGGAATGTTGCATTATGACATCATAATGGAATTTTTACATTATGACATCATAATGGAATTTTGCATTATGACATCATAATGGAATTTTTACTTTATGACATCATAATGGAATTTTGCATTATGACATCATAATGGAATTTTTACATTATGACATCATAATGGAATGTTGCATTATGACATCATAATGGAATTTTGCATTATGACATCATAATGGAATGTTGCATTATGACATCATAATGGAATTTTGCATTATGACATCATAATAGAATTTTTACATTATGACATCATAATGGAATTTTTACTTTATGACATCATAATGGAATTTTGCATTATGACATCATAATGGAATGTTACATTATGATGTCATAATGTAAAAATTCCATTATGTCATAATGGAATGTTGCATTATGACATCATAATGGAATTTTTACATTATGACATCATAATGGAATTTTGCATTATGACATCATAATGGAATGTTGCATTATGACATCATAATGGAATTTGGCATTATGACATCATAATGGAATTTTGCATTATGACATCATAATGGAATGTTGCATTATGACATCATAATGGAATTTTTACTTTATGACATCATAATGGAATTTTGCATTATGACATCATAATGGAATTTTTACATTATGACATCATAATGGAATTTTGCATTATGACATCATAATGGAATTTTGCATTATGACATCATAATGGAATGTTGCATTATGACATCATAATGGAATTTTTACATTATGACATCATAATGGAATTTTGCATTATGACATCATAATGGAATGTTGCATTATGACATCATAATGGAATTTGGCATTATGACATCATAATGGAATTTTGCATTGACATCATAATGGAATGTTGCATTATGACATCATAATGGAATTTTGCATTATGACATCATAATAGAATTTTTACATTATGACATCATAATGGAATTTTTACTTTATGACATCATAATGGAATGTTGCATTATGACATCATAATGGAATTTTGCATTATGACATCATAATAGAATTTTTTCATTATGACATCATAATGGAATTTTTACTTTATGACATCATAATGGAATTTTGCATTATGACATCATAATAGAATTTTTACATTATGACATCATAATGGAATTTTTACATTATGACATCATAATGGAATTTTGCATTATGACATCATAATGGAATGTTGCATTATGACATCATAATGGAATTTGGCATTATGACATCATAATGGAATTTTGCATTATGACATCATAATGGAATGTTGCATTATGACATCATAATGGAATTTGGCATTATGACATCATAATGGAATTTTGCATTATGACATCATAATGGAATGTTGCATTATGACATCATAATGGAATTTGGCATTATGACATCATAATGGAATTTTGCATTATGACATCATAATGGAATGTTACATTATGACATCATAATGGAATTTTTTCATTATGACATCATAATGGAATGTTGCATTATGACATCATAATGGAATTTTGCATTATGACATCATAATGGAATGTTGCATTATGACATCATAATGGAATTTTGCATTATGACATCATAATAGAATTTTTACATTATGACATCATAATGGAATTTTTACTTTATGACATCATAATGGAATGTTGCATTATGACATCATAATGGAATTTTTACATTATGACATCATAATGGAATTTTGCATTATGACATCATAATGGAATGTTGCATTATGACATCATAATGGAATTTGGCATTATGACATCATAATGGAATTTTGCATTGACATCATAATGGAATGTTGCATTATGACATCATAATGGAATTTTGCATTATGACATCATAATAGAATTTTTACATTATGACATCATAATGGAATTTTTACTTTATGACATCATAATGGAATTTTGCATTATGACATCATAATAGAATTTTTACATTATGACATCATAATGGAATTTTTACATTATGACATCATAATGGAATTTTGCATTATGACATCATAATGGAATGTTGCATTATGACATCATAATGGAATTTGGCATTATGACATCATAATGGAATTTTGCATTATGACATCATAATGGAATGTTGCATTATGACATCATAATGGAATTTGGCATTATGACATCATAATGGAATTTTGCATTATGACATCATAATGGAATGTTGCATTATGACATCATAATGGAATTTGGCATTATGACATCATAATGGAATTTTGCATTATGACATCATAATGGAATGTTACATTATGACATCATAATGGAATTTTTTCATTATGACATCATAATGGAATGTTGCATTATGACATCATAATGGAATTTTGCATTATGACATCATAATGGAATGTTGCATTATGACATCATAATGGAATTTTGCATTATGACATCATAATAGAATTTTTACATTATGACATCATAATGGAATTTTTACATTATGACATCATAATTGAATTTTTACTTTATGACATCATAATGGAATGTTGCATTATAACATCATAATGGAATTTTGCATTATGACATCATAATGGAATGTTGCATTATGACATCATAATGGAATTTTTACATTATGACATCATAATGGAATATTGCATTATGACATCATAATGGAATTTTGCATTATGACATCATAATAGAATTTTTACATTATGACATCATAATGGAATTTTTACTTTATGACATCATAATGGAATTTTGCATTATGACATCATAATGGAATTTTTACATTATGACATCATAATGGAATTTTGCATTATGACATCATAATGGAATTTTGCATTATGACATCATAATTGAATGTTGCATTATGACATCATAATGGAATTTTTACATTATGACATCATAATGGAATGTTGCATTATGACATCATAATGGAATTTTGCATTATGACATCATAATGGAATGTTGCATTATAACATCATAATGGAATTTTTACATTATGACATCATAATGGAATGTTGCATTATGACATCATAATGGAATTTTTACATTATGACATCATAATGGAATGTTGCATTATGACATCATAATGGAATTTTGCATTATGACATCATAATAGAATTTTTACATTATGACATCATAATGGAATTTTTACATTATGACATCATAATCGAATTTTGCATTATGACATCATAATGGAATGTTGCATTATGACATCATAATGGAATTTTGCATTATGACATCATAATGGAATGTTGCATTTTGACATCATAATGGAATTTGGCATTATGACATCATAATGGAATTTTGCATTATGACATCATAATGGAATTGTACATTATGACATCATAATGGAATTTTTTCATTATGACATCATAATGGAATGTTGCATTATGACATCATAATGGAATTTTGCATTATGACATCATAATGGAATGTTGCATTATGACATCATAATGGAATTTTGCATTATGACATCATAATAGAATTTTTACATTATGACATCATAATGGAATTTTTACTTTATGACATCATAATGGAATGTTGCATTATGACATCATAATGGAATGTTACATTATGATACATCATAATGGAATGTTGCATTATGACATTATAATGGAATTTGGCATTATGACATCATAATGGAATTTGGCATTATGACACCATAATGGAATGTTGCATTATGACATCATAATGGAATTTTTACATTATGACATCATAATGGAATTTTGCATTATGACATCATAATGGAATGTTGCATTATGACATCATAATGGAATTTGGCATTATGACATCATAATGGAATTTGGCATTATGACATCATATTGGAATTTTGCATTATGACATCATAATGGAATGTTACATTATGACATCATAATGGAATTTTTTCATTATGACATCATAATGGAATGTTGCATTATGACATCATAATGGAATTTTGCATTATGACATCATAATGGAATGTTGCATTATGACATCATAATGGAATTTTGCATTATGACATCATAATAGAATTTTTACATTATGACATCATAATGGAATTTTTACTTTATGACATCATAATGGAATGTTGCATTATGACATCATAATGGAATGTTACATTATGATACATCATAATGGAATGTTGCATTATGACATCATAATGGAATTTGGCATTATGACATCATAATGGAATTTGGCATTATGACATCATAATGGAATGTTGCATTATGACATCATAATGGAATTTTTACATTATGACATCATAATGGAATTTTGCATTATGACATCATAATGGAATGTTGCATTATGACATCATAATAGAATTTGGCATTATGACATCATAATGGAATTTTGCATTGACATCATAATGGAATGTTGCATTATGACATCATAATGGAATTTTGCATTATGACATCATAATAGAATTTTTACATTATGACATCATAATGGAATTTTTACTTTATGACATAATGGAATGTTGCATTATGACATCACAATGGAATTTTGCATTATGACATCATAATAGAATTTTTACATTATGACATCATAATGGAATTTTTACTTTATGACATCATAATGGAATTTTGCATTATGACATCATAATAGAATTTTTACATTATGACATCATAATGGAATTTTTACGTTATGACATCATAATGGAATTTTGCATTATGACATCATAATGGAATGTTGCATTATGACATCATAATGGAATTTGGCATTATGACATCATAATGGAATTTTGTATTATGACATCATAATGGAATGTTGCATTATGACATCATAATGGAATTTGGCATTATGACATCATAATGGAATTTTGCATTATGACATCATAATGGAATGTTGCATTATGACATCATAATGGAATTTTTTCATTATGACATCATAATGGAATGTTGCATTATGACATCATAATGGAATTTTGCATTATGACATCATAATAGAATTTTTACATTATGACATCATAATGGAATTTTTACTTTATGACATCATAATGGAATGTTGCATTATGACATCATAATGGAATGTTACATTATGATACATCATAATGGAATGTTGCATTATGACATCATAATGGAATTTGGCATTATGACATCATAATGGAATGTTGCATTATGACATCATAATGGAATTTTTACATTATGACATCATAATGGATTTTTAGCATTATGACATCATAATGGAATGTTGCATTATGACATCATAATGGAATTTGGCATTATGACATCATAATGGAATTTTGCATTGACATCATAATGGAATGTTGCATTATGACATCATAATGGAATTTTGCATTATGACATCATAATAGAATTTTTACATTATGACATCATAATGGAATTTTTACTTTATGACATCATAATGGAATGTTGCATTATGACATCATAATGGAATTTTGCATTATGACATCATAATAGAATTTTTACATTATGACATCATAATGGAATTTTTACTTTATGACATCATAATGGAATGTTGCATTATGACATCATAATGGAATTTTGCATTATGACATCATAATAGAATTTTTACATTATGACATCATAATGGAATTTTTACTTTATGACATCATAATGGAATGTTGCATTATGACATCATAATGGAATTTTGCATTCTGACATCATAATGGAATGTTGCATTATGACATCATAATGGAATTTTTACATTATGACATCATAATGGAATTTTGCATTATGACATCATAATGGAATTTTGCATTATGACATCATAATAGAATTTTTACATTATGACATCATAATGGAATTTTTGCATTATGACATCATAATGGAATTTTGCATTATGACATCATAATGGAATGTTGCATTATGACATCATAATGGAATGTTGCATTATGACATCATAATGGAATGTTGCATTATGACATCATAATGGAATTTTGCATTATGACATCATAATGGAATGTTGCATTATGACATCATAATGGAATTTTTACATTATGACATCATAATGGAATGTTGCATTATGACATCATAATGGAATTTTGCATTATGACATCATAATGGAATGTTGCATTATGACATCATAATGGAATGTTACATTATGATGTCATAATGTAAAAATTCCATTATGTCATAATGGAATGTTGCATTATGACATCATAATGGAATTTTTACATTATGACATCATAATGGAATTTTGCATTATGACATCATAATGGAATGTTGCATTATGACATCATAATGGAATTTTTACATTATGACATCATAATGGATTTTTAGCATTATGACATCATAATGGAATGTTGCATTATGACATCATAATGGAATTTGGCATTATGACATCATAATGGAATTTTGCATTGACATCATAATGGAATGTTGCATTATGACATCATAATGGAATTTTGCATTATGACATCATAATAGAATTTTTACATTATGACATCATAATGGAATTTTTACTTTATGACATCATAATGGAATGTTGCATTATGACATCATAATAGAATTTTGCATTATGACATCATAATAGAATTTTTACATTATGACATCATAATGGAATTTTTACTTTATGACATCATAATGGAATGTTGCATTATGACATCATAATGGAATTTTGCATTATGACATCATAATAGAATTTTTACATTATGACATCATAATGGAATTTTTACTTTATGACATCATAATGGAATGTTGCATTATGACATCATAATGGAATTTTGCATTCTGACATCATAATGGAATGTTGCATTATGACATCATAATGGAATTTTTACATTATGACATCATAATGGAATTTTGCATTATGACATCATAATGGAATTTTGCATTATGACATCATAATAGAATTTTTACATTATGACATCATAATGGAATTTTTACATTATGACATCATAATGGAATTTTGCATTATGACATCATAATGGAATGTTGCATTATGACATCATAATGGAATGTTGCATTATGACATCATAATGGAATGTTGCATTATGACATCATAATGGAATTTTGCATTATGACATCATAATGGAATGTTGCATTATGACATCATAATGGAATTTTTACATTATGACATCATAATGGAATTTTGCATTATGACATCATAATGGAATGTTGCATTATGACATCATAATGGAATTTTGCATTATGACATCATAATGGAATTTTGCATTGACATCATAATGGAATGTTGCATTATGACATCATAATGGAATTTTGCATTATGACAAAATGGAATTTTGCATTATGACATCATAATGGAATGTTGCATTATGACATCATAATGGAATTTTTACATTATGACATCATAATGGAATGTTGCATTATGACATCATAATGGAATTTTGCATTATGACATCATAATGGAATGTTGCATTATGACATCATAATGGAATTTTTACTTTATGACATCATAATGGAATTTTGCATTATGACATCATAATGGAATTTTTACATTATGACATCATAATGGAATTTTTACTTTATGACATCATAATGGAATGTTGCATTATGACATCATAATGGAATTTGGCATTATGACATCATAATGGAATTTTGCATTGACATCATAATGGAATGTTGCATTATGACATCATAATGGAATTTTGCATTATGACATCATAATAGAATTTTTACATTATGACATCATAATGGAATTTTTACTTTATGACATCATAATGGAATGTTGCATTATGACATCATAATGGAATTTTGCATTATGACATCATAATAGAATTTTTACATTATGACATCATAATGGAATTTTTACTTTATGACATCATAATGGAATGTTGCATTATGACATCATAATGGAATTTTGCATTATGACATCATGATAGAATTTTTACATTATGACATCATAATGGAATTTTTACTTTAGGACATCATAATGGAATGTTGCATTATGACATCATAATGGAATTTTGCATTCTCACATCATAATGGAATGTTGCATTATGACATCATAATGGAATTTTTACATTATGACATCATAATGGAATTTTGCATTATGACATCATAATGGAATTTTGCATTATGACATCATAATAGAATTTTTACATTATGACATCATAATGGAATTTTTGCATTATGACATCATAATAGAATTTTTACATTATGACATCATAATGGAATTTTTGCATTATGACATCATAATGGAATTTTGCATTATGACATCATAATGGAATGTTGCATTATGACATCATAATGGAATGTTGCATTATGACATCATAATGGAATGTTGCATTATGACATCATAATGGAATTTTGCATTATGACATCATAATGGAATGTTGCATTATGACATCATAATGGAATTTTTACATTATGACATCATAATGGAATGTTGCATTATGACATCATAATGGAATTTTGCATTATGACATCATAATGGAATGTTGCATTATGACATCATAATGGAATGTTACATTATGATGTCATAATGTAAAAATTCCATTATGTCATAATGGAATGTTGCATTATGACATCATAATGGAATTTTTACATTATGACATCATAATGGAATTTTGCATTATGACATCATAATGGAATGTTGCATTATGACATCATAATGGAATTTTTACATTATGACATCATAATGGATTTTTAGCATTATGACATCATAATGGAATGTTGCATTATGACATCATAATGGAATTTGGCATTATGACATCATAATGGAATTTTGCATTGACATCATAATGGAATGTTGCATTATGACATCATAATGGAATTTTGCATTATGACATCATAATAGAATTTTTACATTATGACATCATAATGGAATTTTTACTTTATGACATCATAATGGAATGTTGCATTATGACATCATAATGGAATTTTGCATTATGACATCATAATAGAATTTTTACATTATGACATCATAATGGAATTTTTACTTTATGACATCATAATGGAATGTTGCATTATGACATCATAATGGAATTTTGCATTATGACATCATAATAGAATTTTTACATTATGACATCATAATGGAATTTTTACTTTATGACATCATAATGGAATGTTGCATTATGACATCATAATGGAATTTTGCATTCTGACATCATAATGGAATGTTGCATTATGACATCATAATGGAATTTTTACATTATGACATCATAATGGAATTTTGCATTATGACATCATAATGGAATTTTGCATTATGACATCATAATAGAATTTTTACATTATGACATCATAATGGAATTTTTACATTATGACATCATAATGGAATTTTGCATTATGACATCATAATGGAATGTTGCATTATGACATCATAATGGAATGTTGCATTATGACATCATAATGGAATGTTGCATTATGACATCATAATGGAATTTTGCATTATGACATCATAATGGAATGTTGCATTATGACATCATAATGGAATTTTTACATTATGACATCATAATGGAATGTTGCATTATGACATCATAATGGAATTTTGCATTATGACATCATAATGGAATGTTGCATTATGACATCATAATGGAATGTTACATTATGATGTCATAATGTAAAAATTCCATTATGTCATAATGGAATGTTGCATTATGACATCATAATGGAATTTTTACATTATGACATCATAATGGAATTTTGCATTATGACATCATAATGGAATGTTGCATTATGACATCATAATGGAATTTGGCATTATGACATCATAATGGAATTTTGCATTATGACATCATAATGGAATGTTGCATTATGACATCATAATGGAATTTTTACATTATGACATCATAATGGAATTTTGCATTATGACATCATAATGGAATGTTGCATTATGACATCATAATGGAATTTTGCATTATGACATCATAATGGAATTTTGCATTGACATCATAATGGAATGTTGCATTATGACATCATAATGGAATTTTGCATTATGACAAAATGGAATTTTGCATTATGACATCATAATGGAATGTTGCATTATGACATCATAATGGAATTTTGCATTATGACAAAATGGAATTTTGCATTATGACATCATAATGGAATGTTGCATTATGACATCATAATGGAATGTTGCATTATGACATCATAATGGAATTTTTACTTTATGACATCATAATGGAATTTTGCATTATGACATCATAATGGAATTTTTACATTATGACATCATAATGGAATTTTTACTTTATGACATCATAATGGAATGTTGCATTATGACATCATAATGGAATGTTGCATTATGACTAGAGATGAGCGAACACGTTCGGCTCCGCCCCTTTTTCGCCCGAACACCGAACTTTGCGAACACCTCAGTGTTCGGGCGAAAAAGTTCTGGGGCCGCCGTGACAGCCCGGGGGGGTGCGGCGGGGAGTGGGGGGGAGAGGGAGAGAGAGAGGGCTCCCCCCTGTTCCCCGCTACTGCCGCTCGCGCCGCCGCGCATCTCCCCGCCCCCCGGCGGCACCCGGACACTTACGCGCGAACACTGCAGTGTTCGCTAAAGCCGGTGTCCGGGTGCGGATGTGTCCGTAACGGACACGTTCGCTCATCTCTAATTATGACATCATAATGGAATTTTTACATTATGACATCATAATGGAATGTTGCATTATGACATCATAATGGAATTTTGCATTATGACATCATAATGTAATGTTGCATTATGACATCATAATGGAATTTTGCATTATGACATCATAATAGAATTTTTACATTATGACATCATAATGGAATTTTTACTTTATGACATCATAATGGAATTTTGCATTATGACATCATAATGGAATGTTACATTATGATGTCATAATGTAAAAATTCCATTATGTCATTATGGAATGTTGCATTATGACATCATAATGGAATTTTTACATTATGACATCATAATGGAATTTTGCATTATGACATCATAATGGAATGTTGCATTATGACATCATAATGGAATTTTGCATTATGACATCATAATGGAATGTTGCATTATGACATCATAATGGAATGTTGCATTATAACATCATAATGGAATTTTTACATTATGACATCATAATGGAATGTTGCATTATGACATCATAATGGAATGTTACATTATGATGTCATAATGTAAAAATTCCATTATGTCATAATGGAATGTTGCATTATGACATCATAATGGAATTTTTACATTATGACATCATAATGGAATTTTGCATTATGACATCATAATGGAATGTTGCATTATGACATCATAATGGAATTTTTACATTATGACATCATAATGGATTTTTAGCATTATGACATCATAATGGAATGTTGCATTATGACATCATAATGGAATTTGGCATTATGACATCATAATGGAATTTTGCATTGACATCATAATGGAATGTTGCATTATGACATCATAATGGAATTTTGCATTATGACATCATAATAGAATTTTTACATTATGACATCATAATGGAATTTTTACTTTATGACATCATAATGGAATGTTGCATTATGACATCATAATGGAATTTTGCATTATGACATCATAATAGAATTTTTACATTATGACATCATAATGGAATTTTTACTTTATGACATCATAATGGAATGTTGCATTATGACATCATAATGGAATTTTGCATTATGACATCATAATAGAATTTTTACATTATGACATCATAATGGAATTTTTACTTTATGACATCATAATGGAATGTTGCATTATGACATCATAATGGAATTTTGCATTCTGACATCATAATGGAATGTTGCATTATGACATCATAATGGAATTTTTACATTATGACATCATAATGGAATTTTGCATTATGACATCATAATGGAATTTTGCATTATGACATCATAATAGAATTTTTACATTATGACATCATAATGGAATTTTTACATTATGACATCATAATGGAATTTTGCATTATGACATCATAATGGAATGTTGCATTATGACATCATAATGGAATGTTGCATTATGACATCATAATGGAATGTTGCATTATGACATCATAATGGAATTTTGCATTATGACATCATAATGGAATGTTGCATTATGACATCATAATGGAATTTTTACATTATGACATCATAATGGAATTTTTACTTTATGACATCATAATGGAATGTTGCATTATGACATCATAATGGAATGTTACATTATGATACATCATAATGGAATGTTGCATTATGACATCATAATGGAATTTTTACATTATGACATCATAATGGATTTTTAGCATTATGACATCATAATGGAATGTTGCATTATGACATCATAATGGAATTTGGCATTATGACATCATAATGGAATTTTGCATTGACATCATAATGGAATGTTGCATTATGACATCATAATGGAATTTTGCATTATGACATCATAATAGAATTTTTACATTATGACATCATAATGGAATTTTTACTTTATGACATCATAATGGAATGTTGCATTATGACATCATAATTGAATTTTGCATTATGACATCATAATAGAATTTTTACATTATGACATCATAATGGAATTTTTACTTTATGACATCATAATGGAATGTTGCATTATGACATCATAATGGAATTTTGCATTATGACATCATAATAGAATTTTTACATTATGACATCATAATGGAATTTTTACTTTATGACATCATAATGGAATGTTGCATTATGACATCATAATGGAATTTTGCATTCTGACATCATAATGGAATGTTGCATTATGACATCATAATGGAATTTTTACATTATGACATCATAATGGAATTTTGCATTATGACATCATAATGGAATTTTGCATTATGACATCATAATAGAATTTTTACATTATGACATCATAATGGAATTTTTGCATTATGACATCATAATAGAATTTTTACATTATGACATCATAATGGAATTTTTGCATTATGACATCATAATGGAATTTTGCATTATGACATCATAATGGAATGTTGCATTATGACATCATAATGGAATGTTGCATTATGACATCATAATGGAATGTTGCATTATGACATCATAATGGAATTTTGCATTATGACATCATAATGGAATGTTGCATTATGACATCATAATGGAATTTTTACATTATGACATCATAATGGAATGTTGCATTATGACATCATAATGGAATTTTGCATTATGACATCATAATGGAATGTTGCATTATGACATCATAATGGAATGTAACATTATGATGTCATAATGTAAAAATTCCATTATGTCATAATGGAATTTTGCATTATGACATAATATAATTTTGCATTATGACATCATAATGGAATGTTGCATTATGACATCATAATGGAATTTTTACATTATGACATCATAATGGAATGTTGCATTATGACATCATAATGGAATTTTGCATTATGACATCATAATGGAATGTTGCATTATGACATCATAATGGAATTTTGCATTATGACATCATAATAGAATTTTTACATTATGACATCATAATGGAATTTTTACTTTATGACATCATAATGGAATTTTGCATTATGACTAGAGATGAGCGAACGTGTCCGTTACGGACACATCCGCACCCGGACACCGGCTTTAGCGAACACTGCAGTGTTCGCGCGTAAGTGTCCGGGTGCCGCCGGGGGGCGGGGAGATGCGCGGCGGCGCGGGCGGCAGTAGCGGGGAACAGGGGGGAGCCCTCTCTCTCTCCCTCTCCCCCCCACTCCCCGCCGCACCCCCCCGCGCTGCCACGGCGGCCCCCGAACTTTTTCGCCCGAACACCGAGGTGTTCGCAAAGTTCGGTGTTCGGGCGAAAAAGGGGCGGAGCCGAACGTGTTCGCTCATCTCTAATTATGACATCATAATGGAATGTTACATTATGATGTCATAATGTAAAAATTCCATTATGTCATAATGGAATTTTGCATTATGACATCATAATGGAATGTTGCATTATGACATCATAATGGAATTTTGCATTATGACATCATAATAGAATTTTTACATTATGACATCATAATGGAATTTTGCATTATGACATCATAATAGAATTTTTACATTATGACATCATAATGGAATTTTTACTTTTATGACATCATAATGGAATGTTGCATTATGACATCATAATGGAATTTTTACATTATGACATCATAATGGAATTTTTACATTATGACATCATAATGGAACTTTGCATTATGACATCATAATGGAATGTTACATTATGACATCATAATGGAATTTTGCATTATGACATCATAATGGAATGTTGCATTATGACATCATAATGGAATGTTGCATTATAACATCATAATGGAATTTTTACATTATGACATCATAATGGAATGTTGCATTATGACATCATAATGGAATTTTTACATTATGACATCAAAATGGAATTTTGCATTATGACATCATAATGGAATTTTGCATTATGACATCATAATGGAATGTTACATTATGACATCATAATGGAATTTTGCATTATGACATCATAATGGAATGTTGCATTATGACATCATAATGGAATTTTGCATTATGACATCATAATGGAATGTAGCATTATGACATCATAATGGAATGTTGCATTATAACATCATAATGGAATTTTTACATTATGACATCATAATGGAATGTTGCATTATGACATCATAATGGAATTTTTACATTATGACATCATAATGGAATTTTGCATTATGACATCATAATGGAATTTTTACTTTATGACATCATAATGGAATTTTGCATTATGACATCATAATGGAATTTTTACATTATGACATCATAATGGAATTTTGCATTATGACATAATATAATTTTGCATTATGACATCATAATGGAATGTTGCATTATGACATCATAATGGAATTTTTACATTATGACATCATAATGGAATGTTGCATTATGACATAATATAATTTTGCATTATGACATCATAATGGAATGTTGCATTATGACATCATAATGGAATTTTTACATTATGACATCATAATGGAATTTTGCATTATGCCATAATATAATTTTGCATTATGACATCATAATGGAATGTTGCATTATGACATCATAATGCAATTTTTACATTATGACATCATAATGGAATGTTGCATTATGACATCATAATGGAATTTTGCATTATGACATCATAATGGAATGTTGCATTATGACATCATAATGGAATTTTGCATTATGACATCATAATAGAATTTTTACATTATGACATCATAATGGAATTTTTACTTTATGACATCATAATGGAATTTTGCATTATGACATCATAATGGAATGTTACATTATGATGTCATAATGTAAAAATTCCATTATGTCATAATGGAATTTTGCATTATGACATCATAATGGAATGTTGCATTATG
The DNA here is from genome assembly GCA_035609135.1 of Eleutherodactylus coqui. Classification (NCBI taxonomy): domain Eukaryota; kingdom Metazoa; phylum Chordata; class Amphibia; order Anura; family Eleutherodactylidae; genus Eleutherodactylus; species Eleutherodactylus coqui. The sequence continues at coordinate 270,280,780 of CM069409.1, read as the reverse complement.
ACATCATAATGGAATTTTGCATTATGACATCATAATAGAATTTTTACATTATGACATCATAATGGAATTTTGCATTATCACATCATAATAGAATTTTTACATTATGACATCATAATGGAATTTTTACTTTTATGACATCATAATGGAATGTTGCATTATGACATCATAATGGAATGTTACATTATGATACATCATAATGGAATGTTGCATTATGACATCATAATGGAATTTGGCATTATGACATCATAATGGAATTTTGCATTATGACATCATAATGGAATGTTGCATTATGACATCATAATGGAATTTTGCATTATGACATCATAATGGAATGTTGCATTATGACATCATAATGGAATGTTACATTATGATGTCATAATGTAAAAATTCCATTATGTCATAATGGAATGTTGCATTATGACATCATAATGGAATTTTTACATTATGACATCATAATGGAATTTTGCATTATGACATCATAATGGAATGTTGCATTATGACATCATAATGGAATTTGGCATTATGACATCATAATGGAATTTTGCATTATGACATCATTATGGAATGTTGCATTATGACATCATAATGGAATTTTTACATGATGACATCATAATGGAATTTTGCATTATGACATCATAATGGAATGTTGCATTATGACATCATAATGGAATTTGGCATTATGACATCATAATGGAATTTTGCATTGACATCATAATGGAATGTTGCATTATGACATCATAATGGAATTTTGCATTATGACATCATAATGGAATTTTTACATTATGACATCATAATGGAATGTTGCATTATGACATCATAATGGAATTTTGCATTATGACATCATAATGGAATGTTGCATTATGACATCATAATGGAATTTTGCATTATGACATCATAATAGAATTTTTACATTATGACATCATAATGGAATTTTTACTTTATGACATCATAATGGAATTTTGCATTATGACATCATAATGGAATGTTACATTATGATGTCATAATGTAAAAATTCCATTATGTCATTATGGAATGTTGCATTATGACATCATAATGGAATTTTTACATTATGACATCATAATGGAATTTTTACTTTATGACATCATAATGGAATGTTGCATTATGACATCATAATTGAATTTTGCATTATGACATCATAATAGAATTTTTACATTATGACATCATAATGGAATTTTTACTTTATGACATCATAATGGAATGTTGCATTATGACATCATAATGGAATTTTGCATTATGACATCATAATAGAATTTTTACATTATGACATCATAATGGAATTTTTACTTTATGACATCATAATGGAATGTTGCATTATGACATCATAATGGAATTTTGCATTCTGACATCATAATGGAATGTTGCATTATGACATCATAATGGAATTTTTACATTATGACATCATAATGGAATTTTGCATTATGACATCATAATGGAATTTTGCATTATGACATCATAATAGAATTTTTACATTATGACATCATAATGGAATTTTTGCATTATGACATCATAATAGAATTTTTACATTATGACATCATAATGGAATTTTTGCATTATGACATCATAATGGAATTTTGCATTATGACATCATAATGGAATGTTGCATTATGACATCATAATGGAATGTTGCATTATGACATCATAATGGAATGTTGCATTATGACATCATAATGGAATTTTGCATTATGACATCATAATGGAATGTTGCATTATGACATCATAATGGAATTTTTACATTATGACATCATAATGGAATGTTGCATTATGACATCATAATGGAATTTTGCATTATGACATCATAATGGAATGTTGCATTATGACATCATAATGGAATGTAACATTATGATGTCATAATGTAAAAATTCCATTATGTCATAATGGAATGTTGCATTATGACATCATAATGGAATTTTTACATTATGACATCATAATGGAATTTTGCATTATGACATCATAATGGAATGTTGCATTATGACATCATAATGGAATTTTTACATTATGACATCATAATGGATTTTTAGCATTATGACATCATAATGGAATGTTGCATTATGACATCATAATGGAATTTGGCATTATGACATCATAATGGAATTTTGCATTGACATCATAATGGAATGTTGCATTATGACATCATAATGGAATTTTGCATTATGACATCATAATAGAATTTTTACATTATGACATCATAATGGAATTTTTACTTTATGACATCATAATGGAATGTTGCATTATGACATCATAATGGAATTTTGCATTATGACATCATAATGGAATTTTGCATTATGACATCATAATGGAATGTTGCATTATGACATCATAATGGAATTTTTACATTATGACATCATAATGGAATTTTTACTTTATGACATCATAATGGAATGTTGCATTATGACATCATAATGGAATGTTACATTATGATACATCATAATGGAATGTTGCATTATGACATCATAATGGAATTTTTACATTATGACATCATAATGGATTTTTAGCATTATGACATCATAATGGAATGTTGCATTATGACATCATAATGGAATTTGGCATTATGACATCATAATGGAATTTTGCATTGACATCATAATGGAATGTTGCATTATGACATCATAATGGAATTTTGCATTATGACATCATAATAGAATTTTTACATTATGACATCATAATGGAATTTTTACTTTATGACATCATAATGGAATGTTGCATTATGACATCATAATGGAATTTTGCATTATGACATCATAATAGAATTTTTACATTATGACATCATAATGGAATTTTTACTTTATGACATCATAATGGAATGTTGCATTATGACATCATAATGGAATTTTGCATTATGACATCATAATAGAATTTTTACATTATGACATCATAATAGAATTTTTACTTTATGACATCATAATGGAATGTTGCATTATGACATCATAATGGAATTTTGCATTCTGACATCATAATGGAATGTTGCATTATGACATCATAATGGAATTTTTACATTATGACATCATAATGGAATTTTGCATTATGACATCATAATGGAATTTTGCATTATGACATCATAATAGAATTTTTACATTATGACATCATAATGGAATTTTTACATTATGACATCATAATGGAATTTTGCATTATGACATCATAATGGAATGTTGCATTATGACATCATAATGGAATGTTGCATTATGACATCATAATGGAATGTTGCATTATGACATCATAATGGAATGTTGCATTATGACATCATAATGGAATGTTGCATTATGACATCATAATGGAATTTTGCATTATGACATCATAATGGAATGTTGCATTATGACATCATAATGGAATTTTTACATTATGACATCATAATGGAATGTTGCATTATGACATCATAATGGAATTTTGCATTATGACATCATAATGGAATGTTGCATTATGACATCATAATGGAATGTAACATTATGATGTCATAATGTAAAAATTCCATTATGTCATAATGGAATGTTGCATTATGACATCATAATGGAATTTTTACATTATGACATCATAATGGAATTTTGCATTATGACATCATAATGGAATGTTGCATTATGACATCATAATGGAATTTTTACATTATGACATCATAATGGATTTTTAGCATTATGACATCATAATGGAATGTTGCATTATGACATCATAATGGAATTTGGCATTATGACATCATAATGGAATTTTGCATTGACATCATAATGGAATGTTGCATTATGACATCATAATGGAATTTTGCATTATGACATCATAATAGAATTTTTACATTATGACATCATAATGGAATTTTTACTTTATGACATCATAATGGAATGTTGCATTATGACATCATAATGGAATTTTGCATTATGACATCATAATAGAATTTTTACATTATGACATCATAATGGAATTTTTACTTTATGACATCATAATGGAATGTTGCATTATGACATCATAATGGAATTTTGCATTATGACATCATAATAGAATTTTTACATTATGACATCATAATGGAATTTTTACTTTATGACATCATAATGGAATGTTGCATTATGACATCATAATGGAATTTTGCATTCTGACATCATAATGGAATGTTGCATTATGACATCATAATGGAATTTTTACATTATGACATCATAATGGAATTTTGCATTATGACATCATAATGGAATTTTGCATTATGACATCATAATAGAATTTTTACATTATGACATCATAATGGAATTTTTACATTATGACATCATAATGGAATTTTGCATTATGACATCATAATGGAATGTTGCATTATGACATCATAATGGAATGTTGCATTATGACATCATAATGGAATGTTGCATTATGACATCATAATGGAATTTTGCATTATGACATCATAATGGAATGTTGCATTATGACATCATAATGGAATTTTTACATTATGACATCATAATGGAATGTTGCATTATGACATCATAATGGAATTTTGCATTATGACATCATAATGGAATGTTGCATTATGACATCATAATGGAATGTTACATTATGATGTCATAATGTAAAAATTCCATTATGTCATAATGGAATGTTGCATTATGACATCATAATGGAATTTTTACATTATGACATCATAATGGAATTTTGCATTATGACATCATAATGGAATGTTGCATTATGACATCATAATGGAATTTGGCATTATGACATCATAATGGAATTTTGCATTATGACATCATAATGGAATTTTTACATTATGACATCATAATGGAATTTTGCATTATGACATCATAATGGAATGTTGCATTATGACATCATAATGGAATTTTGCATTATGACATCGTAATGGAATTTTGCATTGACATCATAATGGAATGTTGCATTATGACATCATAATGGAATTTTGCATTATGACAAAATGGAATTTTGCATTATGACATCATAATGGAATGTTGCATTATGACATCATAATGGAATTTTTACATTATGACATCATAATGGAATGTTGCATTATGACATCATAATGGAATTTTGCATTATGACATCATAATGGAATGTTGCATTATGACATCATAATGGAATTTTTACTTTATGACATCATAATGGAATTTTGCATTATGACATCATAATGGAATTTTTACATTATGACATCATAATGGAATTTTGCATTATGACATAATATAATTTTGCATTATGACATCATAATGGAATGTTGCATTATGACATCATAATGGAATTTTTTTCATTATGACATCATAATGGAATGTTGCATTATGACATCATAATGGAATTTTGCATTATGACATCATAATGGAATGTTGCATTATGACATCATAATGGAATTTTGCATTATGACATCATAATAGAATTTTTACATTATGACATCATAATGGAATTTTTACTTTATGACATCATAATGGAATTTTGCATTATGACATCATAATGGAATTTTTACATTATGACATCATAATGGAATTTTGCATTATGACATCATAATGGAATGTTGCATTATGACATCATAATGGAATTTTGCATTATGACATCGTAATGGAATTTTGCATTGACATCATAATGGAATGTTGCATTATGACATCATAATGGAATTTTGCATTATGACAAAATGGAATTTTGCATTATGACATCATAATGGAATGTTGCATTATGACATCATAATGGAATTTTTACATTATGACATCATAATGGAATGTTGCATTATGACATCATAATGGAATTTTGCATTATGACATCATAATGGAATGTTGCATTATGACATCATAATGGAATTTTTACTTTATGACATCATAATGGAATTTTGCATTATGACATCATAATGGAATTTTTACATTATGACATCATAATGGAATTTTGCATTATGACATAATATAATTTTGCATTATGACATCATAATGGAATGTTGCATTATGACATCATAATGGAATTTTTTTCATTATGACATCATAATGGAATGTTGCATTATGACATCATAATGGAATTTTGCATTATGACATCATAATGGAATGTTGCATTATGACATCATAATGGAATTTTGCATTATGACATCATAATAGAATTTTTACATTATGACATCATAATGGAATTTTTACTTTATGACATCATAATGGAATTTTGCATTATGACATCATAATGGAATGTTACATTATGATGTCATAATGTAAAAATTCCATTATGTCATAATGGAATGTTGCATTATGACATCATAATGGAATTTTTACATTATGACATCATAATGGAATTTTGCATTATGACATCATAATGGAATGTTGCATTATGACATCATAATGGAATTTGGCATTATGACATCATAATGGAATGTTGCATTATGACATCATAATGGAATGTTGCATTATGACATCATAATGGAATTTTTACATTATGACATCATAATGGAATGTTGCATTATGACATCATAATGGAATTTTTACATTATGACATCATAATGGAATTTTGCATTATGACATCATAATGGAATTTTGCATTATGACATCATAATGGAATGTTGTATTATGACATCATAATGGAATTTTGCATTATGACATCATAATGGAATGTTGCATTATGACATCATAATGGAATGTTGCATTATGACATCATAATGGAATTTTGCATTATGACATCATAATGGAATGTTGCATTATGACATCATAATGGAATTTTTACATTATGACATCATAATGGAATGTTGCATTATGACATCATAATGGAATTTTTACTTTATGACATCATAATGGAATTTTGCATTATGACATCATAATGGAATTTTGCATTATGACATCATAATGGAATGTTGCATTATGACATCATAATGGAATGTTACATTATGATGTCATAATGTAAAAATTCCATTATGTCATAATGGAATGTTGCATTATGACATCATAATGGAATTTTTACATTATGACATCATAATGGAATTTTGCATTATGACATCATAATGGAATGTTGCATTATGACATCATAATGGAATTTGGCATTATGACATCATAATGGAATTTTGCATTATGACATCATAATGGAATTTTTACATTATGACATCATAATGGAATTTTGCATTATGACATCATAATGGAATGTTGCATTATGACATCATAATGGAATTTTGCATTATGACATCGTAATGGAATTTTGCATTGACATCATAATGGAATGTTGCATTATGACATCATAATGGAATTTTGCATTATGACAAAATGGAATTTTGCATTATGACATCATAATGGAATGTTGCATTATGACATCATAATGGAATTTTTACATTATGACATCATAATGGAATGTTGCATTATGACATCATAATGGAATTTTGCATTATGACATCATAATGGAATGTTGCATTATGACATCATAATGGAATTTTTACTTTATGACATCATAATGGAATTTTGCATTATGACATCATAATGGAATTTTTACATTATGACATCATAATGGAATTTTGCATTATGACATAATATAATTTTGCATTATGACATCATAATGGAATGTTGCATTATGACATCATAATGGAATTTTTTTCATTATGACATCATAATGGAATGTTGCATTATGACATCATAATGGAATTTTGCATTATGACATCATAATGGAATGTTGCATTATGACATCATAATGGAATTTTGCATTATGACATCATAATAGAATTTTTACATTATGACATCATAATGGAATTTTTACTTTATGACATCATAATGGAATTTTGCATTATGACATCATAATGGAATTTTTACATTATGACATCATAATGGAATTTTGCATTATGACATCATAATGGAATGTTGCATTATGACATCATAATGGAATTTTGCATTATGACATCGTAATGGAATTTTGCATTGACATCATAATGGAATGTTGCATTATGACATCATAATGGAATTTTGCATTATGACAAAATGGAATTTTGCATTATGACATCATAATGGAATGTTGCATTATGACATCATAATGGAATTTTTACATTATGACATCATAATGGAATGTTGCATTATGACATCATAATGGAATTTTGCATTATGACATCATAATGGAATGTTGCATTATGACATCATAATGGAATTTTTACTTTATGACATCATAATGGAATTTTGCATTATGACATCATAATGGAATTTTTACATTATGACATCATAATGGAATGTTGCATTATGACATCATAATGGAATTTTGCATTATGACATCATAATGGAATGTTGCATTATGACATCATAATGGAATTTTTACTTTATGACATCATAATGGAATTTTGCATTATGACATCATAATGGAATTTTTACATTATGACATCATAATGGAATTTTGCATTATGACATAATATAATTTTGCATTATGACATCATAATGGAATGTTGCATTATGACATCATAATGGAATTTTTTTCATTATGACATCATAATGGAATGTTGCATTATGACATCATAATGGAATTTTGCATTATGACATCATAATGGAATGTTGCATTATGACATCATAATGGAATTTTGCATTATGACATCGTAATGGAATTTTGCATTGACATCATAATGGAATGTTGCATTATGACATCATAATGGAATTTTGCATTATGACAAAATGGAATTTTGCATTATGACATCATAATGGAATGTTGCATTATGACATCATAATGGAATTTTTACATTATGACATCATAATGGAATGTTGCATTATGACATCATAATGGAATTTTGCATTATGACATCATAATGGAATGTTGCATTATGACATCATAATGGAATTTTTACTTTATGACATCATAATGGAATTTTGCATTATGACATCATAATGGAATTTTTACATTATGACATCATAATGGAATGTTGCATTATGACATCATAATGGAATTTTGCATTATGACATCATAATGGAATGTTGCATTATGACATCATAATGGAATTTTTACTTTATGACATCATAATGGAATTTTGCATTATGACATCATAATGGAATTTTTACATTATGACATCATAATGGAATTTTGCATTATGACATAATATAATTTTGCATTATGACATCATAATGGAATGTTGCATTATGACATCATAATGGAATTTTTTTCATTATGACATCATAATGGAATGTTGCATTATGACATCATAATGGAATTTTGCATTATGACATCATAATGGAATGTTGCATTATGACATCATAATGGAATTTTGCATTATGACATCATAATAGAATTTTTACATTATGACATCATAATGGAATTTTTACTTTATGACATCATAATGGAATTTTGCATTATGACATCATAATGGAATTTTTACATTATGACATCATAATGGAATTTTGCATTATGACATCATAATGGAATGTTGCATTATGACATCATAATGGAATTTTGCATTATGACATCGTAATGGAATTTTGCATTGACATCATAATGGAATGTTGCATTATGACATCATAATGGAATTTTGCATTATGACAAAATGGAATTTTGCATTATGACATCATAATGGAATGTTGCATTATGACATCATAATGGAATTTTTACATTATGACATCATAATGGAATGTTGCATTATGACATCATAATGGAATTTTGCATTATGACATCATAATGGAATGTTGCATTATGACATCATAATGGAATTTTTACTTTATGACATCATAATGGAATTTTGCATTATGACATCATAATGGAATTTTTACATTATGACATCATAATGGAATTTTGCATTATGACATAATATAATTTTGCATTATGACATCATAATGGAATGTTGCATTATGACATCATAATGGAATTTTTTTCATTATGACATCATAATGGAATGTTGCATTATGACATCATAATGGAATTTTGCATTATGACATCATAATGGAATGTTGCATTATGACATCATAATGGAATTTTGCATTATGACATCATAATAGAATTTTTACATTATGACATCATAATGGAATTTTTACTTTATGACATCATAATGGAATTTTGCATTATGACATCATAATGGAATGTTACATTATGATGTCATAATGTAAAAATTCCATTATGTCATAATGGAATGTTGCATTATGACATCATAATGGAATTTTTACATTATGACATCATAATGGAATTTTGCATTATGACATCATAATGGAATGTTGCATTATGACATCATAATGGAATTTGGCATTATGACATCATAATGGAATGTTGCATTATGACATCATAATGGAATGTTGCATTATGACATCATAATGGAATTTTTACATTATGACATCATAATGGAATGTTGCATTATGACATCATAATGGAATTTTTACATTATGACATCATAATGGAATTTTGCATTATGACATCATAATGGAATTTTGCATTATGACATCATAATGGAATGTTGTATTATGACATCATAATGGAATTTTGCATTATGACATCATAATGGAATGTTGCATTATGACATCATAATGGAATGTTGCATTATGACATCATAATGGAATTTTGCATTATGACATCATAATGGAATGTTGCATTATGACATCATAATGGAATGTTGCATTATGACATCATAATGGAATTTTTACATTATGACATCATAATGGAATGTTGCATTATGACATCATAATGGAATTTTTACTTTATGACATCATAATGGAATTTTGCATTATGACATCATAATGGAATTTTGCATTATGACATCATAATGGAATGTTGCATTATGACATCATAATGGAATGTTACATTATGATGTCATAATGTAAAAATTCCATTATGTCATAATGGAATGTTGCATTATGACATCATAATGGAATTTTTACATTATGACATCATAATGGAATTTTGCATTATGACATCATAATGGAATGTTGCATTATGACATCATAATGGAATTTGGCATTATGACATCATAATGGAATTTTGCATTATGACATCATAATGGAATTTTTACATTATGACATCATAATGGAATTTTGCATTATGACATCATAATGGAATGTTGCATTATGACATCATAATGGAATTTTGCATTATGACATCGTAATGGAATTTTGCATTGACATCATAATGGAATGTTGCATTATGACATCATAATGGAATTTTGCATTATGACAAAATGGAATTTTGCATTATGACATCATAATGGAATGTTGCATTATGACATCATAATGGAATTTTTACATTATGACATCATAATGGAATGTTGCATTATGACATCATAATGGAATTTTGCATTATGACATCATAATGGAATGTTGCATTATGACATCATAATGGAATTTTTACTTTATGACATCATAATGGAATTTTGCATTATGACATCATAATGGAATTTTTACATTATGACATCATAATGGAATTTTGCATTATGACATAATATAATTTTGCATTATGACATCATAATGGAATGTTGCATTATGACATCATAATGGAATTTTTTTCATTATGACATCATAATGGAATGTTGCATTATGACATCATAATGGAATTTTGCATTATGACATCATAATGGAATGTTGCATTATGACATCATAATGGAATTTTGCATTATGACATCATAATAGAATTTTTACATTATGACATCATAATGGAATTTTTACTTTATGACATCATAATGGAATTTTGCATTATGACATCATAATGGAATTTTTACATTATGACATCATAATGGAATTTTGCATTATGACATCATAATGGAATGTTGCATTATGACATCATAATGGAATTTTGCATTATGACATCGTAATGGAATTTTGCATTGACATCATAATGGAATGTTGCATTATGACATCATAATGGAATTTTGCATTATGACAAAATGGAATTTTGCATTATGACATCATAATGGAATGTTGCATTATGACATCATAATGGAATTTTTACATTATGACATCATAATGGAATGTTGCATTATGACATCATAATGGAATTTTGCATTATGACATCATAATGGAATGTTGCATTATGACATCATAATGGAATTTTTACTTTATGACATCATAATGGAATTTTGCATTATGACATCATAATGGAATTTTTACATTATGACATCATAATGGAATTTTGCATTATGACATAATATAATTTTGCATTATGACATCATAATGGAATGTTGCATTATGACATCATAATGGAATTTTTTTCATTATGACATCATAATGGAATGTTGCATTATGACATCATAATGGAATTTTGCATTATGACATCATAATGGAATGTTGCATTATGACATCATAATGGAATTTTGCATTATGACATCATAATAGAATTTTTACATTATGACATCATAATGGAATTTTTACTTTATGACATCATAATGGAATTTTGCATTATGACATCATAATGGAATGTTACATTATGATGTCATAATGTAAAAATTCCATTATGTCATAATGGAATGTTGCATTATGACATCATAATGGAATTTTTACATTATGACATCATAATGGAATTTTGCATTATGACATCATAATGGAATGTTGCATTATGACATCATAATGGAATTTGGCATTATGACATCATAATGGAATGTTGCATTATGACATCATAATGGAATGTTGCATTATGACATCATAATGGAATTTTTACATTATGACATCATAATGGAATGTTGCATTATGACATCATAATGGAATTTTTACATTATGACATCATAATGGAATTTTGCATTATGACATCATAATGGAATTTTGCATTATGACATCATAATGGAATGTTGTATTATGACATCATAATGGAATTTTGCATTATGACATCATAATGGAATGTTGCATTATGACATCATAATGGAATGTTGCATTATGACATCATAATGGAATTTTGCATTATGACATCATAATGGAATGTTGCATTATGACATCATAATGGAATTTTTACATTATGACATCATAATGGAATGTTGCATTATGACATCATAATGGAATTTTTACTTTATGACATCATAATGGAATTTTGCATTATGACATCATAATGGAATTTTGCATTATGACATCATAATGGAATGTTGCATTATGACATCATAATGGAATTTTTACATTATGACATCATAATGGAATGTTGCATTATGACATCATAATGGAATTTTGCATTATGACATCATAATGGAATGTTGCATTATGACATCATAATAGAATTTTTACATTATGACATCATAATGGAATTTTTACTTTATGACATCATAATGGAATTTTGCATTATGACATCATAATGGAATGTTACATTATGATGTCATAATGTAAAAATTCCATTATGTCATTATGGAATGTTGCATTATGACATCATAATGGAATTTTTACATTATGACATCATAATGGAATTTTGCATTATGACATCATAATGGAATTTTGCATTATGACATCATAATGGAATTTTGCATTATGACATCATAATAGAATTTTTACATTATGACATCATAATGGAATTTTTACTTTATGACATCATAATGGAATTTTGCATTATGACATCATAATGGAATGTTACATTATGATGTCATAATGTAAAAATTCCATTATGTCATTATGGAATGTTGCATTATGACATCATAATGGAATTTTTACATTATGACATCATAATGGAATTTTGCATTATGACATCATAATGGAATGTTGCATTATGACATCATAATGGAATTTTGCATTATGACATCATAATGGAATGTTGCATTATGACATCATAATGGAATGTTGCATTATAACATCATAATGGAATTTTTACATTATGACATCATAATGGAATGTTGCATTATGACATCATAATGGAATTTTTACATTATGACATCATAATGGAATTTTGCATTATGACATCATAATGGAATTTTGCATTATGACATCATAATGGAATGTTACATTATGACATCATAATGGAATTTTGCATTATGACATCATAATGGAATTTTTACTTTATGACATCATAATGGAATTTTGCATTATGACATCATAATGGAATTTTTACATTATGACATCATAATGGAATTTTGCATTATGACATAATATAATTTTGCATTATGACATCATAATGGAATGTTGCATTATGACATCATAATGGAATTTTTTTCATTATGACATCATAATGGAATGTTGCATTATGACATCATAATGGAATTTTGCATTATGACATCATAATGGAATGTTGCATTATGACATCATAATGGAATTTTGCATTATGACATCATAATAGAATTTTTACATTATGACATCATAATGGAATTTTTACTTTATGACATCATAATGGAATTTTGCATTATGACATCATAATGGAATTTTGCATTATGACATCATAATGGAATGTTGCATTATGACATCATAATGGAATTTTTACATTATGACATCATAATGGAATGTTGCATTATGACATCATAATGGAATTTTGCATTATGACATCATAATGGAATGTTGCATTATGACATCATAATAGAATTTTTACATTATGACATCATAATGGAATTTTTACTTTATGACATCATAATGGAATTTTGCATTATGACATCATAATGGAATGTTACATTATGATGTCATAATGTAAAAATTCCATTATGTCATTATGGAATGTTGCATTATGACATCATAATGGAATTTTTACATTATGACATCATAATGGAATTTTGCATTATGACATCATAATGGAATTTTGCATTATGACATCATAATGGAATTTTGCATTATGACATCATAATAGAATTTTTACATTATGACATCATAATGGAATTTTTACTTTATGACATCATAATGGAATTTTGCATTATGACATCATAATGGAATGTTACATTATGATGTCATAATGTAAAAATTCCATTATGTCATTATGGAATGTTGCATTATGACATCATAATGGAATTTTTACATTATGACATCATAATGGAATTTTGCATTATGACATCATAATGGAATGTTGCATTATGACATCATAATGGAATGTTGCATTATAACATCATAATGGAATTTTTACATTATGACATCATAATGGAATGTTGCATTATGACATCATAATGGAATTTTTACATTATGACATCATAATGGAATTTTGCATTATGACATCATAATGGAATTTTGCATTATGACATCATAATGGAATGTTGTATTATGACATCATAATGGAATTTTGCATTATGACATCATAATGGAATGTTGCATTATGACATCATAATGGAATGTTGCATTATGACATCATAATGGAATTTTGCATTATGACATCATAATGGAATGTTGCATTATGACATCATAATGGAATTTTTACATTATGACATCATAATGGAATGTTGCATTATGACATCATAATGGAATTTTTACTTTATGACATCATAATGGAATTTTGCATTATGACATCATAATGGAATTTTGCATTATGACATCATAATGGAATGTTGCATTATGACATCATAATGGAATTTTTACATTATGACATCATAATGGAATGTTGCATTATGACATCATAATGGAATTTTGCATTATGACATCATAATGGAATGTTGCATTATGACATCATAATAGAATTTTTACATTATGACATCATAATGGAATTTTTACTTTATGACATCATAATGGAATTTTGCATTATGACATCATAATGGAATGTTACATTATGATGTCATAATGTAAAAATTCCATTATGTCATTATGGAATGTTGCATTATGACATCATAATGGAATTTTTACATTATGACATCATAATGGAATTTTGCATTATGACATCATAATGGAATTTTGCATTATGACATCATAATGGAATTTTGCATTATGACATCATAATAGAATTTTTACATTATGACATCATAATGGAATTTTTACTTTATGACATCATAATGGAATTTTGCATTATGACATCATAAAGGAATGTTACATTATGATGTCATAATGTAAAAATTCCATTATGTCATTATGGAATGTTGCATTATGACATCATAATGGAATTTTTACATTATGACATCATAATGGAATTTTGCATTATGACATCATAATGGAATGTTGCATTATGACATCATAATGGAATTTTGCATTATGACATCATAATGGAATGTTGCATTATGACATCATAATGGAATGTTGCATTATAACATCATAATGGAATTTTTACATTATGACATCATAATGGAATGTTGCATTATGACATCATAATGGAATTTTTACATTATGACATCATAATGGAATTTTGCATTATGACATCATAATGGAATTTTGCATTATGACATCATAATGGAATGTTACATTATGACATCATAATGGAATTTTGCATTATGACATCATAATGGAATTTTTACTTTATGACATCATAATGGAATTTTGCATTATGACATCATAATGGAATTTTTACATTATGACATCATAATGGAATTTTGCATTATGACATAATATAATTTTGCATTATGACATCATAATGGAATGTTGCATTATGACATCATAATGGAATTTTTTTCATTATGACATCATAATGGAATGTTGCATTATGACATCATAATGGAATTTTGCATTATGACATCATAATGGAATGTTGCATTATGACATCATAATGGAATTTTGCATTATGACATCATAATAGAATTTTTACATTATGACATCATAATGGAATTTTTACTTTATGACATCATAATGGAATTTTGCATTATGACATCATAATGGAATTTTGCATTATGACATCATAATGGAATGTTGCATTATGACATCATAATGGAATTTTTACATTATGACATCATAATGGAATGTTGCATTATGACATCATAATGGAATTTTGCATTATGACATCATAATGGAATGTTGCATTATGACATCATAATAGAATTTTTACATTATGACATCATAATGGAATTTTTACTTTATGACATCATAATGGAATTTTGCATTATGACATCATAATGGAATGTTACATTATGATGTCATAATGTAAAAATTCCATTATGTCATTATGGAATGTTGCATTATGACATCATAATGGAATTTTTACATTATGACATCATAATGGAATTTTGCATTATGACATCATAATGGAATTTTGCATTATGACATCATAATGGAATTTTGCATTATGACATCATAATAGAATTTTTACATTATGACATCATAATGGAATTTTTACTTTATGACATCATAATGGAATTTTGCATTATGACATCATAATGGAATGTTACATTATGATGTCATAATGTAAAAATTCCATTATGTCATTATGGAATGTTGCATTATGACATCATAATGGAATTTTTACATTATGACATCATAATGGAATTTTGCATTATGACATCATAATGGAATGTTGCATTATGACATCATAATGGAATTTTGCATTATGACATCATAATGGAATGTTGCATTATGACATCATAATGGAATGTTGCATTATAACATCATAATGGAATTTTTACATTATGACATCATAATGGAATGTTGCATTATGACATCATAATGGAATTTTTACATTATGACATCATAATGGAATTTTGCATTATGACATCATAATGGAATTTTGCATTATGACATCATAATGGAATGTTACATTATGACATCATAATGGAATTTTGCATTATGACATCATAATGGAATTTTTACTTTATGACATCATAATGGAATTTTGCATTATGACATCATAATGGAATTTTTACATTATGACATCATAATGGAATTTTGCATTATGACATAATATAATTTTGCATTATGACATCATAATGGAATGTTGCATTATGACATCATAATGGAATTTTTTTCATTATGACATCATAATGGAATGTTGCATTATGACATCATAATGGAATTTTGCATTATGACATCATAATGGAATGTTGCATTATGACATCATAATGGAATTTTGCATTATGACATCATAATAGAATTTTTACATTATGACATCATAATGGAATTTTTACTTTATGACATCATAATGGAATTTTGCATTATGACATCATAATGGAATTTTGCATTATGACATCATAATGGAATGTTGCATTATGACATCATAATGGAATTTTTACATTATGACATCATAATGGAATGTTGCATTATGACATCATAATGGAATTTTGCATTATGACATCATAATGGAATGTTGCATTATGACATCATAATAGAATTTTTACATTATGACATCATAATGGAATTTTTACTTTATGACATCATAATGGAATTTTGCATTATGACATCATAATGGAATGTTACATTATGATGTCATAATGTAAAAATTCCATTATGTCATTATGGAATGTTGCATTATGACATCATAATGGAATTTTTACATTATGACATCATAATGGAATTTTGCATTATGACATCATAATGGAATTTTGCATTATGACATCATAATGGAATTTTGCATTATGACATCATAATAGAATTTTTACATTATGACATCATAATGGAATTTTTACTTTATGACATCATAATGGAATTTTGCATTATGACATCATAATGGAATGTTACATTATGATGTCATAATGTAAAAATTCCATTATGTCATTATGGAATGTTGCATTATGACATCATAATGGAATTTTTACATTATGACATCATAATGGAATTTTGCATTATGACATCATAATGGAATGTTGCATTATGACATCATAATGGAATTTTGCATTATGACATCATAATGGAATGTTGCATTATGACATCATAATGGAATGTTGCATTATAACATCATAATGGAATTTTTACATTATGACATCATAATGGAATGTTGCATTATGACATCATAATGGAATTTTTACATTATGACATCATAATGGAATTTTGCATTATGACATCATAATGGAATTTTGCATTATGACATCATAATGGAATGTTACATTATGACATCATAATGGAATTTTGCATTATGACATCATAATGGAATTTTTACTTTATGACATCATAATGGAATTTTGCATTATGACATCATAATGGAATGTTACATTATGATGTCATAATGTAAAAATTCCATTATGTCATTATGGAATGTTGCATTATGACATCATAATGGAATTTTTACATTATGACATCATAATGGAATTTTGCATTATGACATCATAATGGAATTTTGCATTATGACATCATAATGGAATTTTGCATTATGACATCATAATAGAATTTTTACATTATGACATCATAATGGAATTTTTACTTTATGACATCATAATGGAATTTTGCATTATGACATCATAATGGAATGTTACATTATGATGTCATAATGTAAAAATTCCATTATGTCATTATGGAATGTTGCATTATGACATCATAATGGAATTTTTACATTATGACATCATAATGGAATTTTGCATTATGACATCATAATGGAATGTTGCATTATGACATCATAATGGAATTTTGCATTATGACATCATAATGGAATGTTGCATTATGACATCATAATGGAATGTTGCATTATAACATCATAATGGAATTTTTACATTATGACATCATAATGGAATGTTGCATTATGACATCATAATGGAATTTTTACATTATGACATCATAATGGAATTTTGCATTATGACATCATAATGGAATTTTGCATTATGACATCATAATGGAATGTTACATTATGACATCATAATGGAATTTTGCATTATGACATCATAATGGAATTTTTACTTTATGACATCATAATGGAATTTTGCATTATGACATCATAATGGAATTTTTACATTATGACATCATAATGGAATTTTGCATTATGACATAATATAATTTTGCATTATGACATCATAATGGAATGTTGCATTATGACATCATAATGGAATTTTTTTCATTATGACATCATAATGGAATGTTGCATTATGACATCATAATGGAATTTTGCATTATGACATCATAATGGAATGTTGCATTATGACATCATAATGGAATTTTGCATTATGACATCATAATAGAATTTTTACATTATGACATCATAATGGAATTTTTACTTTATGACATCATAATGGAATTTTGCATTATGACATCATAATGGAATGTTGCATTATGACATCATAATAGAATTTTTACATTATGACATCATAATGGAATTTTTACTTTATGACATCATAATGGAATTTTGCATTATGACATCATAATGGAATGTTACATTATGATGTCATAATGTAAAAATTCCATTATGTCATTATGGAATGTTGCATTATGACATCATAATGGAATTTTTACTTTATGACATCATAATGGAATTTTGCATTATGACATCATAATGGAATGTTACATTATGATGTCATAATGTAAAAATTCCATTATGTCATTATGGAATGTTGCATTATGACATCATAATGGAATTTTTACATTATGACATCATAATGGAATTTTGCATTATGACATCATAATGGAATTTTGCATTATGACATCATAATGGAATTTTGCATTATGACATCATAATAGAATTTTTACATTATGACATCATAATGGAATTTTTACTTTATGACATCATAATGGAATTTTGCATTATGACATCATAATGGAATGTTACATTATGATGTCATAATGTAAAAATTCCATTATGTCATTATGGAATGTTGCATTATGACATCATAATGGAATTTTTACATTATGACATCATAATGGAATTTTGCATTATGACATCATAATGGAATGTTGCATTATGACATCATAATGGAATTTTGCATTATGACATCATAATGGAATGTTGCATTATGACATCATAATGGAATGTTGCATTATAACATCATAATGGAATTTTTACATTATGACATCATAATGGAATGTTGCATTATGACATCATAATGGAATTTTTACATTATGACATCATAATGGAATTTTGCATTATGACATCATAATGGAATTTTGCATTATGACATCATAATGGAATGTTACATTATGACATCATAATGGAATTTTGCATTATGACATCATAATGGAATTTTTACTTTATGACATCATAATGGAATTTTGCATTATGACATCATAATGGAATTTTTACATTATGACATCATAATGGAATTTTGCATTATGACATAATATAATTTTGCATTATGACATCATAATGGAATGTTGCATTATGACATCATAATGGAATTTTTTTCATTATGACATCATAATGGAATGTTGCATTATGACATCATAATGGAATTTTGCATTATGACATCATAATGGAATGTTGCATTATGACATCATAATGGAATTTTGCATTATGACATCATAATAGAATTTTTACATTATGACATCATAATGGAATGTTGCATTATGACATCATAATGGAATTTTGCATTATGACATCATAATGGAATGTTGCATTATGACATCATAATGGAATTTTGCATTATGACATCATAATAGAATTTTTACATTATGACATCGTAATGGAATTTTTACTTTATGACATCATAATGGAATTTTGCATTATGACATCATAATGGAATGTTACATTATGATGTCATAATGTAAAAATTCCATTATGTCATAATGGAATGTTGCATTATGACATCATAATGGAATTTTTACATTATGACATCATAATGGAATTTTGCATTATGACATCATAATGGAATGTTGCATTATGACATCATAATGGAATTTGGCATTATGACATCATAATGGAATGTTGCATTATGACATCATAATGGAATGTTGCATTATGACATCATAATGGAATTTTGCATTATGACATCATAATGGAATGTTGCATTATGACATCATAATGGAATTTTGCATTATGACATCATAATAGAATTTTTACATTATGACATCATAATGGAATGTTGCATTATGACATCATAATGGAATTTTGCATTATGACATCATAATGGAATGTTGCATTATGACATCATAATGGAATTTTGCATTATGACATCATAATAGAATTTTTACATTATGACATCGTAATGGAATTTTTACTTTATGACATCATAATGGAATTTTGCATTATGACATCATAATGGAATGTTACATTATGATGTCATAATGTAAAAATTCCATTATGTCATAATGGAATGTTGCATTATGACATCATAATGGAATTTTTACATTATGACATCATAATGGAATTTTGCATTATGACATCATAATGGAATGTTGCATTATGACATCATAATGGAATTTGGCATTATGACATCATAATGGAATGTTGCATTATGACATCATAATGGAATGTTGCATTATGACATCATAATGGAATTTTTACATTATGACATCATAATGGAATGTTGCATTATGACATCATAATGGAATTTTTACATTATGACATCATAATGGAATTTTGCATTATGACATCATAATGGAATTTTGCATTATGACATCATAATGGAATGTTGTATTATGACATCATAATGGAATTTTGCATTATGACATCATAATGGAATTTTGCATTGACATCATAATGGAATGTTGCATTATGACATCATAATGGAATTTTGCATTATGACAAAATGGAATTTTGCATTATGACATCATAATGGAATGTTGCATTATGACATCATAATGGAATTTTTACATTATGACATCATAATGGAATGTTGCATTATGACATCATAATGGAATTTTGCATTATGACATCATAATGGAATGTTGCATTATGACATCATAATGGAATGTTACATTATGATGTCATAATGTAAAAATTCCATTATGTCATAATGGAATGTTGCATTATGACATCATAATGGAATTTTTTCATTATGACATCATAATGGAATTTTGCATTATGACATCATAATGGAATGTTGCATTATGACATCATAATGGAATTTGGCATTATGACATCATAATGGAATTTTGCATTATGACATCATAATGGAATGTTGCATTATGACATCATAATGGAATTTTTACATTATGACATCATAATGGAATTTTGCATTATGACATCATAATGGAATGTTGCATTATGACATCATAATGGAATTTTGCATTATGACATCATAATGGAATTTTGCATTGACATCATAATGGAATGTTGCATTATGACATCATAATGGAATGTTGCATTATGACATCATAATGGAATTTTGCATTATGACAAAATGGAATTTTGCATTATGACATCATAATGGAATGTTGCATTATGACATCATAATGGAATTTTTACATTATGACATCATAATGGAATGTTGCATTATGACATCATAATGGAATTTTGCATTATGACATCATAATGGAATGTTGCATTATGACATCATAATGGAATTTTTACTTTATGACATCATAATGGAATTTTGCATTATGACATCATAATGGAATTTTTACATTATGACATCATAATGGAATTTTTACTTTATGACATCATAATGGAATGTTGCATTATGACATCATAATGGAATGTTGCATTATGACTAGAGATGAGCGAACACGTTCGGCTCCGCCCCTTTTTCGCCCGAACACCGAACTTTGCGAACACCTCAGTGTTCGGGCGAAAAAGTTCGGGGGCCGCCGTGGCAGCCCGGGGGGGTGCGGCGGGGAGTGGGGGGGAGAGGGAGAGAGAGAGGGCTCCCCCCTGTTCCCCGCTACTGCCGCTCGCGCCGCCGCGCATCTCCCCGCCCCCCGGCGGCACCCGGACACTTACGCGCGAACACTGCAGTGTTCGCTAAAGCCGGTGTCCGGGTGCGGATGTGTCCGTAACGGACACGTTCGCTCATCTCTAATTATGACATCATAATGGAATTTTTACATTATGACATCATAATGGAATGTTGCATTATGACATCATAATGGAATTTTGCATTATGACATCATAATGTAATGTTGCATTATGACATCATAATGGAATTTTGCATTATGACATCATAATAGAATTTTTACATTATGACATCATAATGGAATTTTTACTTTATGACATCATAATGGAATTTTGCATTATGACATCATAATGGAATGTTACATTATGATGTCATAATGTAAAAATTCCATTATGTCATTATGGAATGTTGCATTATGACATCATAATGGAATTTTTACATTATGACATCATAATGGAATTTTGCATTATGACATCATAATGGAATGTTGCATTATGACATCATAATGGAATTTTGCATTATGACATCATAATGGAATGTTGCATTATGACATCATAATGGAATGTTGCATTATAACATCATAATGGAATTTTTACATTATGACATCATAATGGAATGTTGCATTATGACATCATAATGGAATTTTTACATTATGACATCATAATGGAATTTTGCATTATGACATCATAATGGAATTTTGCATTATGACATCATAATGGAATGTTACATTATGACATCATAATGGAATTTTGCATTATGACATCATAATGGAATTTTTACTTTATGACATCATAATGGAATTTTGCATTATGACATCATAATGGAATTTTTACATTATGACATCATAATGGAATTTTGCATTATGACATAATATAATTTTGCATTATGACATCATAATGGAATGTTGCATTATGACATCATAATGGAATTTTTTTCATTATGGCATCATAATGGAATGTTGCATTATGACATCATAATGGAATTTTGCATTATGACATCATAATGGAATGTTGCATTATGACATCATAATGGAATTTTGCATTATGACATCATAATAGAATTTTTACATTATGACATCATAATGGAATTTTTACTTTATGACATCATAATGGAATTTTGCATTATGACATCATAATGGAATGTTACATTATGATGTCATAATGTAAAAATTCCATTATGTCATAATGGAATGTTGCATTATGACATCATAATGGAATTTTTACATTATGACATCATAATGGAATTTTGCATTATGACATCATAATGGAATGTTGCATTATGACATCATAATGGAATTTGGCATTATGACATCATAATGGAATGTTGCATTATGACATCATAATGGAATTTTTACATTATGACATCATAATGGAATGTTGCATTATGACATCATAATGGAATTTTTACATTATGACATCATAATGGAATTTTGCATTATGACATCATAATGGAATTTTGCATTATGACATCATAATGGAATGTTGTATTATGACATCATAATGGAATTTTGCATTATGACATCATAATGGAATGTTGCATTATGACATCATAATGGAATGTTGCATTATGACATCATAATGGAATTTTGCATTATGACATCATAATGGAATGTTGCATTATGACATCATAATGGAATTTTTACATTATGACATCATAATGGAATGTTGCATTATGACATCATAATGGAATTTTTACTTTATGACATCATAATGGAATTTTGCATTATGACATCATAATGGAATTTTTACATTATGACATCATAATGGAATTTTGCATTATGACATCATAATGGAATTTTGCATTATGACATCATAATGGAATGTTGCATTATGACATCATAATGGAATTTTTACATTATGACATCATAATGGAATGTTGCATT
This sequence comes from Eleutherodactylus coqui, assembly GCA_035609135.1. NCBI lineage: Eukaryota > Metazoa > Chordata > Amphibia > Anura > Eleutherodactylidae > Eleutherodactylus > Eleutherodactylus coqui. The sequence continues at coordinate 270,255,557 of CM069409.1, read as the reverse complement.
ATGACATCATAATGGAATTTTGCATTATGACATCATAATGGAATGTTGCATTATGACATCATAATGGAATGTTGCATTATGACATCATAATAGAATTTTTACATTATGACATCATAATGGAATTTTTACTTTATGACATCATAATGGAATTTTGCATTATGACATCATAATGGAATGTTACATTATGATGTCATAATGTAAAAATTCCATTATGTCATTATGGAATGTTGCATTATGACATCATAATGGAATTTTTACATTATGACATCATAATGGAATTTTGCATTATGACATCATAATGGAATTTTGCATTATGACATCATAATGGAATTTGGCATTATGACATCATAATGGACTTTTTACATTATGACATCATAATGGAATGTTGCATTATGACATCATAATGGAATTTTGTATTATGACATCATAATGGAATGTTGCATTATGACATCATAATGGAATTTTTACATTATGACATCATAATGGAATGTTGCATTATGACATCATAATGGAATTTTTACATTATGACATCATAATGGAATATTGCATTATGACATCATAATGGAATTTTGCATTATGACATCATAATAGAATTTTTACATTATGACATCATAATGGAATTTTTACTTTATGACATCATAATGGAATTTTGCATTATGACATCATAATGGAATTTTTACATTATGACATCATAATGGAATTTTGCATTATGACATCATAATGGAATTTTGCATTATGACATCATAATGGAATGTTGCATTATGACATCATAATTGAATTTTTACATTATGACATCATAATGGAATGTTGCATTATGACATCATAATGGAATTTTGCATTATGACATCATAATGGAATGTTGCATTATGACATCATAATGGAATTTTGCATTATGACATCATAATGGAATGTTGCATTATAACATCATAATGGAATTTTTACATTATGACATCATAATGGAATGTTGCATTATGACATCATAATGGAATTTTTACATTATGACATCATAATGGAATGTTGCATTATGACATCATAATGGAATTTTGCATTATGACATCATAATAGAATTTTTACATTATGACATCATAATGGAATTTTTACATTATGACATCATAATCGAATTTTGCATTATGACATCATAATGGAATGTTGCATTATGACATCATAATGGAATTTGGCATTATGACATTATAATGGAATTTTGCATTATGACATCATAATGGAATGTTGCATTATGACATCATAATGGAATTTGGCATTATGACATCATAATGGAGTTTTGCATTATGACATCATAATGGAATGTTACATTATGACATCATAATGGAATTTTTTCATTATGACATCATAATGGAATGTTGCATTATGACATCATAATGGAATTTTGCTTTATGACATCATAATGGAATGTTGCATTATGACATCATAATGGAATTTTGCATTATGACATCATAATAGAATTTTTACATTATGACATCATAATGGAATTTTTACTTTATGACATCATAATGGAATGTTGCATTATGACATCATAATGGAATGTTACATTATGATACATCATAATGGAATGTTGCATTATGACATCATAATGGAATTTTGCATTATGACATCATAATGGAATTTGGCATTATGACATCATGATGGAATGTTGCATTATGACATCATAATGGAATTTTTACATTATGACATCATAATGGAATTTTGCATTATGACATCATAATGGAATGTTGCATTATGACATCATAATGGAATTTGGCATTATGACATCATAATGGAATTTTGCATTGACATCATAATGGAATGTTGCATTATGACATCATAATGGAATTTTGCATTATGACATCATAATAGAATTTTTACATTATGACATCATAATGGAATTTTTACTTTATGACATCATAATGGAATGTTGCATTATGACATCATAATGGAATTTTGCATTATGACATCATAATAGAATTTTTACATTATGACATCATAATGGAATTTTTACTTTATGACATCATAATGGAATTTTGCATTATGACATCATAATAGAATTTTTACATTATGACATCATAATGGAATTTTTACATTATGACATCATAATGGAATTTTGCATTATGACATCATAATGGAATGTTGCATTATGACATCATAATGGAATTTGGCATTATGACATCATAATGGAATTTTGCATTATGACATCATAATGGAATGTTGCATTATGACATCATAATGGAATTTTTTCATTATGACATCATAATGGAATGTTGCATTATGACATCATAATGGAATTTTGCATTATGACATCATAATGGAATTTTGCATTATGACATCATAATAGAATTTTTACATTATGACATCATAATGGAATTTTTACTTTATGACATCATAATGGAATGTTGCATTATGACATCATAATGGAATGTTACATTATGATACATCATAATGGAATGTTGCATTATGACATCATAATGGAATTTGGCATTATGACATCATAATGGAATTTTGCATTATGACATCATAATGGAATTTTTACTTTATGACATCATAATGGAATTTTGCATTATGACATCATAATGGAATGTTACATTATGATGTCATAATGTAAAAATTCCATTATGTCATTATGGAATGTTGCATTATGACATCATAATGGAATTTTTACATTATGACATCATAATGGAATTTTGCATTATGACATCATAATGGAATTTTGCATTATGACATCATAATGGAATTTGGCATTATGACATCATAATGGAATTTTTACATTATGACATCATAATGGAATTTTGCATTATGACATCATAATGGAATTTTGTATTATGACATCATAATGGAATGTTGCATTATGACATCATAATGGAATTTTTACATTATGACATCATAATGGAATGTTGCATTATGACATCATAATGGAATTTGCATCATGACATCATAATGGAATGTTGCATTATGACATCATAATGGAATTTTGCATTATGACATCATAATAGAATTTTTACATTATGACATCATAATGGAATTTTTACTTTATGACATCATAATGGAATTTTGCATTATGACATCATAATGGAATGTTGCATTATGACATCATAATGGAATTTTTACATTATGACATCATAATGGAATGTTGCATTATGACATCATAATGGAATTTTTACATTATGACATCATAATGGAATATTGCATTATGACATCATAATGGAATTTTGCATTATGACATCATAATAGAATTTTTACATTATGACATCATAATGGAATTTTTACTTTATGACATCATAATGGAATTTTGCATTATGACATCATAATGGAATTTTTACATTATGACATCATAATGGAATTTTGCATTATGACATCATAATGGAATGTTGCATTATGACATCATAATGGTATTTCGCATTTTGACATCATAATGGAATTTTTACATTATGACATCATAATGGAATTTTGCATTATGACATCATAATGGAATTTTGCATTATGACATCATAATGGAATGTTGCATTATGACATCATAATGGAATTTTTACATTATGACATCATAATGGAATGTTGCATTATGACATCATAATGGAATTTTTACATTATGACATCATAATGGAATATTGCATTATGACATCATAATGGAATTTTGCATTATGACATCATAATAGAATTTTTACATTATGACATCATAATGGAATTTTTACTTTATGACATCATAATGGAATTTTGCATTATGACATCATAATGGAATTTTTACATTATGACATCATAATGGAATTTTGCATTATGACATCATAATGGAATTTTGCATTATGACATCATAATGGAATGTTGCATTATGACATCATAATGGAATTTTTACATTATGACATCGTAATGGAATTTTTACTTTATGACATCATAATGGAATTTTGCATTATGACATCATAATGGAATGTTACATTATGATGTCATAATGTAAAAATTCCATTATGTCATAATGGAATGTTGCATTATGACATCATAATGGAATTTTTACATTATGACATCATAATGGAATTTTGCATTATGACATCATAATGGAATGTTGCATTATGACATCATAATGGAATTTGGCATTATGACATCATAATGGAATGTTGCATTATGACATCATAATGGAATGTTGCATTATGACATCATAATGGAATTTTTACATTATGACATCATAATGGAATGTTGCATTATGACATCATAATGGAATTTTTACATTATGACATCATAATGGAATTTTGCATTATGACATCATAATGGAATTTTGCATTATGACATCATAATGGAAAGTTGTATTATGACATCATAATGGAATTTTGCATTATGACATCATAATGGAATTTTGCATTGACATCATAATGGAATGTTGCATTATGACATCATAATGGAATTTTGCATTATGACAAAATGGAATTTTGCATTATGACATCATAATGGAATGTTGCATTATGACATCATAATGGAATTTTTACATTATGACATCATAATGGAATGTTGCATTATGACATCATAATGGAATTTTGCATTATGACATCATAATGGAATGTTGCATTATGACATCATAATGGAATGTTACATTATGATGTCATAATGTAAAAATTCCATTATGTCATAATGGAATGTTGCATTATGACATCATAATGGAATTTTTACATTATGACATCATAATGGAATTTTGCATTATGACATCATAATGGAATGTTGCATTATGACATCATAATGGAATTTGGCATTATGACATCATAATGGAATTTTGCATTATGACATCATAATGGAATGTTGCATTATGACATCATAATGGAATTTTTACATTATGACATCATAATGGAATTTTGCATTATGACATCATAATGGAATGTTGCATTATGACATCATAATGGAATTTTGCATTATGACATCATAATGGAATTTTGCATTGACATCATAATGGAATGTTGCATTATGACATCATAATGGAATTTTGCATTATGACAAAATGGAATTTTGCATTATGACATCATAATGGAATGTTGCATTATGACATCATAATGGAATTTTTACATTATGACATCATAATGGAATGTTGCATTATGACATCATAATGGAATTTTGCATTATGACATCATAATGGAATGTTGCATTATGACATCATAATGGAATTTTTACTTTATGACATCATAATGGAATTTTGCATTATGACATCATAATGGAATTTTTACATTATGACATCATAATGGAATTTTTACTTTATGACATCATAATGGAATGTTGCATTATGACATCATAATGGAATGTTGCATTATGACTAGAGATGAGCGAACACGTTCGGCTCCGCCCCTTTTTCGCCCGAACACCGAACTTTGCGAACACCTCAGTGTTCGGGCGAAAAAGTTCGGGGGCCGCCGTGGCAGCCCGGGGGGGTGCGGCGGGGAGTGGGGGGGAGAGGGAGAGAGAGAGGGCTCCCCCCTGTTCCCCGCTACTGCCGCTCGCGCCGCCGCGCATCTCCCCGCCCCCCGGCGGCACCCGGACACTTACGCGCGAACACTGCAGTGTTCGCTAAAGCCGGTGTCCGGGTGCGGATGTGTCCGTAACGGACACGTTCGCTCATCTCTAATTATGACATCATAATGGAATTTTTACATTATGACATCATAATGGAATGTTGCATTATGACATCATAATGGAATTTTGCATTATGACATCATAATGTAATGTTGCATTATGACATCATAATGGAATTTTGCATTATGACATCATAATAGAATTTTTACATTATGACATCATAATGGAATTTTTACTTTATGACATCATAATGGAATTTTGCATTATGACATCATAATGGAATGTTACATTATGATGTCATAATGTAAAAATTCCATTATGTCATTATGGAATGTTGCATTATGACATCATAATGGAATTTTTACATTATGACATCATAATGGAATTTTGCATTATGACATCATAATGGAATGTTGCATTATGACATCATAATGGAATTTTGCATTATGACATCATAATGGAATGTTGCATTATGACATCATAATGGAATGTTGCATTATAACATCATAATGGAATTTTTACATTATGACATCATAATGGAATGTTGCATTATGACATCATAATGGAATTTTTACATTATGACATCATAATGGAATTTTGCATTATGACATCATAATGGAATTTTGCATTATGACATCATAATGGAATGTTACATTATGACATCATAATGGAATTTTGCATTATGACATCATAATGGAATTTTTACTTTATGACATCATAATGGAATTTTGCATTATGACATCATAATGGAATTTTTACATTATGACATCATAATGGAATTTTGCATTATGACATAATATAATTTTGCATTATGACATCATAATGGAATGTTGCATTATGACATCATAATGGAATTTTTTTCATTATGACATCATAATGGAATGTTGCATTATGACATCATAATGGAATTTTGCATTATGACATCATAATGGAATGTTGCATTATGACATCATAATGGAATTTTGCATTATGACATCATAATAGAATTTTTACATTATGACATCGTAATGGAATTTTTACTTTATGACATCATAATGGAATTTTGCATTATGACATCATAATGGAATGTTACATTATGATGTCATAATGTAAAAATTCCATTATGTCATAATGGAATGTTGCATTATGACATCATAATGGAATTTTTACATTATGACATCATAATGGAATTTTGCATTATGACATCATAATGGAATGTTGCATTATGACATCATAATGGAATTTGGCATTATGACATCATAATGGAATGTTGCATTATGACATCATAATGGAATGTTGCATTATGACATCATAATGGAATTTTTACATTATGACATCATAATGGAATGTTGCATTATGACATCATAATGGAATTTTTACATTATGACATCATAATGGAATTTTGCATTATGACATCATAATGGAATTTTGCATTATGACATCATAATGGAATGTTGTATTATGACATCATAATGGAATTTTGCATTATGACATCATAATGGAATTTTGCATTGACATCATAATGGAATGTTGCATTATGACATCATAATGGAATTTTGCATTATGACAAAATGGAATTTTGCATTATGACATCATAATGGAATGTTGCATTATGACATCATAATGGAATTTTTACATTATGACATCATAATGGAATGTTGCATTATGACATCATAATGGAATTTTGCATTATGACATCATAATGGAATGTTGCATTATGACATCATAATGGAATTTTTACTTTATGACATCATAATGGAATTTTGCATTATGACATCATAATGGAATTTTTACATTATGACATCATAATGGAATGTTGCATTATGACATCATAATGGAATGTTGCATTATGACATCATAATGGAATGTTGCATTATGACATCATAATGGAATGTTGCATTATGACATCATAATGGAATTTTTACATTATGACATCATAATGGAATGTTGCATTATGACATCATAATGGAATTTTTACATTATGACATCATAATGGAATTTTGCATTATGACATCATAATGGAATTTTGCATTATGACATCATAATGGAATGTTGTATTATGACATCATAATGGAATTTTGCATTATGACATCATAATGGAATTTTGCATTGACATCATAATGGAATGTTGCATTATGACATCATAATGGAATTTTGCATTATGACAAAATGGAATTTTGCATTATGACATCATAATGGAATGTTGCATTATGACATCATAATGGAATTTTTACATTATGACATCATAATGGAATGTTGCATTATGACATCATAATGGAATTTTGCATTATGACATCATAATGGAATGTTGCATTATGACATCATAATGGAATTTTTACTTTATGACATCATAATGGAATTTTGCATTATGACATCATAATGGAATTTTTACATTATGACATCATAATGGAATTTTTACTTTATGACATCATAATGGAATGTTGCATTATGACATCATAATGGAATGTTGCATTATGACTAGAGATGAGCGAACACGTTCGGCTCCGCCCCTTTTTCGCCCGAACACCGAACTTTGCGAACACCTCAGTGTTCGGGCGAAAAAGTTCGGGGGCCGCCGTGGCAGCCCGGGGGGGTGCGGCGGGGAGTGGGGGGGAGAGGGAGAGAGAGAGGGCTCCCCCCTGTTCCCCGCTACTGCCGCTCGCGCCGCCGCGCATCTCCCCGCCCCCCGGCGGCACCCGGACACTTACGCGCGAACACTGCAGTGTTCGCTAAAGCCGGTGTCCGGGTGCGGATGTGTCCGTAACGGACACGTTCGCTCATCTATAATTATGACATCATAATTTTTTTTTTTACATTATGACATCATAATGGAATGTTGCATTATGACATCATAATGGAATTTTGCATTATGACATCATAATGTAATGTTGCATTATGACATCATAATGGAATTTTGCATTATGACATCATAATAGAATTTTTACATTATGACATCATAATGGAATTTTTACTTTATGACATCATAATGGAATTTTGCATTATGACATCATAATGGAATGTTACATTATGATGTCATAATGTAAAAATTCCATTATGTCATTATGGAATGTTGCATTATGACATCATAATGGAATTTTTACATTATGACATCATAATGGAATTTTGCATTATGACATCATAATGGAATGTTGCATTATGACATCATAATGGAATTTTGCATTATGACATCATAATGGAATGTTGCATTATGACATCATAATGGAATGTTGCATTATAACATCATAATGGAATTTTTACATTATGACATCATAATGGAATGTTGCATTATGACATCATAATGGAATTTTTACATTATGACATCATAATGGAATTTTGCATTATGACATCATAATGGAATTTTGCATTATGACATCATAATGGAATGTTACATTATGACATCATAATGGAATTTTGCATTATGACATCATAATGGAATTTTTACTTTATGACATCATAATGGAATTTTGCATTATGACATCATAATGGAATTTTTACATTATGACATCATAATGGAATTTTGCATTATGACATAATATAATTTTGCATTATGACATCATAATGGAATGTTGCATTATGACATCATAATGGAATTTTTTTCATTATGACATCATAATGGAATGTTGCATTATGACATCATAATGGAATTTTGCATTATGACATCATAATGGAATGTTGCATTATGACATCATAATGGAATTTTGCATTATGACATCATAATAGAATTTTTACATTATGACATCATAATGGAATTTTTACTTTATGACATCATAATGGAATTTTGCATTATGACATCATAATGGAATGTTACATTATGATGTCATAATGTAAAAATTCCATTATGTCATAATGGAATGTTGCATTATGACATCATAATGGAATTTTTACATTATGACATCATAATGGAATTTTGCATTATGACATCATAATGGAATGTTGCATTATGACATCATAATGGAATTTGGCATTATGACATCATAATGGAATGTTGCATTATGACATCATAATGGAATGTTGCATTATGACATCATAATGGAATTTTTACATTATGACATCATAATGGAATGTTGCATTATGACATCATAATGGAATTTTTACATTATGACATCATAATGGAATTTTGCATTATGACATCATAATGGAATTTTGCATTATGACATCATAATGGAATGTTGTATTATGACATCATAATGGAATTTTGCATTATGACATCATAATGGAATGTTGCATTATGACATCATAATGGAATGTTGCATTATGACATCATAATGGAATTTTGCATTATGACAAAATGGAATTTTGCATTATGACATCATAATGGAATGTTGCATTATGACATCATAATGGAATTTTTACATTATGACATCATAATGGAATGTTGCATTATGACATCACAATGGAATTTTGCATTATGACATCATAATGGAATGTTGCATTATGACATCATAATGGAATTTTTACTTTATGACATCATAATGGAATTTTGCATTATGACATCATAATGGAATTTTTACATTATGACATCATAATGGAATGTTGCATTATGACATCATAATGGAATGTTGCATTATGACATCATAATGGAATGTTGCATTATGACATCATAATGGAATGTTGCATTATGACATCATAATGGAATTTTTACATTATGACATCATAATGGAATGTTGCATTATGACATCATAATGGAATTTTTACATTATGACATCATCATGGAATTTTGCATTATGACATCATAATGGAATTTTGCATTATGACATCATAATGGAATGTTGTATTATGACATCATAATGGAATTTTGCATTATGACATCATAATGGAATTTTGCATTGACATCATAATGGAATGTTGCATTATGACATCATAATGGAATTTTGCATTATGACAAAATGGAATTTTGCATTATGACATCATAATGGAATGTTGCATTATGACATCATAATGGAATTTTTACATTATGACATCATAATGGAATGTTGCATTATGACATCATAATGGAATTTTGCATTATGACATCATAATGGAATGTTGCATTATGACATCATAATTGACTTTTTACTTTATGACATCATAATGGAATTTTGCATTATGACATCATAATGGAATTTTTACATTATGACATCATAATGGAATTTTTACTTTATGACATCATAATGGAATGTTGCATTATGACATCATAATGGAATGTTGCATTATGACTAGAGATGAGCGAACACGTTCGGCTCCGCCCCTTTTTCGCCCGAACACCGAACTTTGCGAACACCTCAGTGTTCGGGCGAAAAAGTTCGGGGGCCGCCGTGGCAGCCCGGGGGGGTGCGGCGGGGAGTGGGGGGGAGAGGGAGAGAGAGAGGGCTCCCCCCTGTTCCCCGCTACTGCCGCTCGCGCCGCCGCGCATCTCCCCGCCCCCCGGCGGCACCCGGACACTTACGCGCGAACACTGCAGTGTTCGCTAAAGCCGGTGTCCGGGTGCGGATGTGTCCGTAACGGACACGTTCGCTCATCTCTAATTATGACATCATAATGGAATTTTTACATTATGACATCATAATGGAATGTTGCATTATGACATCATAATGGAATTTTGCATTATGACATCATAATGTAATGTTGCATTATGACATCATAATGGAATTTTGCATTATGACATCATAATAGAATTTTTACATTATGACATCATAATGGAATTTTTACTTTATGACATCATAATGGAATTTTGCATTATGACATCATAATGGAATGTTACATTATGATGTCATAATGTAAAAATTCCATTATGTCATTATGGAATGTTGCATTATGACATCATAATGGAATTTTTACATTATGACATCATAATGGAATTTTGCATTATGACATCATAATGGAATGTTGCATTATGACATCATAATGGAATTTTGCATTATGACATCATAATGGAATGTTGCATTATGACATCATAATGGAATGTTGCATTATAACATCATAATGGAATTTTTACATTATGACATCATAATGGAATGTTGCATTATGACATCATAATGGAATTTTTACATTATGACATCATAATGGAATTTTGCATTATGACATCATAATGGAATTTTGCATTATGACATCATAATGGAATGTTACATTATGACATCATAATGGAATTTTGCATTATGACATCATAATGGAATTTTTACTTTATGACATCATAATGGAATTTTGCATTATGACATCATAATGGAATTTTTACATTATGACATCATAATGGAATTTTGCATTATGACATAATATAATTTTGCATTATGACATCATAATGGAATGTTGCATTATGACATCATAATGGAATTTTTTTCATTATGACATCATAATGGAATGTTGCATTATGACATCATAATGGAATTTTGCATTATGACATCATAATGGAATGTTGCATTATGACATCATAATGGAATTTTGCATTATGACATCATAATAGAATTTTTACATTATGACATCATAATGGAATTTTTACTTTATGACATCATAATGGAATTTTGCATTATGACATCATAATGGAATGTTACATTATGATGTCATAATGTAAAAATTCCATTATGTCATAATGGAATGTTGCATTATGACATCATAATGGAATTTTTACATTATGACATCATAATGGAATTTTGCATTATGACATCATAATGGAATGTTGCATTATGACATCATAATGGAATTTGGCATTATGACATCATAATGGAATGTTGCATTATGACATCATAATGGAATGTTGCATTATGACATCATAATGGAATTTTTACATTATGACATCATAATGGAATGTTGCATTATGACATCATAATGGAATTTTTACATTATGACATCATAATGGAATTTTGCATTATGACATCATAATGGAATTTTGCATTATGACATCATAATGGAATGTTGTATTATGACATCATAATGGAATTTTGCATTATGACATCATAATGGAATGTTGCATTATGACATCATAATGGAATGTTGCATTATGACATCATAATGGAATTTTGCATTATGACATCATAATGGAATGTTGCATTATGACATCATAATGGAATTTTTACATTATGACATCATAATGGAATGTTGCATTATGACATCATAATGGAATTTTTACTTTATGACATCATAATGGAATTTTGCATTATGACATCATAATGGAATTTTTACATTATGACATCATAATGGAATTTTGCATTATGACATCATAATGGAATTTTGCATTATGACATCATAATGGAATGTTGCATTATGACATCATAATGGAATTTTTACATTATGACATCATAATGGAATGTTGCATTATGACATCATAATGGAATTTTGCATTATGACATCATAATGGAATGTTGCATTATGACATCATAATGGAATGTTGCATTATGACATCATAATAGAATTTTTACATTATGACATCATAATGGAATTTTTACTTTATGACATCATAATGGAATTTTGCATTATGACATCATAATGGAATGTTACATTATGATGTCATAATGTAAAAATTCCATTATGTCATTATGGAATGTTGCATTATGACATCATAATGGAATTTTTACATTATGACATCATAATGGAATTTTGCATTATGACATCATAATGGAATTTTGCATTATGACATCATAATGGAATTTGGCATTATGACATCATAATGGACTTTTTACATTATGACATCATAATGGAATGTTGCATTATGACATCATAATGGAATTTTGTATTATGACATCATAATGGAATGTTGCATTATGACATCATAATGGAATTTTTACATTATGACATCATAATGGAATGTTGCATTATGACATCATAATGGAATTTTTACATTATGACATCATAATGGAATATTGCATTATGACATCATAATGGAATTTTGCATTATGACATCATAATAGAATTTTTACATTATGACATCATAATGGAATTTTTACTTTATGACATCATAATGGAATTTTGCATTATGACATCATAATGGAATTTTTACATTATGACATCATAATGGAATTTTGCATTATGACATCATAATGGAATTTTGCATTATGACATCATAATGGAATGTTGCATTATGACATCATAATTGAATTTTTACATTATGACATCATAATGGAATGTTGCATTATGACATCATAATGGAATTTTGCATTATGACATCATAATGGAATGTTGCATTATGACATCATAATGGAATTTTGCATTATGACATCATAATGGAATGTTGCATTATAACATCATAATGGAATTTTTACATTATGACATCATAATGGAATGTTGCATTATGACATCATAATGGAATTTTTACATTATGACATCATAATGGAATGTTGCATTATGACATCATAATGGAATTTTGCATTATGACATCATAATAGAATTTTTACATTATGACATCATAATGGAATTTTTACATTATGACATCATAATCGAATTTTGCATTATGACATCATAATGGAATGTTGCATTATGACATCATAATGGAATTTGGCATTATGACATTATAATGGAATTTTGCATTATGACATCATAATGGAATGTTGCATTATGACATCATAATGGAATTTGGCATTATGACATCATAATGGAGTTTTGCATTATGACATCATAATGGAATGTTACATTATGACATCATAATGGAATTTTTTCATTATGACATCATAATGGAATGTTGCATTATGACATCATAATGGAATTTTGCATTATGACATCATAATGGAATGTTGCATTATGACATCATAATGGAATTTTGCATTATGACATCATAATAGAATTTTTACATTATGACATCATAATGGAATTTTTACTTTATGACATCATAATGGAATGTTGCATTATGACATCATAATGGAATGTTACATTATGATACATCATAATGGAATGTTGCATTATGACATCATAATGGAATTTTGCATTATGACATCATAATGGAATTTGGCATTATGACATCATGATGGAATGTTGCATTATGACATCATAATGGAATTTTTACATTATGACATCATAATGGAATTTTGCATTATGACATCATAATGGAATGTTGCATTATGACATCATAATGGAATTTGGCATTATGACATCATATTGGAATTTTGCATTGACATCATAATGGAATGTTGCATTATGACATCATAATGGAATTTTGCATTATGACATCATAATAGAATTTTTACATTATGACATCATAATGGAATTTTTACTTTATGACATCATAATGGAATGTTGCATTATGACATCATAATGGAATTTTGCATTATGACATCATAATAGAATTTTTACATTATGACATCATAATGGAATTTTTACTTTATGACATCATAATGGAATTTTGCATTATGACATCATAATAGAATTTTTACATTATGACATCATAATGGAATTTTTACATTATGACATCATAATGGAATTTTGCATTATGACATCATAATGGAATGTTGCATTATGACATCATAATGGAATTTGGCATTATGACATCATAATGGAATTTTGCATTATGACATCATAATGGAATGTTGCATTATGACATCATAATGGAATTTTTTCATTATGACATCATAATGGAATGTTGCATTATGACATCATAATGGAATTTTGCATTATGACATCATAATGGAATTTTGCATTATGACATCATAATAGAATTTTTACATTATGACATCATAATGGAATTTTTACTTTATGACATCATAATGGAATGTTGCATTATGACATCATAATGGAATGTTACATTATGATACATCATAATGGAATGTTGCATTATGACATCATAATGGAATTTGCATCATGACATCATAATGGAATGTTGCATTATGACATCATAATGGAATTTTGCATTATGACATCATAATAGAATTTTTACATTATGACATCATAATGGAATTTTTACTTTATGACATCATAATGGAATTTTGCATTATGACATCATAATGGAATGTTACATTATGATGTCATAATGTAAAAATTCCATTATGTCATTATGGAATGTTGCATTATGACATCATAATGGAATTTTTACATTATGACATCATAATGGAATTTTGCATTATGACATCATAATGGAATGTTGCATTATGACATCATAATGGTATTTCGCATTTTGACATCATAATGGAATTTTTACATTATGACATCATAATGGAATTTTGCATTATGACATCATAATGGAATTTTGCATTATGACATCATAATGGAATGTTGCATTATGACATCATAATGGAATTTTTACATTATGACATCATAATGGAATGTTGCATTATGACATCATAATGGAATTTTTACATTATGACATCATAATGGAATATTGCATTATGACATCATAATGGAATTTTGCATTATGACATCATAATAGAATTTTTACATTATGACATCATAATGGAATTTTTACTTTATGACATCATAATGGAATTTTGCATTATGACATCATAATGGAATTTTTACATTATGACATCATAATGGAATTTTGCATTATGACATCATAATGGAATTTTGCATTATGACATCATAATGGAATGTTGCATTATGACATCATAATGGAATTTTTACATTATGACATCGTAATGGAATTTTTACTTTATGACATCATAATGGAATTTTGCATTATGACATCATAATGGAATGTTACATTATGATGTCATAATGTAAAAATTCCATTATGTCATAATGGAATGTTGCATTATGACATCATAATGGAATTTTTACATTATGACATCATAATGGAATTTTGCATTATGACATCATAATGGAATGTTGCATTATGACATCATAATGGAATTTGGCATTATGACATCATAATGGAATGTTGCATTATGACATCATAATGGAATGTTGCATTATGACATCATAATGGAATTTTTACATTATGACATCATAATGGAATGTTGCATTATGACATCATAATGGAATTTTTACATTATGACATCATAATGGAATTTTGCATTATGACATCATAATGGAATTTTGCATTATGACATCATAATGGAATGTTGTATTATGACATCATAATGGAATTTTGCATTATGACATCATAATGGAATTTTGCATTGACATCATAATGGAATGTTGCATTATGACATCATAATGGAATTTTGCATTATGACAAAATGGAATTTTGCATTATGACATCATAATGGAATGTTGCATTATGACATCATAATGGAATTTTTACATTATGACATCATAATGGAATGTTGCATTATGACATCATAATGGAATTTTGCATTATGACATCATAATGGAATGTTGCATTATGACATCATAATGGAATGTTACATTATGATGTCATAATGTAAAAATTCCATTATGTCATAATGGAATGTTGCATTATGACATCATAATGGAATTTTTACATTATGACATCATAATGGAATTTTGCATTATGACATCATAATGGAATGTTGCATTATGACATCATAATGGAATTTGGCATTATGACATCATAATGGAATTTTGCATTATGACATCATAATGGAATGTTGCATTATGACATCATAATGGAATTTTTACATTATGACATCATAATGGAATTTTGCATTATGACATCATAATGGAATGTTGCATTATGACATCATAATGGAATTTTGCATTATGACATCATAATGGAATTTTGCATTGACATCATAATGGAATGTTGCATTATGACATCATAATGGAATTTTGCATTATGACAAAATGGAATTTTGCATTGTGACATCATAATGGAATGTTGCATTATGACATCATAATGGAATTTTTACATTATGACATCATAATGGAATGTTGCATTATGACATCATAATGGAATTTTGCATTATGACATCATAATGGAATGTTGCATTATGACATCATAATGGAATTTTTACTTTATGACATCATATTGGAATTTTGCATTATGACATCATAATGGAATTTTTACATTATGACATCATAATGGAATTTTTACTTTATGACATCATAATGGAATGTTGCATTATGACATCATAATGGAATGTTGCATTATGACTAGAGATGAGCGAACACGTTCGGCTCCGCCCCTTTTTCGCCCGAACACCGAACTTTGCGAACACCTCAGTGTTCGGGCGAAAAAGTTCGGGGGCCGCCGTGGCAGCCCGGGGGGGTGCGGCGGGGAGTGGGGGGGAGAGGGAGAGAGAGAGGGCTCCCCCCTGTTCCCCGCTACTGCCGCTCGCGCCGCCGCGCATCTCCCCGCCCCCCGGCGGCACCCGGACACTTACGCGCGAACACTGCAGTGTTCGCTAAAGCCGGTGTCCGGGTGCGGATGTGTCCGTAACGGACACGTTCGCTCATCTATAATTATGACATCATAATTTTTTTTTTTACATTATGACATCATAATGGAATGTTGCATTATGACATCATAATGGAATTTTGCATTATGACATCATAATGTAATGTTGCATTATGACATCATAATGGAATTTTGCATTATGACATCATAATAGAATTTTTACATTATGACATCATAATGGAATTTTTACTTTATGACATCATAATGGAATTTTGCATTATGACATCATAATGGAATGTTACATTATGATGTCATAATGTAAAAATTCCATTATGTCATTATGGAATGTTGCATTATGACATCATAATGGAATTTTTACATTATGACATCATAATGGAATTTTGCATTATGACATCATAATGGAATGTTGCATTATGACATCATAATGGAATTTTGCATTATGACATCATAATGGAATGTTGCATTATGACATCATAATGGAATGTTGCATTATAACATCATAATGGAATTTTTACATTATGACATCATAATGGAATGTTGCATTATGACATCATAATGGAATTTTTACATTATGACATCATAATGGAATTTTGCATTATGACATCATAATGGAATTTTGCATTATGACATCATAATGGAATGTTACATTATGACATCATAATGGAATTTTGCATTATGACATCATAATGGAATTTTTACTTTATGACATCATAATGGAATTTTGCATTATGACATCATAATGGAATTTTTACATTATGACATCATAATGGAATTTTGCATTATGACATAATATAATTTTGCATTATGACATCATAATGGAATGTTGCATTATGACATCATAATGGAATTTTTTTCATTATGACATCATAATGGAATGTTGCATTATGACATCATAATGGAATTTTGCATTATGACATCATAATGGAATGTTGCATTATGACATCATAATGGAATTTTGCATTATGACATCATAATAGAATTTTTACATTATGACATCATAATGGAATTTTTACTTTATGACATCATAATGGAATTTTGCATTATGACATCATAATGGAATGTTACATTATGATGTCATAATGTAAAAATTCCATTATGTCATAATGGAATGTTGCATTATGACATCATAATGGAATTTTTACATTATGACATCATAATGGAATTTTGCATTATGACATCATAATGGAATGTTGCATTATGACATCATAATGGAATTTGGCATTATGACATCATAATGGAATGTTGCATTATGACATCATAATGGAATGTTGCATTATGACATCATAATGGAATTTTTACATTATGACATCATAATGGAATGTTGCATTATGACATCATAATGGAATTTTTACATTATGACATCATAATGGAATTTTGCATTATGACATCATAATGGAATTTTGCATTATGACATCATAATGGAATGTTGTATTATGACATCATAATGGAATTTTGCATTATGACATCATAATGGAATTTTGCATTGACATCATAATGGAATGTTGCATTATGACATCATAATGGAATTTTGCATTATGACAAAATGGAATTTTGCATTATGACATCATAATGGAATGTTGCATTATGACATCATAATGGAATTTTTACATTATGACATCATAATGGAATGTTGCATTATGACATCATAATGGAATTTTGCATTATGACATCATAATGGAATGTTGCATTATGACATCATAATGGAATTTTTACTTTATGACATCATAATGGAATTTTGCATTATGACATCATAATGGAATTTTTACATTATGACATCATAATGGAATGTTGCATTATGACATCATAATGGAATGTTGCATTATGACATCATAATGGAATGTTGCATTATGACATCATAATGGAATGTTGCATTATGACATCATAATGGAATGTTGCATTATGACATCATAATGGAATTTTTACATTATGACATCATAATGGAATGTTGCATTATGACATCATAATGGAATTTTTACATTATGACATCATAATGGAATTTTGCATTATGACATCATAATGGAATTTTGCATTATGACATCATAATGGAATGTTGTATTATGACATCATAATGGAATTTTGCATTATGACATCATAATGGAATTTTGCATTGACATCATAATGGAATGTTGCATTATGACATCATAATGGAATTTTGCATTATGACAAAATGGAATTTTGCATTATGACATCATAATGGAATGTTGCATTATGACATCATAATGGAATTTTTACATTATGACATCATAATGGAATGTTGCATTATGACATCATAATGGAATTTTGCATTATGACATCATAATGGAATGTTGCATTATGACATCATAATGGAATTTTTACTTTATGACATCATAATGGAATTTTGCATTATGACATCATAATGGAATTTTTACATTATGACATCATAATGGAATTTTTACTTTATGACATCATAATGGAATGTTGCATTATGACATCATAATGGAATGTTGCATTATGACTAGAGATGAGCGAACACGTTCGGCTCCGCCCCTTTTTCGCCCGAACACCGAACTTTGCGAACACCTCAGTGTTCGGGCGAAAAAGTTCGGGGGCCGCCGTGGCAGCCCGGGGGGGTGCGGCGGGGAGTGGGGGGGAGAGGGAGAGAGAGAGGGCTCCCCCCTGTTCCCCGCTACTGCCGCTCGCGCCG
This sequence comes from Eleutherodactylus coqui, assembly GCA_035609135.1. NCBI lineage: Eukaryota > Metazoa > Chordata > Amphibia > Anura > Eleutherodactylidae > Eleutherodactylus > Eleutherodactylus coqui. Next base: position 270,235,173 of record CM069409.1, on the reverse strand, counting down.
CCGCGCATCTCCCCGCCCCCCGGCGGCACCCGGACACTTACGCGCGAACACTGCAGTGTTCGCTAAAGCCGGTGTCCGGGTGCGGATGTGTCCGTAACGGACACGTTCGCTCATCTCTAATTATGACATCATAATGGAATTTTTACATTATGACATCATAATGGAATGTTGCATTATGACATCATAATGGAATTTTGCATTATGACATCATAATGTAATGTTGCATTATGACATCATAATGGAATTTTGCATTATGACATCATAATAGAATTTTTACATTATGACATCATAATGGAATTTTTACTTTATGACATCATAATGGAATTTTGCATTATGACATCATAATGGAATGTTACATTATGATGTCATAATGTAAAAATTCCATTATGTCATTATGGAATGTTGCATTATGACATCATAATGGAATTTTTACATTATGACATCATAATGGAATTTTGCATTATGACATCATAATGGAATGTTGCATTATGACATCATAATGGAATTTTGCATTATGACATCATAATGGAATGTTGCATTATGACATCATAGTGGAATGTTGCATTATAACATCATAATGGAATTTTTACATTATGACATCATAATGGAATGTTGCATTATGACATCATAATGGAATTTTTACATTATGACATCATAATGGAATTTTGCATTATGACATCATAATGGAATTTTGCATTATGACATCATAATGGAATGTTACATTATGACATCATAATGGAATTTTGCATTATGACATCATAATGGAATTTTTACTTTATGACATCATAATGGAATTTTGCATTATGACATCATAATGGAATTTTTACATTATGACATCATAATGGAATTTTGCATTATGACATAATATAATTTTGCATTATGACATCATAATGGAATGTTGCATTATGACATCATAATGGAATTTTTTTCATTATGACATCATAATGGAATGTTGCATTATGACATCATAATGGAATTTTGCATTATGACATCATAATAGAATTTTTACATTATGACATCATAATGGAATTTTTACTTTATGACATCATAATGGAATTTTGCATTATGACATCATAATGGAATGTTACATTATGATGTCATAATGTAAAAATTCCATTATGTCATAATGGAATGTTGCATTATGACATCATAATGGAATTTTTACATTATGACATCATAATGGAATTTTGCATTATGACATCATAATGGAATGTTGCATTATGACATCATAATGGAATTTGGCATTATGACATCATAATGGAATGTTGCATTATGACATCATAATGGAATGTTGCATTATGACATCATAATGGAATTTTTACATTATGACATCATAATGGAATGTTGCATTATGACATCATAATGGAATTTTTACATTATGACATCATAATGGAATTTTGCATTATGACATCATAATGGAATTTTGCATTATGACATCATAATGGAATGTTGTATTATGACATCATAATGGAATTTTTACATTATGACATCATAATGGAATGTTGCATTATGACATCATAATGGAATTTTTACTTTATGACATCATAATGGAATTTTGCATTATGACATCATAATGGAATTTTTACATTATGACATCATAATGGAATTTTGCATTATGACATCATAATGGAATTTTGCATTATGACATCATAATGGAATGTTGCATTATGACATCATAATGGAATTTTTACATTATGACATCATAATGGAATGTTGCATTATGACATCATAATGGAATTTTGCATTATGACATCATAATGGAATGTTGCATTATGACATCATAATGGAATGTTGCATTATGACATCATAATAGAATTTTTACATTATGACATCATAATGGAATTTTTACTTTATGACATCATAATGGAATTTTGCATTATGACATCATAATGGAATGTTACATTATGATGTCATAATGTAAAAATTCCATTATGTCATTATGGAATGTTGCATTATGACATCATAATGGAATTTTTACATTATGACATCATAATGGAATTTTGCATTATGACATCATAATGGAATTTTGCATTATGACATCATAATGGAATTTGGCATTATGACATTATAATGGACTTTTTACATTATGACATCATAATGGAATGTTGCATTATGACATCATAATGGAATTTTGTATTATGACATCATAATGGAATGTTGCATTATGACATCATAATGGAATTTTTACATTATGACATCATAATGGAATGTTGCATTATGACATCATAATGGAATTTTTACATTATGACATCATAATGGAATATTGCATTATGACATCATAATGGAATTTTGCATTATGACATCATAATAGAATTTTTACATTATGACATCATAATGGAATTTTTACTTTATGACATCATAATGGAATTTTGCATTATGACATCATAATGGAATTTTTACATTATGACATCATAATGGAATTTTGCATTATGACATCATAATGGAATTTTGCATTATGACATCATAATGGAATGTTGCATTATGACATCATAATTGAATTTTTACATTATGACATCATAATGGAATGTTGCATTATGACATCATAATGGAATTTTGCATTATGACATCATAATGGAATGTTGCATTATGACATCATAATGGAATTTTGCATTATGACATCATAATGGAATGTTGCATTATAACATCATAATGGAATTTTTACATTATGACATCAATGTTGCATTATGACATCATAATGGAATTTTTACATTATGACATCATAATGGAATGTTGCATTATGACATCATAATGGAATTTTGCATTATGACATCATAATAGAATTTTTACATTATGACATCATAATGGAATTTTTACATTATGACATCATAATCGAATTTTGCATTATGACATCATAATGGAATGTTGCATTATGACATCATAATGGAATTTGGCATTATGACATTATAATGGAATTTTGCATTATGACATCATAATGGAATGTTGCATTATGACATCATAATGGAATTTGGCATTATGACATCATAATGGAGTTTTGCATTATGACATCATAATGGAATGTTACATTATGACATCATAATGGAATTTTTTCATTATGACATCATAATGGAATGTTGCATTATGACATCATAATGGAATTTTGCATTATGACATCATAATGGAATGTTGCATTATGACATCATAATGGAATTTTGCATTATGACATCATAATAGAATTTTTACATTATGACATCATAATGGAATTTTTACTTTATGACATCATAATGGAATGTTGCATTATGACATCATAATGGAATGTTACATTATGATACATCATAATGGAATGTTGCATTATGACATCATAATGGAATTTTGCATTATGACATCATAATGGAATTTGGCATTATGACATCATAATGGAATGTTGCATTATGACATCATAATGGAATTTTTACATTATGACATCATAATGGAATTTTGCATTATGACATCATAATGGAATGTTGCATTATGACATCATAATGGAATTTGGCATTATGACATCATAATGGAATTTTGCATTGACATCATAATGGAATGTTGCATTATGACATCATAATGGAATTTTGCATTATGACATCATAATAGAATTTTTACATTATGACATCATAATGGAATTTTTACTTTATGACATCATAATGGAATGTTGCATTATGACATCATAACGGAATTTTGCATTATGACATCATAATAGAATTTTTACATTATGACATCATAATGGAATTTTTACTTTATGACATCATAATGGAATTTTGCATTATGACATCATAATAGAATTTTTACATTATGACATCATAATGGAATTTTTACATTATGACATCATAATGGAATTTTGCATTATGACATCATAATGGAATGTTGCATTATGACATCATAATGGAATTTGGCATTATGACATCATAATGGAATTTTGCATTATGACATCATAATGGAATGTTGCATTATGACATCATAATGGAATTTTTTCATTATGACATCATAATGGAATGTTGCATTATGACATCATAATGGAATTTTGCATTATGACATCATAATGGAATTTTGCATTATGACATCATAATAGAATTTTTACATTATGACATCATAATGGAATTTTTACTTTATGACATCATAATGGAATGTTGCATTATGACATCATAATGGAATGTTACATTATGATACATCATAATGGAATGTTGCATTATGACATCATAATGGAATTTGGCATTATGACATCATAATGGAATTTTGCATTATGACATCATAATGGAATTTTTACTTTATGACATCATAATGGAATTTTGCATTATGACATCATAATGGAATGTTACATTATGATGTCATAATGTAAAAATTCCATTATGTCATTATGGAATGTTGCATTATGACATCATAATGGAATTTTTACATTATGACATCATAATGGAATTTTGCATTATGACATCATAATGGAATTTTGCATTATGACATCATAATGGAATTTGGCATTATGACATCATAATGGAATTTTTACATTATGACATCATAATGGAATTTTGCATTATGACATCATAATGGAATTTTGTATTATGACATCATAATGGAATGTTGCATTATGACATCATAATGGAATTTTTACATTATGACATCATAATGGAATGTTGCATTATGACATCATAATGGAATTTTGCATCATGACATCATAATGGAATGTTGCATTATGACATCATAATGGAATTTTGCATTATGACATCATAATAGAATTTTTACATTATGACATCATAATGGAATTTTTACTTTATGACATCATAATGGAATTTTGCATTATGACATCATAATGGAATGTTACATTATGATGTCATAATGTAAAAATTCCATTATGTCATTATGGAATGTTGCATTATGACATCATAATGGAATTTTTACATTATGACATCATAATGGAATTTTGCATTATGACATCATAATGGAATGTTGCATTATGACATCATAATGGTATTTCGCATTTTGACATCATAATGGAATTTTTACATTATGACATCATAATGGAATTTTGCATTATGACATCATAATGGAATTTTGCATTATGACATCATAATGGAATGTTGCATTATGACATCATAATGGAATTTTTACATTATGACATCATAATGGAATGTTGCATTATGACATCATAATGGAATTTTTACATTATGACATCATAATGGAATATTGCATTATGACATCATAATGGAATTTTGCATTATGACATCATAATAGAATTTTTACATTATGACATCATAATGGAATTTTTACTTTATGACATCATAATGGAATTTTGCATTATGACATCATAATGGAATTTTTACATTATGACATCATAATGGAATTTTGCATTATGACATCATAATGGAATTTTGCATTATGACATCATAATGGAATGTTGCATTATGACATCATAATGGAATTTTTACATTATGACATCATAATGGAATGTTGCATTATGACATCATAATGGAATTTTGCATTATGACATCATAATGGAATGTTGCATTATGACATCATAATGGAATTTTGCATTATGACATCATAATGGAATGTTGCATTATAACATCATAATGGAATTTTTACATTATGACATCATAATGGAATGTTGCATTATGACATCATAATGGAATTTTTACATTATGACATCATAATGGAATGTTGCATTATGACATCATAATGGAATTTTGCATTATGACATCATAATAGAATTTTTACATTATGACATCATAATGGAATTTTTACATTATGACATCATAATCGAATTTTGCATTATGACATCATAATGGAATGTTGCATTATGACATCATAATGGAATTTGGCATTATGACATCATAATGGAATTTTGCATTATGACATCATAATGGAATGTTGCATTATGACATCATAATGGAATTTGGCATTATGACATCATAATGGAGTTTTGCATTATGACATCATAATGGAATGTTACATTATGACATCATAATGGATTTTTTTCATTATGACATAATGGAATGTTGCATTATGACATCATAATGGAATTTTGCATTATGACATCATAATGGAATTTTGCATTATGACATCATAATGGAATGTTGCATTATGACATCATAATGGAATTTTGCATTATGACATCATAATAGAATTTTTACATTATGACATCATAATGGAATTTTTACTTTATGACATCATAATGGAATGTTGCATTATGACATCATAATGGAATGTTACATTATGATACATCATAATGGAATGTTGCATTATGACATCATAATGGAATTTGGCATTATGACATCATAATGGAATTTGGCATTATGACATCATAATGGAATGTTGCATTATGACATCATAATGGAATTTTTACATTATGACATCATAATGGAATTTTGCATTATGACATCATAATGGAATGTTGCATTATGACATCATAATGGAATTTGGCATTATGACATCATAATGGAATTTTGCATTGACATCATAATGGAATGTTGCATTATGACATCATAATGGAATTTTGCATTATGACATCATAATAGAATTTTTACATTATGACATCATAATGGAATTTTTACTTTATGACATCATAATGGAATGTTGCATTATGACATCATAATGGAATTTTGCATTATGACATCATAATAGAATTTTTACATTATGACATCATAATGGAATTTTTACTTTATGACATCATAATGGAATTTTGCATTATGACATCATAATAGAATTTTTACATTATGACATCATAATGGAATTTTTACATTATGACATCATAATGGAATTTTGCATTATGACATCATAATGGAATGTTGCATTATGACATCATAATGGAATTTGGCATTATGACATCATAATGGAATTTTGCATTATGACATCATAATGGAATGTTGCATTATGACATCATAATGGAATTTTTTCATTATGACATCATAATGGAATGTTGCATTATGACATCATAATGGCATTTTGCATTATGACATCATAATGGAATGTTGCATTATGACATCATAATGGAATTTTGCATTATGACATCATAATAGAATTTTTACATTATGACATCATAATGGAATTTTTACTTTATGACAGCATAATGGAATGTTGCATTATGACATCATAATGGAATGTTACATTATGATACATCATAATGGAATGTTGCATTATGACATCATAATGGAATTTGGCATTATGACATCATAATGGAATTTTGCATTATGACATCATAATGGAATGTTGCATTATGACATCATAATGGAATTTGGCATTATGACATCATAATGGAATTTTGCATTGACATCATAATGGAATGTTGCATTATGACATCATAATGGAATTTTGCATTATGACATCATAATAGAATTTTTACATTATGACATCATAATGGAATTTTTACTTTATGACATCATAATGGAATGTTGCATTATGACATCATAATGGAATTTTGCATTATGACATCATAATAGAATTTTTACATTATGACATCATAATGGAATTTTTACTTTATGACATCATAATGGAATGTTGCATTATGACATCATAATGGAATTTTGCATTATGACATCATAATGGAATGTTGCATTATGACATCATAATGGAATTTTTACATTATAACATCATAATGGAATTTTGCATTATGACATCATAATGGAATTTTGCATTATGACATCATGATAGAATTTTTACATTATGACATCATAATGGAATGTTGCATTATGACATCATAATGGAATTTTGCATTATGACATCATAATAGAATTTTTACATTATGACATCATAATGGAATTTTTACTTTATGACATCATAATGGAATTTTTACATTATGACATCATAATGAAATTTTGCATTATGACATCATAATGGAATGTTGCATTATGACATCATAATGGAATGTTGCATTATGACATCATAATGGAATTTTGCATTATGACATCATAATGGAATATTGCATTATGACATCATAATGGAATTTTTACATTATGACATCATAATGGAATGTTGCATTATGACATCATAATGGAATTTTGCATTATGACATCATAATAGAATTTTTACATTATGACATCATAATGGAATTTTTACATTATGACATCATAATCGAATTTTGCATTATGACATCATAATGGAATGTTGCATTATGACATCATAATGGAATTTGGCATTATGACATTATAATGGAATTTTGCATTATGACATCATAATGGAATGTTGCATTATGACATCATAATGGAATTTGGCATTATGACATCATAATGGAGTTTTGCATTATGACATCATAATGGAATGTTACATTATGACATCATAATGGAATTTTTTCATTATGACATCATAATGGAATGTTGCATTATGACATCATAATGGAATTTTGCATTATGACATCATAATGGAATGTTGCATTATGACATCATAATGGAATTTTGCATTATGACATCATAATAGAATTTTTACATTATGACATCATAATGGAATTTTTACTTTATGACATCATAATGGAATGTTGCATTATGACATCATAATGGAATGTTACATTATGATACATCATAATGGAATGTTGCATTATGACATCATAATGGAATTTGGCATTATGACATCATAATGGAATTTGGCATTATGACATCATAATGGAATGTTGCATTATGACATCATAATGGAATTTTTACATTATGACATCATAATGGAATTTTGCATTATGACATCATAATGGAATGTTGCATTATGACATCATAATGGAATTTGGCATTATGACATCATAATGGAATTTTGCATTGACATCATAATGGAATGTTGCATTATGACATCATAATGGAATTTTGCATTATGACATCATAATAGAATTTTTACATTATGACATCATAATGGAATTTTTACTTTATGACATCATAATGGAATGTTGCATTATGACATCATAATGGAATTTTGCATTATGACATCATAATAGAATTTTTACATTATGACATCATAATGGAATTTTTACTTTATGACATCATAATGGAATTTTGCATTATGACATCATAATAGAATTTTTACATTATGACATCATAATGGAATTTTTACATTATGACATCATAATGGAATTTTGCATTATGACATCATAATGGAATGTTGCATTATGACATCATAATGGAATTTGGCATTATGACATCATAATGGAATTTTGCATTATGACATCATAATGGAATTTTGCATTATGACATCATAATGGAATTTTTTCATTATGACATCATAATGGAATGTTACATTATGACATCATAATAAAATTTTGCATTATGACATCATAATGGAATGTTGCATTATGACATCATAATGGAATTTTGCATTATGACATCATAATAGAATTTTTACATTATGACATCATAATGGAATTTTTACTTTATGACATCATAATGGAATGTTGCATTATGACATCATAATGGAATGTTACATTATGATACATCATAATGGAATGTTGCATTATGACATCATAATGGAATTTGGCATTATGACATCATAATGGAATTTGGCATTATGACATCATAATGGAATGTTGCATTATGACATCATAATGGAATTTTTACATTATGACATCATAATGGAATTTTGCATTATGTCATCATAATGGAATGTTGCATTATGACATCATAATAGAATTTTTACATTATGACATCATAATGGAATTTTTACTTTATGACATCATAATGGAATGTTGCATTATGACATCATAATGGAATTTTGCATTATGACATCATAATAGAATTTTTACATTATGACATCATAATGGAATTTTTACTTTATGACATCATAATGGAATTTTGCATTATGACATCATAATAGAATTTTTACATTATGACATCATAATGGAATTTTTACATTATGACATCATAATGGAATTTTGCATTATGACATCATAATGGAATGTTGCATTATGACATCATAATGGAATTTGGCATTATGACATCATAATGGAATTTTGCATTATGACATCATAATGGAATGTTGCATTATGACATCATAATGGAATTTTTTCATTATGACATCATAATGGAATGTTGCATTATGACATCATAATGGAATTTTGCATTATGACATCATAATGGAATTTTGCATTATGACATCATAATAGAATTTTTACATTATGACATCATAATGGAATTTTTACTTTATGACATCATAATGGAATGTTGCATTATGACATCATAATGGAATGTTACATTATGATACATCATAATGGAATGTTGCATTATGTCATCATAATGGAATTTGGCATTATGACATCATAATGGAATTTTGCATTATGACATCATAATGGAATTTTTACTTTATGACATCATAATGGAATTTTGCATTATGACATCATAATGGAATGTTACATTATGATGTCATAATGTAAAAATTCCATTATGTCATTATGGAATGTTGCATTATGACATCATAATGGAATTTTTACATTATGACATCATAATGGAATTTTGCATTATGACATCATAATGGAATTTTGCATTATGACATCATAATGGAATTTGGCATTATGACATCATAATGGAATGTTACATTATGACATCATAATGGAATTTTGCATTATGACATCATAATGGAATTTTGTATTATGACATCATAATGGAATGTTGCATTATGACATCATAATGGAATTTTTACATTATGACATCATAATGGAATGTTGCATTATGACATCATAATGGAATTTTTACATTATGACATCATAATGGAATATTGCATTATGACATCATAATGGAATTTTGCATTATGACATCATAATAGAATTTTTACATTATGACATCATAATGGAATTTTTACTTTATGACATCATAATGGAATTTTGCATTATGACATCATAATGGAATTTTTACATTATGACATCATAATGGAATTTTGCATTATGACATCATAATGGAATTTTGCATTATGACATCATAATGGAATGTTGCATTATGACATCATAATGGAATTTTTACATTATGACATCATAATGGAATGTTGCATTATGACATCATAATGGAATTTTGCATTATGACATCATAATGGAATGTTGCATTATGACATCATAATGGAATTTTGCATTATGACATCATAATGGAATGTTGCATTATAACATCATAATGGAATTTTTACATTATGACATCATAATGGAATGTTGCATTATGACATCATAATGGAATTTTTACATTATGACATCATAATGGAATGTTGCATTATGACATCATAATGGAATTTTGCATTATGACATCATAATAGAATTTTTACATTATGACATCATAATGGAATTTTTACATTATGACATCATAATCGAATTTTGCATTATGACATCATAATGGAATGTTGCATTATGACATCATAATGGAATTTGGCATTATGACATCATAATGGAATTTTGCATTATGACATCATAATGGAATGTTGCATTATGACATCATAATGGAATTTGGCATTATGACATCATAATGGAGTTTTGCATTATGACATCATAATGGAATGTTACATTATGACATCATAATGGATTTTTTTCATTATGACATAATGGAATGTTGCATTATGACATCATAATGGAATTTTGCATTATGACATCATAATGGAATGTTGCATTATGACATCATAATGGAATTTTGCATTATGACATCATAATAGAATTTTTACATTATGACATCATAATGGAATTTTTACTTTATGACATCATAATGGAATGTTGCATTATGACATCATAATGGAATGTTACATTATGATACATCATAATGGAATGTTGCATTATGACATCATAATGGAATTTGGCATTATGACATCATAATGGAATTTGGCATTATGACATCATAATGGAATGTTGCATTATGACATCATAATGGAATTTTTACATTATGACATCATAATGGAATGTTGCATTATGACATCATAATGGAATTTGGCATTATGACATCATAATGGAATTTTGCATTGACATCATAATGGAATGTTGCATTATGACATCATAATGGAATTTTGCATTATGACATCATAATAGAATTTTTACATTATGACATCATAATGGAATTTTTACTTTATGACATCATAATGGAATGTTGCATTATGACATCATAATGGAATTTTGCATTATGACATCATAATAGAATTTTTACATTATGACATCATAATGAAATTTTTACTTTATGACATCATAATGGAATTTTGCATTATGACATCATAATAGAATTTTTACATTATGACATCATAATGGAATTTTTACATTATGACATCATAATGGAATTTTGCATTATGACATCATAATGGAATGTTGCATTATGACATCATAATGGAATTTGGCATTATGACATCATAATGGAATTTTGCATTATGACATCATAATGGAATGTTGCATTATGACATCATAATGGAATTTTTTCATTATGACATCATAATGGAATGTTGCATTATGACATCATAATGGCATTTTGCATTATGACATCATAATGGAATGTTGCATTATGACATCATAATGGAATTTTGCATTATGACATCATAATAGAATTTTTACATTATGACATCATAATGGAATTTTTACTTTATGACATCATAATGGAATGTTGCATTATGACATCATAATGGAATGTTACATTATGATACATCATAATGGAATGTTGCATTATGACATCATAATGGAATTTGGCATTATGACATCATAATGGAATTTTGCATTATGACATCATAATGGAATGTTGCATTATGACATCATAATGGAATTTTTACATTATGACATCATAATGGAATTTTGCATTATGACATCATAATGGAATTTGGCATTATGACATCATAATGGAATTTTGCATTGACATCATAATGGAATGTTGCATTATGACATCATAATGGAATTTTGCATTATGACATCATAATAGAATTTTTACATTATGACATCATAATGGAATTTTTACTTTATGACATCATAATGGAATGTTGCATTATGACATCATAATGGAATTTTGCATTATGACATCATAATAGAATTTTTACATTATGACATCATAATGGAATTTTTACTTTATGACATCATAATGGAATGTTGCATTATGACATCATAATGGAATTTTGCATTATGACATCATAATGGAATGTTGCATTATGACATCATAATGGAATTTTTACATTATAACATCATAATGGAATTTTGCATTATGACATCATAATGGAATTTTGCATTATGACATCATGATAGAATTTTTACATTATGACATCATAATGGAATTTTTACATTATGACATCATAATGAAATTTTGCATTATGACATCATAATGGAATGTTGCATTATGACATCATAATGGAATGTTGCATTATGACATCATAATGGAATTTTGCATTATGACATCATAATGGAATATTGCATTATGACATCATAATGGAATTTTTACATTATGACATCATAATGGAATGTTGCATTATGACATCATAATGGAATTTTGCATTATGACATCATAATGGAATGTTGCATTATGTCATCATAATGGAATGTTACATTATGTCATAATGTAAAAATTCCATTATGTCATAATGGAATGTTGCATTATGACATCATAATGGAATTTTTACATTATGACATCATAATGGAATTTTGCATTATGACATCATAATGGAATGTTGCATTATGACATCATAATGGAATTTGGCATTATGACATCATAATGGAATTTTGCATTATGACATCATAATGGAATGTTGCATTATGACATCATAATGGAATTTTTACATGATGACATCATAATGGAATTTTGCATTATGACATCATAATGGAATGTTGCATTATGACATCATAATGGAATTTGGCATTATGACATCATAATGGAATTTTGCATTGACATCATAATGGAATGTTGCATTATGACATCATAATGGAATTTTGCATTATGACATAATGGAATTTTGCATTATGACATCATAATGGAATGTTGCATTATGACATCATAATGGAATTTTTACATTATGACATCATAATGGAATGTTGCATTATGACATCATAATGGAATTTTGCATTATGACATCATAATGGAATTTTTACTTTATGACATCATAATGGAATTTTGCATTATGACATCATAATGGAATTTTTACATTATGACATCATAATGGAATTTTTACTTTCTGACATCATAATGGAATTTTTACATTATGACATCATAATGGAATGTTGCATTATGACATCATAATGGAATTTTTACATTATGACATCATAATGGAATGTTGCATTATGACATCATAATGGAATTTTGCATTATGACATCATAATGGAATGTTGCATTATGACATCATAATGGAATTTTGCATTATGACATCATAATAGAATTTTTACATTATGACATCATAATGGAATTTTTACTTTATGACATCATAATGGAATTTTGCATTATGACATCATAATGGAATGTTACATTATGATGTCATAATGTAAAAATTCCATTATGTCATTATGGAATGTTGCATTATGACATCATAATGGAATTTTTACATTATGACATCATAATGGAATTTTGCATTATGACATCATAATGGAATGTTGCATTATGACATCATAATGGAATTTGGCATTATGACATCATAATGGAATTTTGCATTATGACATCATAATGGAATGTTGCATTATGACATCATAATGGAATTTTTACATTATGACATCATAATGGAATTTTTACATTATGACATCATAATGGAACTTTGCATTATGACATCATAATGGAATGTTACATTATGACATCATAATGGAATTTTGCATTATGACATCATAATGGAATGTTGCATTATGACATCATAATGGAATTTTGCATTATGACATCATAATGGAATGTTGCATTATGACATCATAATGGAATGTTGCATTATAACATCATAATGGAATTTTTACATTATGACATCATAATGGAATGTTGCATTATGACATCATAATGGAATTTTTACATTATGACATCAAAATGGAATTTTGCATTATGACATCATAATGGAATTTTGCATTATGACATCATAATGGAATGTTACATTATGACATCATAATGGAATTTTGCATTATGACATCATAATGGAATGTTGCATTATGACATCATAATGGAATTTTGCATTATGACATCATAATGGAATGTTGCATTATGACATCATAATGGAATGTTGCATTATAACATCATAATGGAATTTTTACATTATGACATCATAATGGAATGTTGCATTATGACATCATAATGGAATTTTTACATTATGACATCATAATGGAATTTTGCATTATGACATCATAATGGAATTTTTACTTTATGACATCATAATGGAATTTTGCATTATGACATCATAATGGAATTTTTACATTATGACATCATAATGGAATTTTGCATTATGACATAATATAATTTTGCATTATGACATCATAATGGAATGTTGCATTATGACATCATAATGGAATTTTTACATTATGACATCATAATGGAATGTTGCATTATGACATAATATAATTTTGCATTATGACATCATAATGGAATGTTGCATTATGACATCATAATGGAATTTTTACATTATGACATCATAATGGAATTTTGCATTATGACATAATATAATTTTGCATTATGACATCATAATGGAATGTTGCATTATGACATCATAATGGAATTTTTACATTATGACATCATAATGGAATGTTGCATTATGACATCATAATGGAATTTTGCATTATGACATCATAATGGAATGTTGCATTATGACATCATAATGGAATTTTGCATTATGACATCATAATAGAATTTTTACATTATGACATCATAATGGAATTTTTACTTTATGACATCATAATGGAATTTTGCATTATGACTAGAGATGAGCGAACGTGTCCGTTACGGACACATCCGCACCCGGACACCGGCTTTAGCGAACACTGCAGTGTTCGCGCGTAAGTGTCCGGGTGCCGCCGGGGGGCGGGGAGATGCGCGGCGGCGCGGGCGGCAGTAGCGGGGAACAGGGGGGAGCCCTCTCTCTCTCCCTCTCCCCCCCACTCCCCGCCGCACCCCCCCGCGCTGCCACGGCGGCCCCCGAACTTTTTCGCCCGAACACCGAGGTGTTCGCAAAGTTCGGTGTTCGGGCGAAAAAGGGGCGGAGCCGAACGTGTTCGCTCATCTCTAATTATGACATCATAATGGAATGTTACATTATGATGTCATAATGTAAAAATTCCATTATGTCATAATGGAATTTTGCATTATGACATCATAATGGAATGTTGCATTATGACATCATAATGGAATTTTGCATTATGACATCATAATAGAATTTTTACATTATGACATCATAATGGAATTTTGCATTATGACATCATAATAGAATTTTTACATTATGACATCATAATGGAATTTTTACTTTTATGACATCATAATGGAATGTTGCATTATGACATCATAATGGAATTTTTACATTATGACATCATAATGGAATTTTTACATTATGACATCATAATGGAACTTTGCATTATGACATCATAATGGAATGTTACATTATGACATCATAATGGAATTTTGCATTATGACATCATAATGGAATGTTGCATTATGACATCATAATGGAATGTTGCATTATAACATCATAATGGAATTTTTACATTATGACATCATAATGGAATGTTGCATTATGACATCATAATGGAATTTTTACATTATGACATCAAAATGGAATTTTGCATTATGACATCATAATGGAATTTTGCATTATGACATCATAATGGAATGTTACATTATGACATCATAATGGAATTTTGCATTATGACATCATAATGGAATGTTGCATTATGACATCATAATGGAATTTTGCATTATGACATCATAATGGAATGTAGCATTATGACATCATAATGGAATGTTGCATTATAACATCATAATGGAATTTTTACATTATGACATCATAATGGAATGTTGCATTATGACATCATAATGGAATTTTTACATTATGACATCATAATGGAATTTTGCATTATGACATCATAATGGAATTTTTACTTTATGACATCATAATGGAATTTTGCATTATGACATCATAATGGAATTTTTACATTATGACATCATAATGGAATTTTGCATTATGACATAATATAATTTTGCATTATGACATCATAATGGAATGTTGCATTATGACATCATAATGGAATTTTTACATTATGACATCATAATGGAATGTTGCATTATGACATAATATAATTTTGCATTATGACATCATAATGGAATGTTGCATTATGACATCATAATGGAATTTTTACATTATGACATCATAATGGAATTTTGCATTATGCCATAATATAATTTTGCATTATGACATCATAATGGAATGTTGCATTATGACATCATAATGCAATTTTTACATTATGACATCATAATGGAATGTTGCATTATGACATCATAATGGAATTTTGCATTATGACATCATAATGGAATGTTGCATTATGACATCATAATGGAATTTTGCATTATGACATCATAATAGAATTTTTACATTATGACATCATAATGGAATTTTTACTTTATGACATCATAATGGAATTTTGCATTATGACATCATAATGGAATGTTACATTATGATGTCATAATGTAAAAATTCCATTATGTCATAATGGAATTTTGCATTATGACATCATAATGGAATGTTGCATTATGACATCATAATGGAATTTTGCATTATGACATCATAATAGAATTTTTACATTATGACATCATAATGGAATTTTGCATTATCACATCATAATAGAATTTTTACATTATGACATCATAATGGAATTTTTACTTTTATGACATCATAATGGAATGTTGCATTATGACATCATAATGGAATGTTACATTATGATACATCATAATGGAATGTTGCATTATGACATCATAATGGAATTTGGCATTATGACATCATAATGGAATTTTGCATTATGACATCATAATGGAATGTTGCATTATGACATCATAATGGAATTTTGCATTATGACATCATAATGGAATGTTGCATTATGACATCATAATGGAATGTTACATTATGATGTCATAATGTAAAAATTCCATTATGTCATAATGGAATGTTGCATTATGACATCATAATGGAATTTTTACATTATGACATCATAATGGAATTTTGCATTATGACATCATAATGGAATGTTGCATTATGACATCATAATGGAATTTGGCATTATGACATCATAATGGAATTTTGCATTATGACATCATTATGGAATGTTGCATTATGACATCATAATGGAATTTTTACATGATGACATCATAATGGAATTTTGCATTATGACATCATAATGGAATGTTGCATTATGACATCATAATGGAATTTGGCATTATGACATCATAATGGAATTTTGCATTGACATCATAATGGAATGTTGCATTATGACATCATAATGGAATTTTGCATTATGACATCATAATGGAATTTTTACATTATGACATCATAATGGAATGTTGCATTATGACATCATAATGGAATTTTGCATTATGACATCATAATGGAATGTTGCATTATGACATCATAATGGAATTTTGCATTATGACATCATAATAGAATTTTTACATTATGACATCATAATGGAATTTTTACTTTATGACATCATAATGGAATTTTGCATTATGACATCATAATGGAATGTTACATTATGATGTCATAATGTAAAAATTCCATTATGTCATTATGGAATGTTGCATTATGACATCATAATGGAATTTTTACATTATGACATCATAATGGAATTTTGCATTATGACATCATAATGGAATGTTGCATTATGACATCATAATGGAATTTGGCATTATGACATCATAATGGAATTTTGCATTATGACATCATAATGGAATGTTGCATTATGACATCATAATGGAATTTTTACATTATGACATCATAATGGAATTTTTACATTATGACATCATAATGGAACTTTGCATTATGACATCATAATGGAATGTTACATTATGACATCATAATGGAATTTTGCATTATGACATCATAATGGAATGTTGCATTATGACATCATAATGGAATTTTGCATTATGACATCATAATGGAATGTTGCATTATGACATCATAATGGAATGTTGCATTATAACATCATAATGGAATTTTTTCATTATGACATCATAATGGAATGTTGCATTATGACATCATAATGGCATTTTGCATTATGACATCATAATGGAATGTTGCATTATGACATCATAATGGAATTTTGCATTATGACATCATAATAGAATTTTTACATTATGACATCATAATGGAATTTTTACTTTATGACATCATAATGGAATGTTGCATTATGACATCATAATGGAATGTTACATTATGATACATCATAATGGAATGTTGCATTATGACATCATAATGGAATTTTGCATTATGACATCATAATGGAATTTTGCATTATGACATCATAATGGAATGTTGCATTATGACATCATAATGGAATTTTTACATTATGACATCATAATGGAATTTTGCATTATGACATCATAATGGAATTTGGCATTATGACATCATAATGGAATTTTGCATTGACATCATAATGGAATGTTGCATTATGACATCATAATGGAATTTTGCATTATGACATCATAATAGAATTTTTACATTATGACATCATAATGGAATTTTTACTTTATGACATCATAATGGAATGTTGCATTATGACATCATAATGGAATTTTGCATTATGACATCATAATAGAATTTTTACATTATGACATCATAATGGAATTTTTACTTTATGACATCATAATGGAATGTTGCATTATGACATCATAATGGAATTTTGCATTATGACATCATAATGGAATGTTGCATTATGACATCATAATGGAATTTTTACATTATAACATCATAATGGAATTTTGCATTATGACATCATAATGGAATTTTGCATTATGACATCATGATAGAATTTTTACATTATGACATCATAATGGAATTTTTACATTATGACATCATAATGAAATTTTGCATTATGACATCATAATGGAATGTTGCATTATGACATCATAATGGAATGTTGCATTATGACATCATAATGGAATTTTGCATTATGACATCATAATGGAATATTGCATTATGACATCATAATGGAATTTTTACATTATGACATCATAATGGAATGTTGCATTATGACATCATAATGGAATTTTGCATTATGACATCATAATGGAATGTTGCATTATGACATCATAATGGAATGTTACATTATGATGTCATAATGTAAAAATTCCATTATGTCATAATGGAATGTTGCATTATGACATCATAATGGAATTTTTACATTATGACATCATAATGGAATTTTGCATTATGACATCATAATGGAATGTTGCATTATGACATCATAATGGAATTTGGCATTATGACATCATAATGGAATTTTGCATTATGACATCATAATGGAATGTTGCATTATGACATCATAATGGAATTTTTACATGATGACATCATAATGGAATTTTGCATTATGACATCATAATGGAATGTTGCATTATGACATCATAATGGAATTTGGCATTATGACATCATAATGGAATTTTGCATTGACATCATAATGGAATGTTGCATTATGACATCATAATGGAATTTTGCATTATGACATAATGGAATTTTGCATTATGACATCATAATGGAATGTTGCATTATGACATCATAATGGAATTTTTACATTATGACATCATAATGGAATGTTGCATTATGACATCATAATGGAATTTTGCATTATGACATCATAATGGAATTTTTACTTTATGACATCATAATGGAATTTTGCATTATGACATCATAATGGAATTTTTACATTATGACATCATAATGGAATTTTTACTTTATGACATCATAATGGAATGTTGCATTATGACATCATAATGGAATGTTGCATTATGACATCATAATGGAATTTTTACATTATGACATCATAATGGAATGTTGCATTATGACATCATAATGGAATTTTGCATTATGACATCATAATGGAATGTTGCATTATGACATCATAATGGAATTTTGCATTATGACAGCATAATAGAATTTTTACATTATGACATCATAATGGAATTTTTACTTTATAACATCATAATGGAATTTTGCATTATGACATCATAATGGAATGTTACATTATGATGTCATAATGTAAAAATTCCATTATGTCATTATGGAATGTTGCATTATGACATCATAATGGAATTTTTACATTATGACATCATAATGGAATTTTGCATTATGACATCATAATGGAATGTTGCATTATGACATCATAATGGAATTTGGCATTATGACATCATAATGGAATTTTGCATTATGACATCATAATGGAATGTTGCATTATGACATCATAATGGAATTTTTACATTATGACATCATAATGGAATTTTTACATTATGACATCATAATGGAACTTTGCATTATGACATCATAATGGAATGTTACATTATGACATCATAATGGAATTTTGCATTATGACATCATAATGGAATGTTGCATTATGACATCATAATGGAATTTTGCATTATGACATCATAATGGAATGTTGCATTATGACATCATAATGGAATGTTGCATTATAACATCATAATGGAATTTTTACATTATGACATCATAATGGAATGTTGCATTATGACATCATAATGGAATTTTTACATTATGACATCAAAATGGAATTTTGCATTATGACATTATAATGGAATTTTGCATTATGACATCATAATGGAATGTTATATTATGACATCATAATGGAATTTTGCATTATGACATCATAATGGAATGTTGCATTATGACATCATAATGGAATTTTGCATTATGACATCATAATGGAATTTTGCATTATGACATCATAATGGAATGTTGCATTATAACATCATAATGGAATTTTTACATTATGACATCATAATGGAATGTTGCATTATGACATCATAATGGAATTTTTACATTATGACATCATAATGGAATTTTGCATTATGACATCATAATGGAATTTTTACTTTATGACATCATAATGGAATTTTGCATTATGACATCATAATGGAATTTTTACATTATGACATCATAATGGAATTTTGCATTATGACATAATATAATTTTGCATTATGACATCATAATGGAATGTTGCATTATGACATCATAATGGAATTTTTACATTATGACATCATAATGGAATGTTGCATTATGACATAATATAATTTTGCATTATGACATCATAATGGAATGTTGCATTATGACATCATAATGGAATTTTTACATTATGACATCATAATGGAATTTTGCATTATGACATAATATAATTTTGCATTATGACATCATAATGGAATGTTGCATTATGACATCATAATGGAATTTTTACATTATGACATCATAATGGAATGTTGCATTATGACATCATAATGGAATTTTGCATTATGACATCATAATGGAATGTTGCATTATGACATCATAATGGAATTTTGCATTATGACATCATAATAGAATTTTTACATTATGACATCATAATGGAATTTTTACTTTATGACATCATAATGGAATTTTGCATTATGACTAGAGATGAGCGAACGTGTCCGTTACGGACACATCCGCACCCGGACACCGGCTTTAGCGAACACTGCAGTGTTCGCGCGTAAGTGTCCGGGTGCCGCCGGGGGGCGGGGAGATGCGCGGCGGCGCGGGCGGCAGTAGCGGGGAACAGGGGGGAGCCCTCTCTCTCTCCCTCTCCCCCCCACTCCCCGCCGCACCCCCCCGCGCTGCCACGGCGGCCCCCGAACTTTTTCGCCCGAACACCGAGGTGTTCGCAAAGTTCGGTGTTCGGGCGAAAAAGGGGCGGAGCCGAACGTGTTCGCTCATCTCTAATTATGACATCATAATGGAATGTTACATTATGATGTCATAATGTAAAAATTCCATTATGTCATAATGGAATTTTGCATTATGACATCATAATGGAATGTTGCATTATGACATCATAATGGAATTTTGCATTATGACATCATAATAGAATTTTTACATTATGACATCATAATGGAATTTTGCATTATGACATCATAATAGAATTTTTACATTATGACATCATAATGGAATTTTTACTTTTATGACATCATAATGGAATGTTGCATTATGACATCATAATGGAATTTTTACATTATGACATCATAATGGAATTTTTACATTATGACATCATAATGGAACTTTGCATTATGACATCATAATGGAATGTTACATTATGACATCATAATGGAATTTTGCATTATGACATCATAATGGAATGTTGCATTATGACATCATAATGGAATGTTGCATTATAACATCATAATGGAATTTTTACATTATGACATCATAATGGAATGTTGCATTATGACATCATAATGGAATTTTTACATTATGACATCAAAATGGAATTTTGCATTATGACATCATAATGGAATTTTGCATTATGACATCATAATGGAATGTTACATTATGACATCATAATGGAATTTTGCATTATGACATCATAATGGAATGTTGCATTATGACATCATAATGGAATTTTGCATTATGACATCATAATGGAATGTAGCATTATGACATCATAATGGAATGTTGCATTATAACATCATAATGGAATTTTTACATTATGACATCATAATGGAATGTTGCATTATGACATCATAATGGAATTTTTACATTATGACATCATAATGGAATTTTGCATTATGACATCATAATGGAATTTTTACTTTATGACATCATAATGGAATTTTGCATTATGACATCATAATGGAATTTTTACATTATGACATCATAATGGAATTTTGCATTATGACATAATATAATTTTGCATTATGACATCATAATGGAATGTTGCATTATGACATCATAATGGAATTTTTACATTATGACATCATAATGGAATGTTGCATTATGACATAATATAATTTTGCATTATGACATCATAATGGAATGTTGCATTATGACATCATAATGGAATTTTTACATTATGACATCATAATGGAATTTTGCATTATGCCATAATATAATTTTGCATTATGACATCATAATGGAATGTTGCATTATGACATCATAATGGAATTTTTACATTATGACATCATAATGGAATGTTGCATTATGACATCATAATGGAATTTTGCATTATGACATCATAATGGAATGTTGCATTATGACATCATAATGGAATTTTGCATTATGACATCATAATAGAATTTTTACATTATGACATCATAATGGAATTTTTACTTTATGACATCATAATGGAATTTTGCATTATGACATCATAATGGAATGTTACATTATGATGTCATAATGTAAAAATTCCATTATGTCATAATGGAATTTTGCATTATGACATCATAATGGAATGTTGCATTATGACATCATAATGGAATTTTGCATTATGACATCATAATAGAATTTTTACATTATGACATCATAATGGAATGTTGCATTATCACATCATAATAGAATTTTTACATTATGACATCATAATGGAATTTTTACTTTTATGACATCATAATGGAATGTTGCATTATGACATCATAATGGAATGTTACATTATGATACATCATAATGGAATGTTGCATTATGACATCATAATGGAATTTGGCATTATGACATCATAATGGAATTTTGCATTATGACATCATAATGGAATGTTGCATTATGACATCATAATGGAATTTTGCATTATGACATCATAATGGAATGTTGCATTATGACATCATAATGGAATGTTACATTATGATGTCATAATGTAAAAATTCCATTATGTCATAATGGAATGTTGCATTATGACATCATAATGGAATTTTTACATTATGACATCATAATGGAATTTTGCATTATGACATCATAATGGAATGTTGCATTATGACATCATAATGGAATTTGGCATTATGACATCATAATGGAATTTTGCATTATGACATCATTATGGAATGTTGCATTATGACATCATAATGGAATTTTTACATGATGACATCATAATGGAATTTTGCATTATGACATCATAATGGAATGTTGCATTATGACATCGTAATGGAATTTGGCATTATGACATCATAATGGAATTTTGCATTGACATCATAATGGAATGTTGCATTATGACATCATAATGGAATTTTGCATTATGACATAATGGAATTTTGCATTATGACATCATAATGGAATGTTGCATTATGACATCATAATGGAATTTTTACATTATGACATCATAATGGAATGTTGCATTATGACATCATAATGGAATTTTGCATTATGACATCATAATGGAATTTTTACTTTATGACATCATAATGGAATTTTGCATTATGACATCATAATGGAATTTTTACATTATGACATCATAATGGAATTTTTACTTTATGACATCATAATGGAATGTTGCATTATGACATCATAATGGAATGTTGCATTATGACATCATAATGGAATTTTTACATTATGACATCATAATGGAATGTTGCATTATGACATCATAATGGAATTTTGCATTATGACATCATAATGGAATGTTGCATTATGACATCATAATGGAATTTTGCATTATGACATCATAATAGAATTTTTACATTATGACATCATAATGGAATTTTTACTTTATGACATCATAATGGAATTTTGCATTATGACATCATAATGGAATGTTACATTATGATGTCATAATGTAAAAATTCCATTATGTCATTATGGAATGTTGCATTATGACATCATAATGGAATTTTTACATTATGACATCATAATGGAATTTTGCATTATGACATCATAATGGAATGTTGCATTATGACATCATAATGGAATTTGGCATTATGACATCATAATGGAATTTTGCATTATGACATCATAATGGAATGTTGCATTATGACATCATAATGGAATTTTTACATTATGACATCATAATGGAATTTTTACATTATGACATCATAATGGAACTTTGCATTATGACATCATAATGGAATGTTACATTATGACATCATAATGGAATTTTGCATTATGACATCATAATGGAATGTTGCATTATGACATCATAATGGAATTTTGCATTATGACATCATAATGGAATGTTGCATTATGACATCATAATGGAATGTTGCATTATAACATCATAATGGAATTTTTTTCATTATGACATCATAATGGAATGTTGCATTATGACATCATAATGGAATTTTTACATTATGACATCAAAATGGAATTTTGCATTATGACATCATAATGGAATTTTGCATTATGACATCATAATGGAATGTTACATTATGACATCATAATGGAATTTTGCATTATGACATCATAATGGAATTTTTACTTTTATGACATCATAATGGAATGTTGCATTATGACATCATAATGGAATTTTTACATTATGACATCATAATGGAATTTTTACATTATGACATCATAATGGAATGTTGCATTATGACATCATAATGGAATTTTGCATTATGACATCATAATAGAATTTTTACATTATGACATCATAATGGAATTTTGCATTATGACATCATAATAGAATTTTTACATTATGACATCATAATGGAATTTTTACTTTTATGACATCATAATGGAATGTTGCATTATGACATCATAATGGAATTTTTACATTATGACATCATAATGGAATTTTTACATTATGACATCATAATGGAACTTTGCATTATGACATCATAATGGAATGTTACATTATGACATCATAATGGAATTTTGCATTATGACATCATAATGGAATGTTGCATTATGACATCATAATGGAATGTTGCATTATAACATCATAATGGAATTTTTACATTATGACATCATAATGGAATGTTGCATTATGACATCATAATGGAATTTTTACATTATGACATCAAAATGGAATTTTGCATTATGACATCATAATGGAATTTTGCATTATGACATCATAATGGAATGTTACATTATGACATCATAATGGAATTTTGCATTATGACATCATAATGGAATGTTGCATTATGACATCATAATGGAATTTTGCATTATGACATCATAATGGAATGTAGCATTATGACATCATAATGGAATGTTGCATTATAACATCATAATGGAATTTTTACATTATGACATCATAATGGAATGTTGCATTATGACATCATAATGGAATTTTTACATTATGACATCATAATGGAATTTTGCATTATGACATCATAATGGAATTTTTACTTTATGACATCATAATGGAATTTTGCATTATGACATCATAATGGAATTTTTACATTATGACATCATAATGGAATTTTGCATTATGACATAATATAATTTTGCATTATGACATCATAATGGAATGTTGCATTATGACATCATAATGGAATTTTTACATTATGACATCATAATGGAATGTTGCATTATGACATAATATAATTTTGCATTATGACATCATAATGGAATGTTGCATTATGACATCATAATGGAATTTTTACATTATGACATCATAATGGAATTTTGCATTATGCCATAATATAATTTTGCATTATGACATCATAATGGAATGTTGCATTATGACATCATAATGGAATTTTTACATTATGACATCATAATGGAATGTTGCATTATGACATCATAATGGAATTTTGCATTATGACATCATAATGGAATGTTGCATTATGACATCATAATGGAATTTTGCATTATGACATCATAATAGAATTTTTACATTATGA
The DNA here is from genome assembly GCA_035609135.1 of Eleutherodactylus coqui. NCBI lineage: Eukaryota > Metazoa > Chordata > Amphibia > Anura > Eleutherodactylidae > Eleutherodactylus > Eleutherodactylus coqui. The sequence continues at coordinate 270,207,610 of CM069409.1, read as the reverse complement.
CATCATAATGGAATTTTTACTTTATGACATCATAATGGAATTTTGCATTATGACATCATAATGGAATGTTACATTATGATGTCATAATGTAAAAATTCCATTATGTCATAATGGAATTTTGCATTATGACATCATAATGGAATGTTGCATTATGACATCATAATGGAATTTTGCATTATGACATCATAATAGAATTTTTACATTATGACATCATAATGGAATTTTGCATTATCACATCATAATAGAATTTTTACATTATGACATCATAATGGAATTTTTACTTTTATGACATCATAATGGAATGTTGCATTATGACATCATAATGGAATGTTACATTATGATACATCATAATGGAATGTTGCATTATGACATCATAATGGAATTTGGCATTATGACATCATAATGGAATTTTGCATTATGACATCATAATGGAATGTTGCATTATGACATCATAATGGAATTTTGCATTATGACATCATAATGGAATGTTGCATTATGACATCATAATGGAATTTGGCATTATGACATCATAATGGAATTTTGCATTGACATCATAATGGAATGTTGCATTATGACATCATAATGGAATTTTGCATTATGACATAATGGAATTTTGCATTATGACATCATAATGGAATTTTTACATTATGACATCATAATGGAATGTTGCATTATGACATCATAATGGAATTTTGCATTATGACATCATAATGGAATTTTTACTTTATGACATCATAATGGAATTTTGCATTATGACATCATAATGGAATTTTTACATTATGACATCATAATGGAATTTTTACTTTATGACATCATAATGGAATGTTGCATTATGACATCATAATGGAATGTTGCATTATGACATCATAATGGAATTTTTACATTATGACATCATAATGGAATGTTGCATTATGACATCATAATGGAATTTTGCATTATGACATCATAATGGAATGTTGCATTATGACATCATAATGGAATTTTGCATTATGACATCATAATAGAATTTTTACATTATGACATCATAATGGAATTTTTACTTTATGACATCATAATGGAATTTTGCATTATGACATCATAATGGAATGTTACATTATGATGTCATAATGTAAAAATTCCATTATGTCATTATGGAATGTTGCATTATGACATCATAATGGAATTTTTACATTATGACATCATAATGGAATTTTGCATTATGACATCATAATGGAATGTTGCATTATGACATCATAATGGAATTTGGCATTATGACATCATAATGGAATTTTGCATTATGACATCATAATGGAATGTTGCATTATGACATCATAATGGAATTTTTACATTATGACATCATAATGGAATTTTTACATTATGACATCATAATGGAACTTTGCATTATGACATCATAATGGAATGTTACATTATGACATCATAATGGAATTTTGCATTATGACATCATAATGGAATGTTGCATTATGACATCATAATGGAATTTTGCATTATGACATCATAATGGAATGTTGCATTATGACATCATAATGGAATGTTGCATTATAACATCATAATGGAATTTTTTTCATTATGACATCATAATGGAATGTTGCATTATGACATCATAATGGAATTTTTACATTATGACATCAAAATGGAATTTTGCATTATGACATCATAATGGAATTTTGCATTATGACATCATAATGGAATGTTACATTATGACATCATAATGGAATTTTGCATTATGACATCATAATGGAATGTTGCATTATGACATCATAATGGAATTTTGCATTATGACATCATAATGGAATGTTGCATTATGACATCATAATGGAATGTTGCATTATAACATCATAATGGAATTTTTACATTATGACATCATAATGGAATGTTGCATTATGACATCATAATGGAATTTTTACATTATGACATCATAATGGAATTTTGCATTATGACATCATAATGGAATTTTTACTTTATGACATCATAATGGAATTTTGCATTATGACATCATAATGGAATTTTTACATTATGACATCATAATGGAATTTTGCATTATGACATAATATAATTTTGCATTATGACATCATAATGGAATGTTGCATTATGACATCATAATGGAATTTTTACATTATGACATCATAATGGAATGTTGCATTATGACATAATATAATTTTGCATTATGACATAATGGAATGTTGCATTATGACATCATAATGGAATTTTTACATTATGACATCATAATGGAATTTTGCATTATGACATAATATAATTTTGCATTATGACATCATAATGGAATGTTGCATTATGACATCATAATGGAATTTTTACATTATGACATCATAATGGAATGTTGCATTATGACATCATAATGGAATTTTGCATTATGACATCATAATGGAATGTTGCATTATGACATCATAATGGAATTTTGCATTATGACATCATAATAGAATTTTTACATTATGACATCATAATGGAATTTTTACTTTATGACATCATAATGGAATTTTGCATTATGACTAGAGATGAGCGAACGTGTCCGTTACGGACACATCCGCACCCGGGCACCGGCTTTAGCGAACACTGCAGTGTTCGCGCGTAAGTGTCCGGGTGCCGCCGGGGGGCGGGGAGATGCGCGGCGGCGCGGGCGGCAGTAGCGGGGAACAGGGGGGAGCCCTCTCTCTCTCCCTCTCCCCCCCACTCCCCGCCGCACCCCCCCGCGCTGCCACGGCGGCCCCCGAACTTTTTCGCCCGAACACCGAGGTGTTCGCAAAGTTCGGTGTTCGGGCGAAAAAGGGGCGGAGCCGAACATGTTCGCTCATCTCTAATTATGACATCATAATGGAATGTTACATTATGATGTCATAATGTAAAAATTCCATTATGTCATAATGGAATTTTGCATTATGACATCATAATGGAATGTTGCATTATGACATCATAATGGAATTTTGCATTATGACATCATAATAGAATTTTTACATTATGACATCATAATGGAATTTTGCATTATGACATCATAATAGAATTTTTACATTATGACATCATAATGGAATTTTTACTTTTATGACATCATAATGGAATGTTGCATTATGACATCATAATGGAATTTTTACATTATGACATCATAATGGAATTTTTACATTATGACATCATAATGGAACTTTGCATTATGACATCATAATGGAATGTTACATTATGACATCATAATGGAATTTTGCATTATGACATCATAATGGAATGTTGCATTATGACATCATAATGGAATTTTGCATTATGACATCATAATGGAATGTTGCATTATGACATCATAATGGAATGTTGCATTATAACATCATAATGGAATTTTTACATTATGACATCATAATGGAATGTTGCATTATGACATCATAATGGAATTTTTACATTATGACATCAAAATGGAATTTTGCATTATGACATCATAATGGAATTTTGCATTATGACATCATAATGGAATGTTACATTATGACATCATAATGGAATTTTGCATTATGACATCATAATGGAATGTTGCATTATGACATCATAATGGAATTTTGCATTATGACATCATAATGGAATGTAGCATTATGACATCGTAATGGAATGTTGCATTATAACATCATAATGGAATTTTTACATTATGACATCATAATGGAATGTTGCATTATGACATCATAATGGAATTTTTACATTATGACATCATAATGGAATTTTGCATTATGACATCATAATGGAATTTTTACTTTATGACATCATAATGGAATTTTGCATTATGACATCATAATGGAATTTTTACATTATGACATCATAATGGAATTTTGCATTATGACATAATATAATTTTGCATTATGACATCATAATGGAATGTTGCATTATGACATCATAATGGAATTTTTACATTATGACATCATAATGGAATGTTGCATTATGACATAATATAATTTTGCATTATGACATCATAATGGAATGTTGCATTATGACATCATAATGGAATTTTTACATTATGACATCATAATGGAATTTTGCATTATGCCATAATATAATTTTGCATTATGACATCATAATGGAATGTTGCATTATGACATCATAATGGAATTTTTACATTATGACATCATAATGGAATGTTGCATTATGACATCATAATGGAATTTTGCATTATGACATCATAATGGAATGTTGCATTATGACATCATAATGGAATTTTGCATTATGACATCATAATAGAATTTTTACATTATGACATCATAATGGAATTTTTACTTTATGACATCATAATGGAATTTTGCATTATGACATCATAATGGAATGTTACATTATGATGTCATAATGTAAAAATTCCATTATGTCATAATGGAATTTTGCATTATGACATCATAATGGAATGTTGCATTATGACATCATAATGGAATTTTGCATTATGACATCATAATAGAATTTTTACATTATGACATCATAATGGAATTTTGCATTATGACATCATAATAGAATTTTTACATTATGACATCATAATGGAATTTTTACTTTTATGACATCATAATGGAATGTTGCATTATGACATCATAATGGAATGTTACATTATGATACATCATAATGGAATGTTGCATTATGACATCATAATGGAATTTGGCATTATGACATCATAATGGAATTTTGCATTATGACATCATAATGGAATGTTGCATTATGACATCATAATGGAATTTTGCATTATGACATCATAATGGAATGTTGCATTATGACATCATAATGGAATGTTACATTATGATGTCATAATGTAAAAATTCCATTATGTCATAATGGAATGTTGCATTATGACATCATAATGGAATTTTTACATTATGACATCATAATGGAATTTTGCATTATGACATCATAATGGAATGTTGCATTATGACATCATAATGGAATTTGGCATTATGACATCATAATGGAATTTTGCATTATGACATCATTATGGAATGTTGCATTATGACATCATAATGGAATTTTTACATGATGACATCATAATGGAATTTTGCATTATGACATCATAATGGAATGTTGCATTATGACATCATAATGGAATTTGGCATTATGACATCATAATGGAATTTTGCATTGACATCATAATGGAATGTTGCATTATGACATCATAATGGAATTTTGCATTATGACATAATGGAATTTTGCATTATGACATCATAATGGAATGTTGCATTATGACATCATAATGGAATTTTTACATTATGACATCATAATGGAATGTTGCATTATGACATCATAATGGAATTTTGCATTATGACATCATAATGGAATTTTTACTTTATGACATCATAATGGAATTTTGCATTATGACATCATAATGGAATTTTTACATTATGACATCATAATGGAATTTTTACTTTATGACATCATAATGGAATGTTGCATTATGACATCATAATGGAATGTTGCATTATGACATCATAATGGAATTTTTACATTATGACATCATAATGGAATGTTGCATTATGACATCATAATGGAATTTTGCATTATGACATCATAATGGAATGTTGCATTATGACATCATAATGGAATTTTGCATTATGACATCATAATAGAATTTTTACATTATGACATCATAATGGAATTTTTACTTTATGACATCATAATGGAATTTTGCATTATGACATCATAATGGAATGTTACATTAAGATGTCATAATGTAAAAATTCCATTATGTCATTATGGAATGTTGCATTATGACATCATAATGGAATTTTTACATTATGACATCATAATGGAATTTTGCATTATGACATCATAATGGAATGTTGCATTATGACATCATAATGGAATTTGGCATTATGACATCATAATGGAATTTTGCATTATGACATCATAATGGAATGTTGCATTATGACATCATAATGGAATTTTTACATTATGACATCATAATGGAATTTTTACATTATGACATCATAATGGAACTTTGCATTATGACATCATAATGGAATGTTACATTATGACATCATAATGGAATTTTGCATTATGACATCATAATGGAATGTTGCATTATGACATCATAATGGAATTTTGCATTATGACATCATAATGGAATGTTGCATTATGACATCATAATGGAATGTTGCATTATAACATCATAATGGAATTTTTACATTATGACATCATAATGGAATGTTGCATTATGACATCATAATGGAATTTTTACATTATGACATCAAAATGGAATTTTGCATTATGACATCATAATGGAATTTTGCATTATGACATCATAATGGAATGTTACATTATGACATCATAATGGAATTTTGCATTATGACATCATAATGGAATGTTGCATTATGACATCATAATGGAATTTTGCATTATGACATCATAATGGAATGTTGCATTATGACATCATAATGGAATGTTGCATTATAACATCATAATGGAATTTTTACATTATGACATCATAATGGAATGTTGCATTATGACATCATAATGGAATTTTTACATTATGACATCATAATGGAATTTTGCATTATGACATCATAATGGAATTTTTACTTTATGACATCATAATGGAATTTTGCATTATGACATCATAATGGAATTTTTACATTATGACATCATAATGGAATTTTGCATTATGACATAATATAATTTTGCATTATGACATCATAATGGAATGTTGCATTATGACATCATAATGGAATTTTTACATTATGACATCATAATGGAATGTTGCATTATGACATAATATAATTTTGCATTATGACATCATAATGGAATGTTGCATTATGACATCATAATGGAATTTTTACATTATGACATCATAATGGAATTTTGCATTATGACATAATATAATTTTGCATTATGACATCATAATGGAATGTTGCATTATGACATCATAATGGAATTTTTACATTATGACATCATAATGGAATGTTGCATTATGACATCATAATGGAATTTTGCATTATGACATCATAATGGAATGTTGCATTATGACATCATAATGGAATTTTGCATTATGACATCATAATAGAATTTTTGCATTATGACATCATAATGGAATTTTTACTTTATGACATCATAATGGAATTTTGCATTATGACATCATAATGGAATGTTACATTATGATGTCATAATGTAAAAATTCCATTATGTCATAATGGAATTTTGCATTATGACATCATAATGGAATGTTGCATTATGACATCATAATGGAATTTTGCATTATGACATCATAATAGAATTTTTACATTATGACATCATAATGGAATTTTGCATTATGACATCATAATAGAATTTTTACATTATGACATCATAATGGAATTTTTACTTTTATGACATCATAATGGAATGTTGCATTATGACATCATAATGGGATGTTACATTATGATACATCATAATGGAATGTTGCATTATGACATCATAATGGAATTTGGCATTATGACATCATAATGGAATTTTGCATTATGACATCATAATGGAATGTTGCATTATGACATCATAATGGAATTTTTACATTATGACATCATAATGGAATTTTGCATTATGACATCATAATGGAATGTTGCATTATGACATCATAATGGAATTTTTACTTTATGACATCATAATGGAATGTTGCATTATGACATCATAATGGAATTTTTACTTTATGACATCATAATGGAATGTTGCATTATGACATCATAATGGAATTTTGCATTATGACATCATAATAGAATTTTTACATTATGACATCATAATGGAATTTTTACTTTATGACATCATAATGGAATTTTGCATTATGACATCATAATAGAATTTTTACATTATGACATCATAATGGAATTTTTACATTATGACATCATAATGGAATTTTGCATTATGACATCATAATGGAATGTTGCATTATGACATCATAATGGAATTTGGCATTATGACATCATAATAGAATTTTTACATTATGACATCATAATGGAATTTTTACATTATGACATCATAATGGAATTTGGCATTATGACATCATAATGGAATGTTGCATTATGACATCATAATGGAATTTGGCATTATGACATCATAATGGAATTTTGCATTATGACATCATAATGGAATTTTGCATTATGACATAATATAATTTTGCATTATGACATCATAATGGAATGTTGCATTATGACATCATAATGGAATTTTTACATTATGACATCATAATGGAATGTTGCATTATGACATCATAATGGAATTTTGCATTATGACATCATAATGGAATGTTGCATTATGACATCATAATGGAATTTTGCATTATGACATCATAATAGAATTTTTACATTATGACATCATAATGGAATTTTTACATTATGACATCATAATGGAATTTTGCATTATGACATCATAATGGAATGTTGCATTATGACATCATAATGGAATTTGGCATTATGACATCATAATGGAATTTTGCATTATGACATCATAATGGAATTTTGCATTATGACATAATATAATTTTGCATTATGACATCATAATGGAATGTTGCATTATGACATCATAATGGAATTTTTACATTATGACATCATAATGGAATGTTGCATTATGACATCATAATGGAATTTTGCATTATGACATCATAATGGAATGTTGCATTATGACATCATAATGGAATTTGGCATTATGACATCATAATGGAATTTTGCATTATGACATCATAATGGAATTTTGCATTATGACATAATATAATTTTGCATTATGACATCATAATGGAATGTTGCATTATGACATCATAATGGAATTTTTACATTATGACATCATAATGGAATGTTGCATTATGACATCATAATGGAATTTTGCATTATGACATCATAATGGAATGTTGCATTATGACATCATAATGGAATTTTGCATTATGACATCATAATAGAATTTTTACATTATGACATCATAATGGAATTTTTACTTTATGACATCATAATGGAATTTTGCATTATGACATCATAATGGAATGTTACATTATGATGTCATAATGTAAAAATTCCATTATGTCATAATGGAATTTTGCATTATGACATCATAATGGAATGTTGCATTATGACATCATAATGGAATTTTGCATTATGACATCATAATAGAATTTTTACATTATGACATCATAATGGAATTTTGCATTATGACATCATAATAGAATTTTTACATTATGACATCATAATGGAATTTTGCATTATGACATCATAATGGAATTTTGCATTATGACATAATATAATTTTGCATTATGACATCACAATGGAATGTTGCATTATGACATCATAATGGAATTTTTACATTATGACATCATAATGGAATGTTGCATTATGACATCATAATGGAATTTTGCATTATGACATCATAATGGAATGTTGCATTATGACATCATAATGGAATTTGGCATTATGACATCATAATGGAATTTTGCATTATGACATCATAATGGAATTTTGCATTATGACATAATATAATTTTGCATTATGACATCATAATGGAATGTTGCATTATGACATCATAATGGAATTTTTACATTATGACATCATAATGGAATGTTGCATTATGACATCATAATGGAATTTTGCATTATGACATCATAATGGAATGTTGCATTATGACATCATAATGGAATTTTGCATTATGACATCATAATAGAATTTTTACATTATGACATCATAATGGAATTTTTACTTTATGACATCATAATGGAATTTTGCATTATGACATCATAATGGAATGTTACATTATGATGTCATAATGTAAAAATTCCATTATGTCATAATGGAATTTTGCATTATGACATCATAATGGAATGTTGCATTATGACATCATAATGGAATTTTGCATTATGACATCATAATAGAATTTTTACATTATGACATCATAATGGAATTTTGCATTATGACATCATAATAGAATTTTTACATTATGACATCATAATGGAATTTTTACTTTTATGACATCATAATGGAATGTTGCATTATGACATCATAATGGAATGTTACATTATGATACATCATAATGGAATGTTGCATTATGACATCATAATGGAATTTGGCATTATGACATCATAATGGAATTTTGCATTATGACATCATAATGGAATTTTGCATTATGACATCATAATGGAATGTTGCATTATGACATCATAATGGAATTTTTACATTATGACATCATAATGGAATTTTGCATTATGACATCATAATGGAATGTTGCATTATGACATCATAATGGAATTTTTACTTTATGACATCATAATGGAATGTTGCATTATGACATCATAATGGAATTTTTACTTTATGACATCATAATGGAATGTTGCATTATGACATCATAATGGAATTTTGCATTATGACATCATAATAGAATTTTTACATTATGACATCATAATGGAATTTTTACTTTATGACATCATAATGGAATTTTGCATTATGACATCATAATAGAATTTTTGCATTATGACATCATAATGGAATGTTGCATTATGACATCATAATGGAATTTGGCATTATGACATCATAATGGAATGTTGCATTATGACATCATAATGGAATTTGCCATTATGACATCATAATGGAATTTTGCATTATGACATCATAATGGAATTTGGCATTATGACATCATAATGGAATTTTGCATTATGACATCATAATGGAATGTTGCATTATGACATCATAATGGAATTTTGCATTATGACATCATAATAGAATTTTTACATTATGACATCATAATGGAATTTGTACTTTATGACATCATAATGGAATGTTGCATTATGACATCATAATGGAATTTTGCATTATGACATCATAATGGAATGTTGCATTATGACATCATAACGGAATTTTGCATTATGACATCATAATAGAATTTTTACATTATGACATCATAATGGAATTTTTACTTTATGACATCATAATGGAATTTGGCATTATGACATCATAATGGAATTTTGCATTATGACATCATAATGGAATGTTGCATTATGACATCATAATGGAATTTTGCATTATGACATCATAATAGAATTTTTACATTATGACATCATAATGGAATTTTTACTTTATGACATCATAATGGAATGTTGCATTATGACATCATAATGGAATGTTACATTATGATACATCATAATGGAATGTTGCATTATGACATCATAATGGAATTTGGCATTATGACATCATAATGGAATTTTGCATTATGACATCATAATGGAATGTTGCATTATGACATCATAATGGAATTTTTACATTATGACATCATAATGGAATTTTGCATTATGACATCATAATGGAATGTTGCATTATGACATCATAATGGAATGTTGCATTATGACATCATAATGGAATTTTTACATTATGACATCATAATGGAATGTTGCATTATGACATAATATAATTTTGCATTATGACATCATAATGGAATGTTGCATTATGACATCATAATGGAATTTTTACATTATGACATCATAATGGAATTTTGCATTATGACATAATATAATTTTGCATTATGACATCATAATGGAATGTTGCATTATGACATCATAATGGAATTTTTACATTATGACATCATAATGGAATGTTGCATTATGACATCATAATGGAATTTTGCATTATGACATCATAATGGAATGTTGCATTATGACATCATAATGGAATTTTGCATTATGACATCATAATAGAATTTTTGCATTATGACATCATAATGGAATTTTTACTTTATGACATCATAATGGAATTTTGCATTATGACATCATAATGGAATGTTACATTATGATGTCATAATGTAAAAATTCCATTATGTCATAATGGAATTTTGCATTATGACATCATAATGGAATGTTGCATTATGACATCATAATGGAATTTTGCATTATGACATCATAATAGAATTTTTACATTATGACATCATAATGGAATTTTGCATTATGACATCATAATAGAATTTTTACATTATGACATCATAATGGAATTTTTACTTTTATGACATCATAATGGAATGTTGCATTATGACATCATAATGGAATGTTACATTATGATACATCATAATGGAATGTTGCATTATGACATCATAATGGAATTTGGCATTATGACATCATAATGGAATTTTGCATTATGACATCATAATGGAATGTTGCATTATGACATCATAATGGAATTTTTACATTATGACATCATAATGGAATTTTGCATTATGACATCATAATGGAATGTTGCATTATGACATCATAATGGAATTTTTACTTTATGACATCATAATGGAATGTTGCATTATGACATCATAATGGAATTTTTACTTTATGACATCATAATGGAATGTTGCATTATGACATCATAATGGAATTTTGCATTATGACATCATAATAGAATTTTTACATTATGACATCATAATGGAATTTTTACTTTATGACATCATAATGGAATTTTGCATTATGACATCATAATAGAATTTTTACATTATGACATCATAATGGAATTTTTACATTATGACATCATAATGGAATTTTGCATTATGACATCATAATGGAATGTTGCATTATGACATCATAATGGAATTTGGCATTATGACATCATAATAGAATTTTTACATTATGACATCATAATGGAATTTTTACATTATGACATCATAATGGAATTTGGCATTATGACATCATAATGGAATGTTGCATTATGACATCATAATGGAATTTGGCATTATGACATCATAATGGAATTTTGCATTATGACATCATAATGGAATTTTGCATTATGACATAATATAATTTTGCATTATGACATCATAATGGAATGTTGCATTATGACATCATAATGGAATTTTTACATTATGACATCATAATGGAATGTTGCATTATGACATCATAATGGAATTTTGCATTATGACATCATAATGGAATGTTGCATTATGACATCATAATGGAATTTTGCATTATGACATCATAATAGAATTTTTACATTATGACATCATAATGGAATTTTTACATTATGACATCATAATGGAATTTTGCATTATGACATCATAATGGAATGTTGCATTATGACATCATAATGGAATTTGGCATTATGACATCATAATGGAATTTTGCATTATGACATCATAATGGAATTTTGCATTATGACATAATATAATTTTGCATTATGACATCATAATGGAATGTTGCATTATGACATCATAATGGAATTTTTACATTATGACATCATAATGGAATGTTGCATTATGACATCATAATGGAATTTTGCATTATGACATCATAATGGAATGTTGCATTATGACATCATAATGGAATTTGGCATTATGACATCATAATGGAATTTTGCATTATGACATCATAATGGAATTTTGCATTATGACATAATATAATTTTGCATTATGACATCATAATGGAATGTTGCATTATGACATCATAATGGAATTTTTACATTATGACATCATAATGGAATGTTGCATTATGACATCATAATGGAATTTTGCATTATGACATCATAATGGAATGTTGCATTATGACATCATAATGGAATTTTGCATTATGACATCATAATAGAATTTTTACATTATGACATCATAATGGAATTTTTACTTTATGACATCATAATGGAATTTTGCATTATGACATCATAATGGAATGTTACATTATGATGTCATAATGTAAAAATTCCATTATGTCATAATGGAATTTTGCATTATGACATCATAATGGAATGTTGCATTATGACATCATAATGGAATTTTGCATTATGACATCATAATAGAATTTTTACATTATGACATCATAATGGAATTTTGCATTATGACATCATAATAGAATTTTTACATTATGACATCATAATGGAATTTTGCATTATGACATCATAATGGAATTTTGCATTATGACATAATATAATTTTGCATTATGACATCACAATGGAATGTTGCATTATGACATCATAATGGAATTTTTACATTATGACATCATAATGGAATGTTGCATTATGACATCATAATGGAATTTTGCATTATGACATCATAATGGAATGTTGCATTATGACATCATAATGGAATTTGGCATTATGACATCATAATGGAATTTTGCATTATGACATCATAATGGAATTTTGCATTATGACATAATATAATTTTGCATTATGACATCATAATGGAATGTTGCATTATGACATCATAATGGAATTTTTACATTATGACATCATAATGGAATGTTGCATTATGACATCATAATGGAATTTTGCATTATGACATCATAATGGAATGTTGCATTATGACATCATAATGGAATTTTGCATTATGACATCATAATAGAATTTTTACATTATGACATCATAATGGAATTTTTACTTTATGACATCATAATGGAATTTTGCATTATGACATCATAATGGAATGTTACATTATGATGTCATAATGTAAAAATTCCATTATGTCATAATGGAATTTTGCATTATGACATCATAATGGAATGTTGCATTATGACATCATAATGGAATTTTGCATTATGACATCATAATAGAATTTTTACATTATGACATCATAATGGAATTTTGCATTATGACATCATAATAGAATTTTTACATTATGACATCATAATGGAATTTTTACTTTTATGACATCATAATGGAATGTTGCATTATGACATCATAATGGAATGTTACATTATGATACATCATAATGGAATGTTGCATTATGACATCATAATGGAATTTGGCATTATGACATCATAATGGAATTTTGCATTATGACATCATAATGGAATTTTGCATTATGACATCATAATGGAATGTTGCATTATGACATCATAATGGAATTTTTACATTATGACATCATAATGGAATTTTGCATTATGACATCATAATGGAATGTTGCATTATGACATCATAATGGAATTTTTACTTTATGACATCATAATGGAATGTTGCATTATGACATCATAATGGAATTTTTACTTTATGACATCATAATGGAATGTTGCATTATGACATCATAATGGAATTTTGCATTATGACATCATAATAGAATTTTTACATTATGACATCATAATGGAATTTTTACTTTATGACATCATAATGGAATTTTGCATTATGACATCATAATAGAATTTTTGCATTATGACATCATAATGGAATGTTGCATTATGACATCATAATGGAATTTGGCATTATGACATCATAATGGAATGTTGCATTATGACATCATAATAGAATTTGGCATTATGACATCATAATGGAATTTTGCATTATGACATCATAATGGAATTTGGCATTATGACATCATAATGGAATTTTGCATTATGACATCATAATGGAATGTTGCATTATGACATCATAATGGAATTTTGCATTATGACATCATAATAGAATTTTTACATTATGACATCATAATGGAATTTGTACTTTATGACATCATAATGGAATGTTGCATTATGACATCATAATGGAATTTTGCATTATGACATCATAATGGAATGTTGCATTATGACATCATAACGGAATTTTGCATTATGACATCATAATAGAATTTTTACATTATGACATCATAATGGAATTTTTACTTTATGACATCATAATGGAATTTGGCATTATGACATCATAATGGAATTTTGCATTATGACATCATAATGGAATGTTGCATTATGACATCATAATGGAATTTTGCATTATGACATCATAATAGAATTTTTACATTATGACATCATAATGGAATTTTTACTTTATGACATCATAATGGAATGTTGCATTATGACATCATAATGGAATGTTACATTATGATACATCATAATGGAATGTTGCATTATGACATCATAATGGAATTTGGCATTATGACATCATAATGGAATTTTGCATTATGACATCATAATGGAATGTTGCATTATGACATCATAATGGAATTTTTACATTATTACATCATAATGGAATTTTGCATTATGACATCATAATGGAATGTTGCATTATGACATCATAATGGAATTTGGCATTATGACATCATAATGGAATTTTGCATTGACATCATAATGGAATGTTGCATTATGACATCATAATGGAATTTTGCATTATGACATCATAATAGAATTTTTACATTATGACATCATAATGGAATTTTTACTTTATGACATCATAATGGAATGTTGCATTATGACATCATAATGGAATTTTGCATTATGACATCATAATAGAATTTTTACATTATGACATCATAATGGAATTTTTACTTTATGACATCATAATGGAATTTGGCTTTATGACATCATAATGGAATTTTGCATTATGACATCATAATGGAATGTTGCATTATGACATCATAATGGAGTTTTGCATTATGACATCATAATAGAATTTTTACATTATGACATCATAATGGAATTTTTACTTTATGACATCATAATGGAATGTTGCATTATGACATCATAATGGAATGTTACATTATGATACATCATAATGGAATGTTGCATTATGACATCATAATGGAATTTGGCATTATGACATCATAATGGAATTTTGCATTATGACATCATAATGGAATGTTGCATTATGACATCATAATGGAATTTTTACATTATGACATCATAATGGAATTTTGCATTATGACATCATAATGGAATGTTGCATTATGACATCATAATGGAATTTGGCATTATGACATCATAATGGAATTTTGCATTGACATCATAATGGAATGTTGCATTATGACATCATAATGGAATTTTGCATTATGACATCATAATAGAATTTTTACATTATGACATCATAATGGAATTTTTACTTTATGACATCATAATGGAATGTTGCATTATGACATCATAATGGAATTTTTACATTATGACATCATAATGGAATGTTGCATTATGACATCATAACGGAATTTTGCATTATGACATCATAATAGAATTTTTACATTATGACATCATAATGGAATTTTTACTTTATGACATCATAATGGAATTTGGCATTATGACATCATAATGGAATTTTGCATTATGACATCATAATGGAATGTTGCATTATGACATCATAATGGAATTTTGCATTATGACATCATAATAGAATTTTTACATTATGACATCATAATGGAATTTTTACTTTATGACATCATAATGGAATGTTGCATTATGACATCATAATGGAATGTTACATTATGATACATCATAATGGAATGTTGCATTATGACATCATAATGGAATTTGGCATTATGACATCATAATGGAATTTTGCATTATGACATCATAATGGAATGTTGCATTATGACATCATAATGGAATTTTTACATTATGACATCATAATGGAATTTTGCATTATGACATCATAATGGAATTTTGCATTATGACATCATAATGGAATGTTGCATTATGACATCATAATGGAATGTTGCATTATAACATCATAATGGAATTTTTACATTATGACATCATAATGGAATGTTGCATTATGACATCATAATGGAATTTTTGCATTATGACATCATAATGGAATTTTGCATTATGACATCATAATGGAATGTTGCATTATGACATCATAATGGAATTTTGCATTATGACATCATAATAGAATTTTTACATTATGACATCATAATGGAATTTTTACTTTATGACATCATAATGGAATTTTGCATTATGACATCATAATGGAATGTTACATTATGATGTCATAATGTAAAAATTCCATTATGTCATTATGGAATGTTGCATTATGACATCATAATGGAATTTTTACTTTATGACATCATAATGGAATTTGGCATTATGACATCATAATGGAATGTTGCATTATGACATCATAATGGAATTTTTACTTTATGACATCATAATGGAATTTGGCATTATGACATCATAATGGAATTTTGCATTATGACATCATAATGGAATGTTGCATTATGACATCATAATGGAATTTTGCATTATGACATCATAATAGAATTTTTACATTATGACATCATAATGGAATTTGTACTTTATGACATCATAATGGAATGTTGCATTATGACATCATAATGGAATTTTGCATTATGACATCATAATGGAATGTTGCATTATGACATCATAATGGAATTTTTACATTATGACATCATAATGGAATGTTGCATTATGACATCATAACGGAATTTTGCATTATGACATCATAATAGAATTTTTACATTATGACATCATAATGGAATTTTTACTTTATGACATCATAATGGAATTTGGCATTATGACATCATAATGGAATTTTGCATTATGACATCATAATGGAATGTTGCATTATGACATCATAATGGAATTTTGCATTATGACATCATAATAGAATTTTTACATTATGACATCATAATGGAATGTTGCATTATGACATCATAATGGAATGTTACATTATGATACATCATAATGGAATGTTGCATTATGACATCATAATGGAATTTGGCATTATGACATCATAATGGAATTTTGCATTATGACATCATAATGGAATGTTGCATTATGACAGCATAATGGAATTTTTACATTATGACATCATAATGGAATTTTGCATTATGACATCATAATGGAATTTGGCATTATGACATCATAATGGAATTTTGCATTATGACATCATAATGGAATTTTGCATTGACATCATAATGGAATGTTGCATTATGACATCATAATGGAATTTTGCATTATGACATCATAATAGAATTTTTACATTATGACATCATAATGGAATTTTTACTTTATGACATCATAATGGAATGTTGCATTATGACATCATAATGGAATTTTGCATTATGACATCATAATAGAATTTTTACATTATGACATCATAATGGAATTTTTACTTTATGACATCATAATGGAATTTGGCATTATGACATCATAATGGAATTTTGCATTATGACATCATAATGGAATGTTGCATTATGACATCATAATAGAATTTTTACATTATGACATCATAATGGAATTTTTACTTTATGACATCATAATGGAATGTTGCATTATGACATCATAATGGAATGTTACATTATGATACATCATAATGGAATGTTGCATTATGACATCATAATGGAATTTGGCATTATGACATCATAATGGAATTTTGCATTATGACATCATAATGGAATGTTGCATTATGACATCATAATGGAATTTTTACATTATGACATCATAATGGAATTTTGCATTATGACATCATAATGGAATGTTGCATTATGACATCATAATGGAATTTGGCATTATGACATCATAATGGAATTTTGCATTGACATCATAATGGAATGTTGCATTATGACATCATAATGGAATTTTGCATTATGACATCATAATAGAATTTTTACATTATGACATCATAATGGAATTTTTACTTTATGACATCATAATGGAATGTTGCATTATGACATCATAATGGAATTTTTACATTATGACATCATAATGGAATGTTGCATTATGACATCATAACGGAATTTTGCATTATGACATCATAATAGAATTTTTACATTATGACATCATAATGGAATTTTTACTTTATGACATCATAATGGAATTTGGCATTATGACATCATAATGGAATTTTGCATTATGACATCATAATGGAATGTTGCATTATGACATCATAATGGAATTTTGCATTATGACATCATAATAGAATTTTTACATTATGACATCATAATGGAATTTTTACTTTATGACATCATAATGGAATGTTGCATTATGACATCATAATGGAATGTTACATTATGATACATCATAATGGAATGTTGCATTATGACATCATAATGGAATTTGGCATTATGACATCATAATGGAATTTTGCATTATGACATCATAATGGAATGTTGCATTATGACATCATAATGGAATTTTTACATTATGACATCATAATGGAATTTTGCATTATGACATCATAATGGAATTTGGCATTATGACATCATAATGGAATTTGGCATTATGACATCATAATGGAATTTTGCATTGACATCATAATGGAATGTTGCATTATGACATCATAATGGAATTTTGCATTATGACATCATAATAGAATTTTTACATTATGACATCATAATGGAATTTTTACTTTATGACATCATAATGGAATGTTGCATTATGACATCATAATGGAATTTTTACATTATGACATCATAATGGAATGTTGCATTATGACATCATAACGGAATTTTGCATTATGACATCATAATAGAATTTTTACATTATGACATCATAATGGAATTTTTACTTTATGACATCATAATGGAATTTGGCATTATGACATCATAATGGAATTTTGCATTATGACATCATAATGGAATGTTGCATTATGACATCATAATGGAATTTTGCATTATGACATCATAATAGAATTTTTACATTATGACATCATAATGGAATTTTTACTTTATGACATCATAATGGAATGTTGCATTATGACATCATAATGGAATGTTACATTATGATACATCATAATGGAATGTTGCATTATGACATCATAATGGAATTTGGCATTATGACATCATAATGGAATTTTGCATTATGACATCATAATGGAATGTTGCATTATGACATCATAATGGAATTTTTACATTATGACATCATAATGGAATTTTGCATTATGACATCATAATGGAATGTTGCATTATGACATCATAATGGAATTTGGCATTATGACATCATAATGGAATTTTGCATTGACATCATAATGGAATGTTGCATTATGACATCATAATGGAATTTTGCATTATGACATCATAATAGAATTTTTACATTATGACATCATAATGGAATTTTTACTTTATGACATCATAATGGAATGTTGCATTATGACATCATAATGGAATTTTGCATTATGACATCATAATAGAATTTTTACATTATGACATCATAATGGAATTTTTACTTTATGACATCATAATGGAATTTGTACTTTATGACATCATAATGGAATTTTGCATTATGACATCATAATGGAATTTTAACTTTATGACATCATAATGGAATTTTGCATTATGACATCATAATGGAATTTTAACTTTATGACATCATAATGGAATTTTGCATTATGACATCATAATGGAATTTTTACATTATGACATCATAATGGAATTTTGCATTATGACATCATAATGGAATGTTGCATTATGACATCATAATGGAATTTTGCATTATGACATCATAATAGAATTTTTACATTATGACATCATAATGGAATTTGTACTTTATGACATCATAATGGAATGTTGCATTATGACATCATAATGGAATTTTGCATTATGACATCATAATGGAATGTTGCATTATGACATCATAATGGAATTTTTACATTATGACATCATAATGGAATGTTGCATTATGACATCATAACGGAATTTTGCATTATGACATCATAATAGAATTTTTACATTATGACATCATAATGGAATTTTTACTTTATGACATCATAATGGAATTTGGCATTATGACATCATAATGGAATTTTGCATTATGACATCATAATGGAATGTTGCATTATGACATCATAATGGAATTTTGCATTATGACATCATAATAGAATTTTTACATTATGACATCATAATGAAATTTTTACTTTATGACATCATAATGGAATGTTGCATTATGACATCATAATGGAATGTTACATTATGATACATCATAATGGAATGTTGCATTATGACATCATAATGGAATTTGGCATTATGACATCATAATGGAATTTTGCATTATGACATCATAATGGAATGTTGCATTATGACATCATAATGGAATTTTTACATTATGACATCATAATGGAATTTTGCATTATGACATCATAATGGAATGTTGCATTATGACATCATAATGGAATTTGGCATTATGACATCATAATGGAATTTTGCATTGACATCATAATGGAATGTTGCATTATGACATCATAATGGAATTTTGCATTATGACATCATAATAGAATTTTTACATTATGACATCATAATGGAATTTTTACTTTATGACATCATAATGGAATGTTGCATTATGACATCATAATGGAATTTTGCATTATGACATCATAATAGAATTTTTACATTATGACATCATAATGGAATTTTTACTTTATGACATCATAATGGAATTTGGCATTATGACATCATAATGGAATTTTGCATTATGACATCATAATGGAATGTTGCATTATGACATCATAATGGAATTTTGCATTATGACATCATAATAGAATTTTTACATTATGACATCATAATGGAATTTTTACTTTATGACATCATAATGGAATGTTGCATTATGACATCATAATGGAATGTTACATTATGATACATCATAATGGAATGTTGCATTATGACATCATAATGGAATTTGGCATTATGACATCATAATGGAATTTTGCATTATGACTAGAGATGAGCGAACGTGTCCGTAACGGACACATCCGCACCCGGACACCGGCTTTAGCGAACACTGGAGTGTTCGCGCGTAAGTGTCCGGGTGCCGCCGGGGGGCGGGGAGATGCGCGGCGGCGCGGGCGGCAGTAGCGGGGAACAGGGGGGAGCCCTCTCTCTCTCCCTCTCCCCCCCGCTCCCCGCCGCACCCCCCCGCGCTGCCACGGCGGCCCCCGAACTTTTTCGCCCGAACACCGAGGTGTTCGCAAAGTTCGGTGTTCGGGCGAAAAAGGGGCGGAGCCGAACGTGTTCGCTCATCTCTAATTATGACATCATAATGGAATGTTGCATTATGACATCATAATGGAATTTTTACATTATGACATCATAATGGAATTTTGCATTATGACATCATAATGGAATGTTGCATTATGACATCATAATGGAATTTGGCATTATGACATCATAATGGAATTTTGCATTGACATCATAATGGAATGTTGCATTATGACATCATAATGGAATTTTGCATTATGACATCATAATAGAATTTTTACATTATGACATCATAATGGAATTTTTACTTTATGACATCATAATGGAATGTTGCATTATGACATCATAATGGAATTTTTACATTATGACATCATAATGGAATGTTGCATTATGACATCATAACGGAATTTTGCATTATGACATCATAATAGAATTTTTACATTATGACATCATAATGAAATTTTTACTTTATGACATCATAATGGAATGTTGCATTATGACATCATAATGGAATGTTACATTATGATACATCATAATGGAATGTTGCATTATGACATCATAATGGAATTTGGCATTATGACATCATAATGGAATTTTGCATTATGACATCATAATGGAATGTTGCATTATGACATCATAATGGAATTTTTACATTATGACATCATAATGGAATTTTGCATTATGACATCATAATGGAATGTTGCATTATGACATCATAATGGAATTTGGCATTATGACATCATAATGGAATTTTGCATTGACATCATAATGGAATGTTGCATTATGACATCATAATGGAATTTTGCATTATGACATCATAATAGAATTTTTACATTATGACATCATAATGGAATTTTTACTTTATGACATCATAATGGAATGTTGCATTATGACATCATAATGGAATTTTGCATTATGACATCATAATAGAATTTTTACATTATGACATCATAATGGAATTTTTACTTTATGACATCATAATGGAATTTGGCATTATGACATCATAATGGAATTTTGCATTATGACATCATAATGGAATGTTGCATTATGACATCATAATGGAATTTTGCATTATGACATCATAATAGAATTTTTACATTATGACATCATAATGGAATTTTTACTTTATGACATCATAATGGAATGTTGCATTATGACATCATAATGGAATGTTACATTATGATACATCATAATGGAATGTTGCATTATGACATCATAATGGAATTTGGCATTATGACATCATAATGGAATTTTGCATTATGACTAGAGATGAGCGAACGTGTCCGTAACGGACACATCCGCACCCGGACACCGGCTTTAGCGAACACTGGAGTGTTCGCGCGTAAGTTTCCGGGTGCCGCCGGGGGGCGGGGAGATGCGCGGCGGCGCGGGCGGCAGTAGCGGGGAACAGGGGGGAGCCCTCTCTCTCTCCCTCTCCCCCCCGCTCCCCGCCGCACCCCCCCGCGCTGCCACGGCGGCCCCCGAACTTTTTCGCCCGAACACCGAGGTGTTCGCAAAGTTCGGTGTTCGGGCGAAAAAGGGGCGGAGCCGAACGTGTTCGCTCATCTCTAATTATGACATCATAATGGAATGTTGCATTATGACATCATAATGGAATTTTTACATTATGACATCATAATGGAATTTTGCATTATGACATCATAATGGAATGTTGCATTATGACATCATAATGGAATTTGGCATTATGACATCATAATGGAATTTTGCATTGACATCATAATGGAATGTTGCATTATGACATCATAATGGAATTTTGCATTATGACATCATAATAGAATTTTTACATTATGACATCATAATGGAATTTTTACTTTATGACATCATAATGGAATGTTGCATTATGACATCATAATGGAATTTTTACATTATGACATCATAATGGAATGTTGCATTATGACATCATAACGGAATTTTGCATTATGACATCATAATAGAATTTTTACATTATGACATCATAATGGAATTTTTACTTTATGACATCATAATGGAATTTGGCATTATGACATCATAATGGAATTTTGCATTATGACATCATAATGGAATGTTGCATTATGACATCATAATGGAATTTTGCATTATGACATCATAATAGAATTTTTACATTATGACATCATAATGGAATTTTTACTTTATGACATCATAATGGAATTTTGCATTATGACATCATAATGGAATGTTGCATTATGACATCATAATGGAATGTTGCATTATAACATCATAATGGAATTTTTACATTATGACATCATAATGGAATGTTGCATTATGACATCATAATGGAATTTTTACATTATGACATCATAATGGAATTTTGCATTATGACATCATAATGGAATTTTTACTTTATGACATCATAATGGAATTTTGCATTATGACATCATAATGGAATTTTTACATTATGACATCATAATGGAATTTTGCATTATGACATAATATAATTTTGCATTATGACATCATAATGGAATGTTGCATTATGACATCATAATGGAATTTTTACATTATGACATCATAATGGAATGTTGCATTATGACATAATATAATTTTGCATTATGACATCATAATGGAATGTTGCATTATGACATCATAATGGAATTTTTACATTATGACATCATAATGGAATTTTGCATTATGACATAATATAATTTTGCATTATGACATCATAATGGAATGTTGCATTATGACATCATAATGGAATTTTTACATTATGACATCATAATGGAATGTTGCATTATGACATCATAATGGAATTTTGCATTATGACATCATAATGGAATGTTGCATTATGACATCATAATGGAATTTTGCATTATGACATCATAATAGAATTTTTACATTATGACATCATAATGGAATTTTTACTTTATGACATCATAATGGAATTTTGCATTATGACATCATAATGGAATGTTACATTATGATGTCATAATGTAAAAATTCCATTATGTCATAATGGAATTTTGCATTATGACATCATAATGGAATGTTGCATTATGACATCATAATGGAATTTTGCATTATGACATCATAATAGAATTTTTACATTATGACATCATAATGGAATTTTGCATTATGACATCATAATAGAATTTTTACATTATGACATCATAATGGAATTTTTACTTTTATGACATCATAATGGAATGTTGCATTATGACATCATAATGGAATGTTACATTATGATACATCATAATGGAATGTTGCATTATGACATCATAATGGAATTTGGCATTATGACATCATAATGGAATTTTGCATTATGACATCATAATGGAATGTTGCATTATGACATCATAATGGAATTTTGCATTATGACATCATAATGGAATGTTGCATTATGACATCATAATGGAATGTTACATTATGATGTCATAATGTAAAAATTCCATTATGTCATAATGGAATGTTGCATTATGACATCATAATGGAATTTTTACATTATGACATCATAATGGAATTTTGCATTATGACATCATAATGGAATGTTGCATTATGACATCATAATGGAATTTGGCATTATGACATCATAATGGAATTTTGCATTATGACATCATAATGGAATGTTGCATTATGACATCATAATGGAATTTTTACATGATGACATCATAATGGAATTTTGCATTATGACATCATAATGGAATGTTGCATTATGACATCATAATGGAATTTGGCATTATGACATCATAATGGAATTTTGCATTGACATCATAATGGAATGTTGCATTATGACATCATAATGGAATTTTGCATTATGACATAATGGAATTTTGCATTATGACATCATAATAGAATTTTTACATTATGACATCATAATGGAATTTTTACTTTATGACATCATAATGGAATGTTGCATTATGACATCATAATGGAATTTTGCATTATGACATCATAATGGAATTTTTACTTTATGACATCATAATGGAATTTTGCATTATGACATCATAATGGAATTTTTACATTATGACATCATAATGGAATTTTTACTTTATGACATCATAATGGAATGTTGCATTATGACATCATAATGGAATGTTGCATTATGACATCATAATGGAATTTTTGCATTATGACATCATAATGGAATGTTGCATTATGACATCATAATGGAATTT
This sequence comes from Eleutherodactylus coqui, assembly GCA_035609135.1. Taxonomy (NCBI): domain Eukaryota; kingdom Metazoa; phylum Chordata; class Amphibia; order Anura; family Eleutherodactylidae; genus Eleutherodactylus; species Eleutherodactylus coqui. The sequence goes on along the minus strand of CM069409.1, from coordinate 270,180,968 downwards.
TGCATTATGACATCATAATGGAATGTTGCATTATGACATCATAATGGAATTTTGCATTATGACATCATAATAGAATTTTTACATTATGACATCATAATGGAATTTTTACTTTATGACATCATAATGGAATTTTGCATTATGACATCATAATGGAATGTTACATTATGATGTCATAATGTAAAAATTCCATTATGTCATTATGGAATGTTGCATTATGACATCATAATGGAATTTTTACATTATGACATCATAATGGAATTTTGCATTATGACATCATAATGGAATGTTGCATTATGACATCATAATGGAATTTGGCATTATGACATCATAATGGAATTTTGCATTATGACATCATAATGGAATGTTGCATTATGACATCATAATGGAATTTTTACATTATGACATCATAATGGAATTTTTACATTATGACATCATAATGGAACTTTGCATTATGACATCATAATGGAATGTTACATTATGACATCATAATGGAATTTTGCATTATGACTTCATAATGGAATGTTGCATTATGACATCATAATGGAATTTTGCATTATGACATCATAATGGAATGTTGCATTATGACATCATAATGGAATGTTGCATTATAACATCATAATGGAATTTTTACATTATGACATCATAATGGAATGTTGCATTATGACATCATAATGGAATTTTTACATTATGACATCAAAATGGAATTTTGCATTATGACATCATAATGGAATTTTGCATTATGGCATCATAATGGAATGTTACATTATGACATCATAATGGAATTTTGCATTATGACATCATAATGGAATGTTGCATTATGACATCATAATGGAATTTTGCATTATGACATCATAATGGAATGTTGCATTATGACATCATAATGGAATGTTGCATTATAACATCATAATGGAATTTTTACATTATGACATCATAATGGAATGTTGCATTATGACATCATAATGGAATTTTTACATTATGACATCATAATGGAATGTTGCATTATGACATCATAATGGAATTTTTACTTTATGACATCATAATGGAATTTTGCATTATGACATCATAATGGAATTTTTACATTATGACATCATAATGGAATTTTGCATTATGACATAATATAATTTTGCATTATGACATCATAATGGAATGTTGCATTATGACATCATAATGGAATTTTTACATTATGACATCATAATGGAATGTTGCATTATGACATAATATAATTTTGCATTATGACATCATAATGGAATGTTGCATTATGACATCATAATGGAATTTTTACATTATGACATCATAATGGAATTTTGCATTATGACATAATATAATTTTGCATTATGACATCATAATGGAATGTTGCATTATGACATCATAATGGAATTTTTACATTATGACATCATAATGGAATGTTGCATTATGACATAATATAATTTTGCATTATGACATCATAATGGAATGTTGCATTATGACATCATAATGGAATTTTGCATTATGACATCATAATAGAATTTTTACATTATGACATCATAATGGAATTTTTACTTTATGACATCATAATGGAATGTTGCATTATGACATCATAATGGAATGTTACATTATGATACATCATAATGGAATGTTGCATTATGACATCATAATGGAATTTGGCATTATGACATCATAATGGAATTTTGCATTATGACTAGAGATGAGCGAACGTGTCCGTAACGGACACATCCGCACCCGGACACCGGCTTTAGCGAACACTGGAGTGTTCGCGCGTAAGTGTCCGGGTGCCGCCGGGGGGCGGGGAGATGCGCGGCGGCGCGGGCGGCAGTAGCGGGGAACAGGGGGGAGCCCTCTCTCTCTCCCTCTCCCCCCCGCTCCCCGCCGCACCCCCCCGCGCTGCCACGGCGGCCCCCGAACTTTTTCGCCCGAACACCGAGGTGTTCGCAAAGTTCGGTGTTCGGGCGAAAAAGGGGCGGAGCCGAACGTGTTCGCTCATCTCTAATTATGACATCATAATGGAATGTTGCATTATGACATCATAATGGAATTTTTACATTATGACATCATAATGGAATTTTGCATTATGACATCATAATGGAATGTTGCATTATGACATCATAATGGAATTTGGCATTATGACATCATAATGGAATTTTGCATTGACATCATAATGGAATGTTGCATTATGACATCATAATGGAATTTTGCATTATGACATCATAATAGAATTTTTACATTATGACATCATAATGGAATTTTTACTTTATGACATCATAATGGAATGTTGCATTATGACATCATAATGGAATTTTTACATTATGACATCATAATGGAATGTTGCATTATGACATCATAACGGAATTTTGCATTATGACATCATAATAGAATTTTTACATTATGACATCATAATGGAATTTTTACTTTATGACATCATAATGGAATTTGGCATTATGACATCATAATGGAATTTTGCATTATGACATCATAATGGAATGTTGCATTATGACATCATAATGGAATTTTGCATTATGACATCATAATAGAATTTTTACATTATGACATCATAATGGAATTTTTACTTTATGACATCATAATGGAATTTTGCATTATGACATCATAATGGAATGTTGCATTATGACATCATAATGGAATGTTGCATTATAACATCATAATGGAATTTTTACATTATGGCATCATAATGGAATGTTGCATTATGACATCATAATGGAATTTTTACATTATGACATCATAATGGAATTTTGCATTATGACATCATAATGGAATTTTTACTTTATGACATCATAATGGAATTTTGCATTATGACATCATAATGGAATTTTTACATTATGACATCATAATGGAATTTTGCATTATGACATAATATAATTTTGCATTATGACATCATAATGGAATGTTGCATTATGACATCATAATGGAATTTTTACATTATGACATCATAATGGAATGTTGCATTATGACATAATATAATTTTGCATTATGACATCATAATGGAATGTTGCATTATGACATCATAATGGAATTTTTACATTATGACATCATAATGGAATTTTGCATTATGACATAATATAATTTTGCATTATGACATCATAATGGAATGTTGCATTATGACATCATAATGGAATTTTTACATTATGACATCATAATGGAATGTTGCATTATGACATCATAATGGAATTTTGCATTATGACATCATAATGGAATGTTGCATTATGACATCATAATGGAATTTTGCATTATGACATCATAATAGAATTTTTACATTATGACATCATAATGGAATTTTTACTTTATGACATCATAATGGAATTTTGCATTATGACATCATAATGGAATGTTACATTATGATGTCATAATGTAAAAATTCCATTATGTCATAATGGAATTTTGCATTATGACATCATAATGGAATGTTGCATTATGACATCATAATGGAATTTTGCATTATGACATCATAATAGAATTTTTACATTATGACATCATAATGGAATTTTGCATTATGACATCATAATAGAATTTTTACATTATGACATCATAATGGAATTTTTACTTTTATGACATCATAATGGAATGTTGCATTATGACATCATAATGGAATGTTACATTATGATACATCATAATGGAATGTTGCATTATGACATCATAATGGAATTTGGCATTATGACATCATAATGGAATTTTGCATTATGACATCATAATGGAATGTTGCATTATGACATCATAATGGAATTTTGCATTATGACATCATAATGGAATGTTTACATTATGACATCATAATGGAATTTTTACTTTATGACATCATAATGGAATTTTGCATTATGACATCATAATGGAATGTTACATTATGATGTCATAATGTAAAAATTCCATTATGTCATTATGGAATGTTGCATTATGACATCATAATGGAATTTTTACATTATGACATCATAATAGAATTTTGCATTATGACATCATAATGGAATGTTGCATTATGACATCATAATGGAATTTGGCATTATGACATCATAATGGAATTTTGCATTATGACATCATAATGGAATGTTGCATTATGACATCATAATGGAATTTTTACATTATGACATCATAATGGAATTTTTACATTATGACATCATAATGGAACTTTGCATTATGACATCATAATGGAATGTTACATTATGACATCATAATGGCATTTTGCATTATGACATCATAATGGAATGTTGCATTATGACATCATAATGGAATTTTGCATTATGACATCATAATGGAATGTTGCATTATGACATCATAATGGAATGTTGCATTATAACATCATAATGGAATTTTTACATTATGACATCATAATGGAATGTTGCATTATGACATCATAATGGAATTTTTACATTATGACATCATAATGGAATTTTGCATTATGACATCATAATGGAATTTTGCATTATGACATCATAATGGAATGTTACATTATGACATCATAATGGAATTTTGCATTATGACATCATAATGGAATGTTGCATTATGACATCATAATGGAATTTTGCATTATGACATCATAATGGAATGTTGCATTATGACATCATAATGGAATGTTGCATTATGACATCATAATGGAATTTTTACATTATGACATCATAATGGAATTTTGCATTATGACATCATAATGGAATTTTTACTTTATGACATCATAATGGAATTTTGCATTATGACATCATAATGGAATTTTTACATTATGACATCATAATGGAATTTTGCATTATGACATAATATAATTTTGCATTATGACATCATAATGGAATGTTGCATTATGACATCATAATGGAATTTTTACATTATGACATCATAATGGAATGTTGCATTATGACATAATATAATTTTGCATTATGACATCATAATGGAATGTTGCATTATGACATCATAATGGAATTTGGCATTATGACATCATAATGGAATTTTGCATTGACATCATAATGGAATGTTGCATTATGACATCATAATGGAATTTTGCATTATGACATCATAATAGAATTTTTACATTATGACATCATAATGGAATTTTTACTTTATGACATCATAATGGAATGTTGCATTATGACATCATAATGGAAATTTTCATTATGACATCATAATGGAATTTTTCATTATGACATCATAATGGAATTTTGCATTATGACATAATATAATTTTGCATTATGACATCATAATGGAATGTTGCATTATGACATCATAATGGAATTTGGCATTATGACATCATAATGGAATTTTGCATTGCCATCATAATGGAATGTTGCATTATGACATCATAATGGAATTTTGCATTATGACATCATAATAGAATTTTTACATTATGACATCATAATGGAATTTTTACTTTATGACATCATAATGGAATGTTGCATTATGACATCATAATGGAATTTTGCATTATGACATCATAATAGAATTTTTACATTATGACATCATAATGGAATTTTTACTTTATGACATCATAATGGAATGTTGCATTATGACATCATAATGGAATTTTGCATTATGACATCATAATGGAATTTTTGCATTATGACATCATAATGGAATTTTTACTTTATGACATCATAATGGAATTTTGCATTATGACATCATAATGGAATTTTTATTTTATGACATCATAATGGAATTTTTACTTTATGACATCATAATGGAATGTTGCATTATGACATCATAATGGAATGTTGCATTATGACATCATAATGGAATTTTTACATTATGACATCATAATGGAATGTTGCATTATGACATCATAATGGAATTTTGCATTATGACATCATAATGGAATGTTGCATTATGACATCATAATGGAATTTTGCATTATGACATCATAATAGAATTTTTACATTATGACATCATAATGGAATTTTTACTTTATGACATCATAATGGAATTTTGCATTATGACATCATAATGGAATGTTACATTATGATGTCATAATGTAAAAATTCCATTATGTCATTATGGAATGTTGCATTATGACATCATAATGGAATTTTTACATTATGACATCATAACAGAATTTTGCATTATGACATCATAATGGAATGTTGCATTATGACATCATAATGGAATTTGGCATTATGACATCATAATGGAATTTTGCATTATGACATCATAATGGAATGTTGCATTATGACATCATAATGGAATTTTTACATTATGACATCATAATGGAATTTTTACATTATGACATCATAATGGAACTTTGCATTATGACATCATAATGGAATGTTACATTATGACATCATAATGGAATTTTGCATTATGACATCATAATGGAATGTTGCATTATGACATCATAATGGAATTTTGCATTATGACATCATAATGGAATGTTGCATTATGACATCATAATGGAATGTTGCATTATAACATCATAATGGAATTTTTACATTATGACATCATAATGGAATGTTGCATTATGACATCATAATGGAATTTTTACATTATGACATCATAATGGAATTTTGCATTATGACATCATAATGGAATTTTGCATTATGACATCATAATGGAATGTTACATTATGACATCATAATGGAATTTTGCATTATGACATCATAATGGAATGTTGCATTATGACATCATAATGGAATGTTGCATTATGACATCATAATGGAATTTTTACATTATGACATCATAATGGAATTTTGCATTATGACATCATAATGGAATTTTTACTTTATGACATCATAATGGAATTTTGCATTATGACATCATAATGGAATTTTTACTTTATGACATCATAATGGAATTTTGCATTATGACATCATAATGGAATTTTTACATTATGACATCATAATGGAATTTTGCATTATGACATAATATAATTTTGCATTATGACATCATAATGGAATGTTGCATTATGACATCATAATGGAATTTTTACATTATGACATCATAATGGAATGTTGCATTATGACATAATATAATTTTGCATTATGACATCATAATGGAATGTTGCATTATGACATCATAATGGAATTTTTACATTATGACATCATAATGGAATTTTGCATTATGACATAATATAATTTTGCATTATGACATCATAATGGAATGTTGCATTATGACATCATAATGGAATTTTTACATTATGACATCATAATGGAATGTTGCATTATGACATCATAATGGAATTTTGCATTATGACATCATAATGGAATGTTGCATTATGACATCATAATGGAATTTTGCATTATGACATCATAATAGAATTTTTACATTATGACATCATAATGGAATTTTTACTTTATGACATCATAATGGAATTTTGCATTATGACATCATAATGGAATGTAACATTATGATGTCATAATGTAAAAATTCCATTATGTCATAATAGAATTTTGCATTATGACATCATAATGGAATGTTGCATTATGACATCATAATGGAATTTTGCATTATGACATCATAATAGAATTTTTACATTATGACATCATAATGGAATTTTTACTTTATGACATCATAATGGAATGTTGCATTATGACATCATAATGGAATGTTACATTATGATACATCATAATGGAATGTTGCATTATGACATCATAATGGAATTTGGCATTATGACATCATAATGGAATTTTGCATTATGACATCATAATGGAATGTTGCATTATGACATCATAATGGAATTTTTACATTATGACATCATAATGGAATTTTGCATTATGACATCATAATGGAATGTTGCATTATGACATCATAATGGAATTTGGCATTATGACATCATAATGGAATTTTGCATTGACATCATAATGGAATGTTGCATTATGACATCATAATGGAATTTTGCATTATGACATCATAATAGAATTTTTACATTATGACATCATAATGGAATTTTTACTTTATGACATCATAATGGAATGTTGCATTATGACATCATAATGGAATTTTGCATTATGACATCATAATGGAATGTTGCATTATGACATCATAATGGAATTTTTACATTATGACATCATAATGGAATTTTGCATTATGACATCATAATGGAATTTTGCATTATGACATCATAATAGAATTTTTACATTATGACATCATAATGGAATTTTTACATTATGACATCATAATGGAATTTTGCATTATGACATCATAATGGAATGTTGCATTATGACATCATAATGGAATGTTGCATTATGACATCATAATGGAATTTTGCATTATGACATTATAATGGAATATTGCATTATGACATCATAATGGAATTTTTACATTATGACATCATAATGGAATGTTGCATTATGACATCATAATGGAATTTTGCATTATGACATCATAATGGAATGTTGCATTATGACATCATAATAGAATTTTTACATTATGACATCATAATGGAATTTTGCATTATGACATCATAATGGAATGTTGCATTATGACATCATAATGGAATTTGGCATTATGACATCATAATGGAATTTTGCATTATGACATCATAATGGAATGTTGCATTATGACATCATAATGGAATTTTTACATTATGACATCATAATGGAATTTTGCATTATGACATCATAATGGAATGTTGCATTATGACATCATAATGGAATTTGGCATTATGACATCATAATGGAATTTTGCATTGACATCATAATGGAATGTTGCATTATGACATCATAATGGAATTTTGCATTATGACATAATGGAATTTTGCATTATGACATCATAATGGAATGTTGCATTATGACATCATAATGGAATTTTTACATTATGACATCATAATGGAATGTTGCATTATGACATCATAATGGAATTTTGCATTATGACATCATAATGGAATGTTGCATTATGACATCATAATGGAATTTTTACTTTATGACATCATAATGGAATTTTGCATTATGACATCATAATGGAATTTTTACATTATGACATCATAATGGAATTTTTACTTTATGACATCATAATGGAATGTTGCATTATGACATCATAATGGAATGTTGCATTATGACATCATAATGGAATTTTTACATTATGACATCATAATGGAATTTTTACATTATGACATCATAATGGAATGTTGCATTATGACATCATAATGGAATTTTGCATTATGACATCATAATGGAATGTTGCATTATGACATCATAATGGAATTTTGCATTATGACATCATAATAGAATTTTTACATTATGACATCATAATGGAATTTTTACTTTATGACATCATAATGGAATTTTGCATTATGACATCATAATGGAATGTTACATTATGATGTCATAATGTGAAAATTCCATTATGTCATTATGGAATGTTGCATTATGACATCATAATGGAATTTTTACATTATGACATCATAATGGAATTTTGCATTATGACATCATAATGGAATGTTGCATTATGACATCATAATGGAATTTGGCATTATGACATCATAATGGAATTTTGCATTATGACATCATAATGAAATGTTGCATTATGACATCATAATGGAATTTTTACATTATGACATCATAATGGAATGTTGCATTATAACATCATAATGGAATTTTTACATTATGACATCATAATGGAATGTTACATTATGACATCATAATGGAATTTTTACATTATGACATCATAATGGAATTTTGCATTATGACATCATAATGGAATGTTACATTATGACATCATAATGGAATTTTGCATTATGACATCATAATGGAATGTTGCATTATGACATCATAATGGAATTTTGCATTATGACATCATAATGGAATGTTGCATTATGACATCCTAATGGAATGTTGCATTATAACATCATAATGGAATTTTTACATTATGACATCATAATGGAATGTTGCATTATGACATCATAATGGAATTTTTACATTATGACATCATAATGGAATTTTGCATTATGACATCATAATGGAATTTTTACTTTATGACATCATAATGGAATTTTGCATTATGACATCATAATGGAATATTTACATTATGACATCATAATGGAATTTTGCATTATGACATAATATAATTTTGCATTATGACATCATAATGGAATGTTGCATTATGACATCATAATGGAATTTTTACATTATGACATCATAATGGAATGTTGCATTATGACATCATAATGGAATGTTGCATTATGACATCATAATGGAATGTTGCATTATGACATCATAATGGAATTTTGCATTATGACATCATAATGGAATGTTACATTATGATGTCATAATGTAAAAATTCCATTATGTCATAATGGAATGTTGCATTATGACATCATAATGGAATTTTTACATTATGACATCATAATGGAATTTTGCATTATTACATCATAATGGAATGTTGCATTATGACATCATAATGGAATTTGGCATTATGACATCATAATGGAATTTTGCATTATGACATCATAATGGAATGTTGCATTATGACATCATAATGGAATTTTTACATTATGACATCATAATGGAATGTTGCATTATGACATCATAATGGAATTTTGCATTATGACATCATAATGGAATGTTGTATTATGACATCATAATGGAATTTTGCATTATGACATCATAATGGAATTTTGCATTATGACATCATAATGGAATGTTACATTATGACATCATAATGGAATGTTGCATTATGACATCATAATGGAATGTTACATTATGACATCATAATGGAATTTTGTATTATGACATCATAATGGAATGTTGCATTATGACATCATAATGGAATTTTTACATTATGACATCATAATGGAATGTTGCATTATGACATCATAATGGAATTTGGCATTATGACATCATAATGGAATTTTGCATTATGACATCATAATGGAATGTTGCATTATGACATCATAATGGAATTTTTACATTATGACATCATAATGGAATGTTGCATTATGACATCATAATGGAATTTTGCATTATGACATCATAATGGAATGTTGTATTATGACATCATAATGGAATTTTGCATTATGACATCATAATGGAATTTTGCATTATGACTTCATAATGGAATGTTGCATTATGACATCATAATGGAATTTTGCATTAGGACATCATAATGGAATGTTACATTATGACATCATAATAAAATTTTGCATTATGACATCATAATTCAATTTTTACATTATGACATCATAATGGCATTTTGCATTATGACATCATAATGGAATTTTTACATTATGACATCATAATGTAATTTTGCATTATGATATCATAATAGAATTTTTACATTATGACATCATAATGGAATTTTGCATTATGACATCATAATGGAATTTTTACATTATGACATCATAATGGAATTTTGCATTATGACATCATAATGGAATGTTGCATTATGACATAATAATGGAATTTTTACATTATGACATCATAATGGAATTTTGCATTATGACATCATAATGGAATGTTGCATTATGACATCATAATGGAATGTTGCATTATGACATCATAATGGAATTTGGCATTATGACATCATAATGGAATTTTGCATTATGACATCATAATGGTAAGTTGCATTATGACATCATAATGGCATTTTGCATTATGACATCATATTGGAATGTTGCATTATGACATCATAATGGAATTTTTACATTATGACATCATAATGGAATTTTGCATTATGACATCATAATGGAATGTTGCATTATGACATCATAATGGAATGTTGCATTATGACATCATAATGGTATGTTGCATTATGACATCATAATGGAATGTTGCATTATGACATCATAATGGAATGTTACATTATGACATCATAATGGAATTTTTACATTATGACATCATAATGGAATTTTGCATTATGACATCACAATGGAATTTTGCATTATGACATCATAATGGAATGTTACATTATGACATCATAATGGAATGTTGCATTATGACATCATAATGGAATGTTACATTATGACATCATAATGGAATTGTGTATTATGACTTCATAATGGAATGTTGCATTATGACATCATAATGGAATTTTGCATTATGACATCATAATGGAATTTTGCATTATGACATCATAATGGAATGTTACATTATGACATCATAATAAAATTTTGCATTATGACATCATAATTCAATTTTTACATTATGACATCATAATGGCATTTTGCATTATGACATCATAATGGAATTTTGCATTATGACATCATAATGGAATTTTTACATTATGACATCATAATGGAATTTTGCATTATGACATCATAATGGAATGTTGCATTATGACATCATAATGGAATTTTTACATTATGACATCATAATGGAATTTTGCATTATGACATCATAATGGAATGTTGCATTATGACATCATAATGGAATTTGGCATTATGACATCATAATGGAATTTTGCATTATGACATCATAATGGAATGTTGCATTATGACATCATAATGGAATGTTGCATTATGACATCATAATGGAATGTTGCATTATGACATCATAATGGAATTTTTACATTATGACATCACAATGGAATTTTGCATTATGACATCATAATGGAATGTTACATTATGACATATAATGGAATTTTGCATTATGACATCATAATGGAATGTTGCATTATGACATCATAATGGAATTTTGCATTATGACATCATAATGGAATGTTGCATTATGACATCATAATGGAATGTTGCATTATGACATCATAATGGAATTTTGCATTGTGACATCATAATGGAATGTTGCATTATGACATCATAATGGAATTTTTACATTATGACATCATAATGGAATTTTGCATTATGACATCATAATGGAATTTTGCATTATGACATCATAATGGAATGTTACATTATGACATCATAATGGAATATTGCATTATGACATCATAATGGAATTTTACATTTTGACTTCATAATGGAATTTTGCATTATGACATCATGATGGAATGTTACATTATGACATCATAATGGAATTTTGCATTATGACATCATAATGGAATGTTACATTATGACATCATAATGGAATTTTGCATTATGACATCATAATGGAATGTTGCATTATGACATCATAATGGCATTTTGCATTATGACATCATAATGGAATTTTGCATTATGACATCATAATAGAATTTTTACAATATGACATCATAATGGAATTTTGCATTATGACATCATAATGGAATTTTTACATTATGACATCATAATGGAATTTTGCATTATGACATCATAATGGAATGTTGCATTATGACATCATAATGGAATTTTTACATTATGACATCATAATGGAATTTTGCATTATGACATCATAATGGAATGTTGCATTATGACATCATAATGGAATTTGGCATTATGACATCATAATGGAATTTTGCATTATGACATCATAATGGAATGTTGCATTATGACATCATAATGGAATGTTGCATTATGACATCATAATGGAATGTTGCATTATGACATCATAGTGGAATTTTTACATTATGACATCACAATGGAATTTTGCATTATGACATCATAATGGAATGTTACATTATGACATATAATGGAATTTTGCATTATGACATCATAATGGAATGTTGCATTATGACATCATAATGGAATTTTGCATTATGACATCATAATGGAATGTTGCATTATGACATCATAATGGAATGTTGCATTATGACATCATAATGGAATTTTGCATTGTGACATCATAATGGAATGTTGCATTATGACATCATAATGGAATTTTTACATTATGACATCATAATGGAATTTTGCATTATGACATCATAATGGAATTTTGCATTATGACATCATAATGGAATGTTACATTATGACATCATAATTGAATTTTGCATTATGACATCATAATGGAATTTTACATTTTGACTTCATAATGGAATTTTGCATTATGACATCATAATGGAATGTTACATTATGACATCATAATGGAATTTTGCATTATGACATCATAATGGAATGTTACATTATGACATCATAATGGAATTTTGCATTATGACATCATAATGGAATGTTGCATTATGACATCATAATGGAATTTTTACTTTATGACATCATAATGGAATTTTGCATTATGACATCACAATGGAATGTTGCATTATGACATCATAATGGAATTTGGCATTATGACATCATAATGGAATTTTGCATTATGACATCATAATGGGATTTTGCATTATGACATCATAATGTAATTTTGCATAATGACATCATAATGGAATTTTTACATTATGACATCATCATGGAATTTTGCATTATGACATCATAATGGAATGTTACATTATGACATCATAATGTAATTTTGCATTATGACATCATAATGGAATGTTGCATTATGACATCATAATGGAATGTTGCATTATGACATCATAATGGAATTTTGCATTATGACATCATAATGGAATTTTTACATTATGACATCATAATGGAATTTTGCATTATGACATCATAATGGAATGTTACATTATGACATCATAATTGAATTTTGCATTATGACATCATAATGGAATGTTGCATTATGACATCATAATGGAATTTTGCTTTATGACATCATAATGGAATGTTGCATTATGACATCATAATGGAATTTTGCATTATGACATCATAATGGAATGTTGCATTATGACATCATAATGGAATTTTTACTTTATGACATCATAATGGAATTTTGCATTATGACATCATAATGGAATGTTACATTATGACATCATAATGGAATGTTGCATTATGACATCATAATGGAATTTTTACATTATGACATCATAATGGAATTTTGCATTATGACATCATAATGGAATGTTACATTATGACATCATAATGGAATTTTTACATTATGACATCATAATGGAATTTTGCATTATGACATCATAATGGAATGTTGCATTATGACATCATAATGGAATGTTACATTATGACATCATAATTGAATTTTGCATTATGACATCATAATGGAATTTTACATTTTGACTTCATAATGGAATTTTGCATTATGACATCATAATGGAATGTTACATTATGACATCATAATGGAATTTTGCATTATGACATCATAATGGAATGTTACATTATGACATCATAATGGAATTTTGCATTATGACATCATAATGGAATGTTGCATTATGACATCATAATGGAATTTTTACTTTATGACATCATAATGGAATTTTGCATTATGACATCACAATGGAATGTTGCATTATGACATCATAATGGAATTTGGCATTATGACATCATAATGGAATTTTGCATTATGACATCATAATGGGATTTTGCATTATGACATCATAATGTAATTTTGCATAATGACATCATAATGGAATTTTTACATTATGACATCATCATGGAATTTTGCATTATGACATCATAATGGAATGTTACATTATGACATCATAATGTAATTTTGCATTATGACATCATAATGGAATGTTGCATTATGACATCATAATGGAATGTTGCATTATGACATCATAATGGAATGTTGCATTATGACATCATAATGGAATTTTGCATTATGACATCATAATGGAATTTTTACATTATGACATCATAATGGAATTTTGCATTATGACATCATAATGGAATGTTACATTATGACATCATAATTGAATTTTGCATTATGACATCATAATGGAATGTTGCATTATGACATCATAATGGAATTTTGCTTTATGACATCATAATGGAATGTTGCATTATGACATCATAATGGAATTTTGCATTATGACATCATAATGGAATGTTGCATTATGACATCATAATGGAATTTTTACTTTATGACATCATAATGGAATTTTGCATTATGACATCATAATGGAATGTTACATTATGACATCATAATGGAATGTTGCATTATGACATCATAATGGAATTTTTACATTATGACATCATAATGGAATTTTGCATTATGACATCATAATGGAATGTTACATTATGACATCATAATGGAATTTTTACATTATGACATCATAATGGAATATTGCATTATGACATCACAATGGAATTTTGCATTATGACATCATAATGGAATGTTACATTATGACATCATAATGGAATGTTGCATTATGACATCATAATGGAATTTTGCATTATGACATCATAATGGAATGTTGCATTATGACATCATAATGGAATTTTGCATTATGACATCATAATGGAATTTTGCATTGTGACATCATAATGGAATGTTGCATTATGACATCATAATGGAATGTTACATTATGACATCATAATGGAATTTTGCATTATGACATCATAATGGAATGTTGCATTATGACATCATAATGGAATTTTTACTTTATGACATCATAATGGAATTTTGCATTATGACATCACAATGGAATGTTGCATTATGACATCATAATGGAATTTGGCATTATGACATCATAATGGAATTTTGCATTATGACATCATAATGGGATTTTGCATTATGACATCATAATGTAATTTTGCATAATGACATCATAATGGAATTTTTACATTATGACATCATCATGGAATTTTGCATTATGACATCATAATGGAATGTTACATTATGACATCATAATGTAATTTTGCATTATGACATCATAATGGAATGTTGCATTATGACATCATAATGGAATGTTGCATTATGACATCATAATGGAATTTTGCATTATGACATCATAATGGAATTTTTACATTATGACATCATAATGGAATTTTGCATTATGACATCATAATGGAATGTTACATTATGACATCATAATTGAATTTTGCATTATGACATCATAATGGAATGTTGCATTATGACATCATAATGGAATTTTGCTTTATGACATCATAATGGAATGTTGCATTATGACATCATAATGGAATTTTGCATTATGACATCATAATGGAATGTTGCATTATGACATCATAATGGAATTTTTACTTTATGACATCATAATGGAATTTTGCATTATGACATCATAATGGAATGTTACATTATGACATCATAATGGAATGTTGCATTATGACATCATAATGGAATTTTTACATTATGACATCATAATGGAATTTTGCATTATGACATCATAATGGAATGTTACATTATGACATCATAATGGAATTTTTACATTATGACATCATAATGGAATTTTGCATTATGACATCATAATGGAATGTTGCATTATGACATCATAATGGAATGTTACATTATGACATCATAATTGAATTTTGCATTATGACATCATAATGGAATTTTACATTTTGACTTCATAATGGAATTTTGCATTATGACATCATAATGGAATGTTACATTATGACATCATAATGGAATTTTGCATTATGACATCATAATGGAATGTTACATTATGACATCATAATGGAATTTTGCATTATGACATCATAATGGAATTTTGCATTATGACATCACAATGGAATGTTGCATTATGACATCATAATGGAATTTGGCATTATGACATCATAATGGAATTTTGCATTATGACATCATAATGGGATTTTGCATTATGACATCATAATGTAATTTTGCATAATGACATCATAATGGAATTTTTACATTATGACATCATCATGGAATTTTGCATTATGACATCATAATGGAATGTTACATTATGACATCATAATGTAATTTTGCATTATGACATCATAATGGAATGTTGCATTATGACATCATAATGGAATGTTGCATTATGACATCATAATGGAATTTTGCATTATGACATCATAATGGAATTTTTACATTATGACATCATAATGGAATTTTGCATTATGACATCATAATGGAATGTTACATTATGACATCATAATTGAATTTTGCATTATGACATCATAATGGAATGTTGCATTATGACATCATAATGGAATTTTGCTTTATGACATCATAATGGAATGTTGCATTATGACATCATAATGGAATTTTGCATTATGACATCATAATGGAATGTTGCATTATGACATCATAATGGAATTTTTACTTTATGACATCATAATGGAATTTTGCATTATGACATCATAATGGAATGTTACATTATGACATCATAATGGAATGTTGCATTATGACATCATAATGGAATTTTTACATTATGACATCATAATGGAATTTTGCATTATGACATCATAATGGAATGTTACATTATGACATCATAATGGAATTTTTACATTATGACATCATAATGGAATTTTGCATTATGACATCATAATGGAATTTTGCATTATGACATCATAATGGAATGTTACATTATGACATCATAATTGAATTTTGCATTATGACATCATAATGGAATTTTACATTTTGACTTCATAATGGAATTTTGCATTATGACATCATAATGGAATGTTACATTATGACATCATAATGGAATTTTGCATTATGACATCATAATGGAATGTTACATTATGACATCATAATGGAATTTTGCATTATGACATCATAATGGAATGTTGCATTATGACATCATAATGGAATTTTTACTTTATGACATCATAATGGAATTTTGCATTATGACATCACAATGGAATGTTGCATTATGACATCATAATGGAATTTGGCATTATGACATCATAATGGAATTTTGCATTATGACATCATAATGGGATTTTGCATTATGACATCATAATGTAATTTTGCATAATGACATCATAATGGAATTTTTACATTATGACATCATCATGGAATTTTGCATTATGACATCATAATGGAATGTTACATTATGACATCATAATGTAATTTTGCATTATGACATCATAATGGAATGTTGCATTATGACATCATAATGGAATGTTGCATTATGACATCATAATGGAATGTTGCATTATGACATCATAATGGAATTTTGCATTATGACATCATAATGGAATTTTTACATTATGACATCATAATGGAAGTTTGCATTATGACATCATAATGGAATGTTACATTATGACATCATAATTGAATTTTGCATTATGACATCATAATGGAATGTTGCATTATGACATCATAATGGAATTTTGCTTTATGACATCATAATGGAATGTTGCATTATGACATCATAATGGAATTTTGCATTATGACATCATAATGGAATGTTGCATTATGACATCATAATGGAATTTTTACTTTATGACATCATAATGGAATTTTGCATTATGACATCATAATGGAATGTTACATTATGACATCATAATGGAATGTTGCATTATGACATCATAATGGAATTTTTACATTATGACATCATAATGGAATTTTGCATTATGACATCATAATGGAATGTTACATTATGACATCATAATGGAATTTTTACATTATGACATCATAATGGAATATTGCATTATGACATCACAATGGAATTTTGCATTATGACATCATAATGGAATGTTACATTATGACATCATAATGGAATGTTGCATTATGACATCATAATTCAATTTTTACATTATGACATCATAATGGCATTTTGCATTATGACATCATAATGGAATTTTTACATTATGACATCATAATGTAATTTTGCATTATGATATCATAATAGAATTTTTACATTATGACATCATAATGGAATTTTGCATTATGACATCATAATGGAATTTTTACATTATGACATCATAATGGAATTTTGCATTATGACATCATAATGGAATGTTGCATTATGACATAATAATGGAATTTTTACATTATGACATCATAATGGAATTTTGCATTATGACATCATAATAGAATGTTGCATTATGACATCATAATGGAATGTTGCATTATGACATCATAATGGAATTTGGCATTATGACATCATAATGGAATTTTGCATTATGACATCATAATGGTAAGTTGCATTATGACATCATAATGGCATTTTGCATTATGACATCATAATGGAATGTTGCATTATGACATCATAATGGAATTTTTACATTATGACATCATAATGGAATTTTGCATTATGACATCATAATGGAATGTTGCATTATGACATCATAATGGAATGTTGCATTATGACATCATAATGGTATGTTGCATTATGACATCATAATGGAATGTTGCATTATGACATCATAATGGAATGTTACATTATGACATCATAATGGAATTTTTACATTATGACATCATAATGGAATTTTGCATTATGACATCACAATGGAATTTTGCATTATGACATCATAATGGAATGTTACATTATGACATCATAATGGAATGTTGCATTATGACATCATAATGGAATGTTACATTATGACATCATAATGGAATTGTGTATTATGACTTCATAATGGAATGTTGCATTATGACATCATAATGGAATTTTGCATTATGACATCATAATGGAATTTTGCATTAGGACATCATAATGGAATGTTACATTATGACATCATAATAAAATTTTGCATTATGACATCATAATTCAATTTTTACATTATGATATCATAATGGCATTTTGCATTATGACATCATAATGGAATTTTGCATTATGACATCATAATGGAATTTTTACATTATGACATCATAATGGAATTTTGCATTATGACATCATAATGGAATGTTGCATTATGACATCATAATGGAATTTTTACATTATGACATCATAATGGAATTTTGCATTATGACATCATAATGGAATGTTGCATTATGACATCATAATGGAATTTGGCATTATGACATCATAATGGAATTTTGCATTATGACATCATAATGGAATGTTGCATTATGACATCATAATGGAATGTTGCATTATGACATCATAATGGAATGTTGCATTATGACATCATAATGGAATTTTTACATTATGACATCACAATGGAATTTTGCATTATGACATCATAATGGAATGTTACATTATGACATCATAATGGAATGTTACATTATGACATCATAATGGAATTTTGCATTATGACATCATAATGGAATTTTACATTTTGACTTCATAATGGAATTTTGCATTATGACATCATGATGGAATGTTACATTATGACATCATAATGGAATTTTGCATTATGACATCATAATGGAATGTTACATTATGACATCATAATGGAATTTTGCATTATGACATCATAATGGAATGTTGCATTATGACATCATAATGGCATTTTGCATTATGACATCATAATGGAATTTTGCATTATGACATCATAATAGAATTTTTACATTATGACATCATAATGGAATTTTGCATTATGACATCATAATGGAATTTTTACATTATGACATCATAATGGAATTTTGCATTATGACATCATAATGGAATGTTGCATTATGACATCATAATGGAATTTTTACATTATGACATCATAATGGAATTTTGCATTATGACATCATAATGGAATGTTGCATTATGACATCATAATGGAATTTGGCATTATGACATCATAATGGAATTTTGCATTATGACATCATAATGGAATGTTGCATTATGACATCATAATGGAATGTTGCATTATGACATCATAATGGAATGTTGCATTATGACATCATAGTGGAATTTTTACATTATGACATCACAATGGAATTTTGCATTATGACATCATAATGGAATGTTACATTATGACATATAATGGAATTTTGCATTATGACATCATAATGGAATGTTGCATTATGACATCATAATGGAATTTTGCATTATGACATCATAATGGAATGTTGCATTATGACATCATAATGGAATGTTGCATTATGACATCATAATGGAATTTTGCATTGTGACATCATAATGGAATGTTGCATTATGACATCATAATGGAATTTTTACATTATGACATCATAATGGAATTTTGCATTATGACATCATAATGGAATTTTGCATTATGACATCATAATGGAATGTTACATTATGACATCATAATTGAATTTTGCATTATGACATCATAATGGAATTTTACATTTTGACTTCATAATGGAATGTTGCATTATGACATCATAATGGAATGTTACATTATGACATCATAATGGAATTTTGCATTATGACATCATAATGGAATGTTACATTATGACATCATAATGGAATTTTGCATTATGACATCATAATGGAATGTTGCATTATGACATCATAATGGAATTTTTACTTTATGACATCATAATGGAATTTTGCATTATGACATCACAATGGAATGTTGCATTATGACATCATAATGGAATTTGGCATTATGACATCATAATGGAATTTTGCATTATGACATCATAATGGGATTTTGCATTATGACATCATAATGTAATTTTGCATAATGACATCATAATGGAATTTTTACATTATGACATCATCATGGAATTTTGCATTATGACATCATAATGGAATGTTACATTATGACATCATAATGTAATTTTGCATTATGACATCATAATGGAATGTTGCATTATGACATCATAATGGAATGTTGCATTATGACATCATAATGGAATGTTGCATTATGACATCATAATGGAATTTTGCATTATGACATCATAATGGAATTTTTACATTATGACATCATAATGGAATTTTGCATTATGACATCATAATGGAATGTTACATTATGACATCATAATTGAATTTTGCATTATGACATCATAATGGAATGTTGCATTATGACATCATAATGGAATTTTGCTTTATGACATCATAATGGAATGTTGCATTATGACATCATAATGGAATTTTGCATTATGACATCATAATGGAATGTTGCATTATGACATCATAATGGAATTTTTACTTTATGACATCATAATGGAATTTTGCATTATGACATCATAATGGAATGTTACATTATGACATCATAATGGAATGTTGCATTATGACATCATAATGGAATTTTTACATTATGACATCATAATGGAATTTTGCATTATGACATCATAATGGAATGTTACATTATGACATCATAATGGAATTTTTACATTATGACATCATAATGGAATTTTGCATTATGACATCATAATGGAATTTTGCATTATGACATCATAATGGAATGTTACATTATGACATCATAATTGAATTTTGCATTATGACATCATAATGGAATTTTACATTTTGACTTCATAATGGAATTTTGCATTATGACATCATAATGGAATGTTACATTATGACATCATAATGGAATTTTGCATTATGACATCATAATGGAATGTTACATTATGACATCATAATGGAATTTTGCATTATGACATCATAATGGAATGTTGCATTATGACATCATAATGGAATTTTTACTTTATGACATCATAATGGAATTTTGCATTATGACATCACAATGGAATGTTGCATTATGACATCATAATGGAATTTGGCATTATGACATCATAATGGAATTTTGCATTATGACATCATAATGGGATTTTGCATTATGACATCATAATGTAATTTTGCATAATGACATCATAATGGAATTTTTACATTATGACATCATCATGGAATTTTGCATTATGACATCATAATGGAATGTTACATTATGACATCATAATGTAATTTTGCATTATGACATCATAATGGAATGTTGCATTATGACATCATAATGGAATGTTGCATTATGACATCATAATGGAATGTTGCATTATGACATCATAATGGAATTTTGCATTATGACATCATAATGGAATTTTTACATTATGACATCATAATGGAATTTTGCATTATGACATCATAATGGAATGTTACATTATGACATCATAATTGAATTTTGCATTATGACATCATAATGGAATGTTGCATTATGACATCATAATGGAATTTTGCTTTATGACATCATAATGGAATGTTGCATTATGACATCATAATGGAATTTTGCATTATGACATCATAATGGAATGTTGCATTATGACATCATAATGGAATTTTTACTTTATGACATCATAATGGAATTTTGCATTATGACATCATAATGGAATGTTACATTATGACATCATAATGGAATGTTGCATTATGACATCATAATGGAATTTTTACATTATGACATCATAATGGAATTTTGCATTATGACATCATAATGGAATGTTACATTATGACATCATAATGGAATGTTGCATTATGACATCATAATGGAATGTTGCATTATGACATCATAATGGAATGTTGCATTATGACATCATAATGGAATTTTTACATTATGACATCATAATGGAATTTTGCATTATGACATCATAATGGAATTTTTACTTTATGACATCATAATGGAATTTTGCATTATGACATCATAATGGAATTTTTACATTATGACATCATAATGGAATTTTGCATTATGACATAATATAATTTTGCATTATGACATCATAATGGAATGTTGCATTATGACATCATAATGGAATTTTTACATTATGACATCATAATGGAATGTTGCATTATGACATAATATAATTTTGCATTATGACATCATAATGGAATGTTGCATTATGACATCATAATGGAATTTTTACATTATGACATCATAATGGAATTTTGCATTATGACATAATATAATTTTGCATTATGACATCATAATGGAATGTTGCATTATGACATCATAATGGAATTTTTACATTATGACATCATAATGGAATGTTGCATTATGACATCATAATGGAATTTTGCATTATGACATCATAATGGAATGTTGCATTATGACATCATAATGGAATTTTGCATTATGACATCATAATAGAATTTTTACATTATGACATCATAATGGAATTTTTACTTTATGACATCATAATGGAATTTTGCATTATGACATCATAATGGAATGTAACATTATGATGTCATAATGTAAAAATTCCATTATGTCATAATGGAATTTTGCATTATGACATCATAATGGAATGTTGCATTATGACATCATAATGGAATTTTGCATTATGACATCATAATAGAATTTTTACATTATGACATCATAATGGAATTTTTACTTTATGACATCATAATGGAATGTTGCATTATGACATCATAATGGAATGTTACATTATGATACATCATAATGGAATGTTGCATTATGACATCATAATGGAATTTGGCATTATGACATCATAATGGAATGTTGCATTATGACATCATAATGGAATTTTGCATTATGACATCATAATAGAATTTTTACATTATGACATCATAATGGAATTTTTACTTTATGACATCATAATGGAATTTTGCATTATGACATCATAATGGAATGTAACATTATGATGTCATAATGTAAAAATTCCATTATGTCATAATGGAATTTTGCATTATGACATCATAATGGAATGTTGCATTATGACATCATAATGGAATTTTGCATTATGACATCATAATAGAATTTTTACATTATGACATCATAATGGAATTTTTACTTTATGACATCATAATGGAATGTTGCATTATGACATCATAATGGAATGTTACATTATGATACATCATAATGGAATGTTGCATTATGACATCATAATGGAATTTGGCATTATGACATCATAATGGAATTTTGCATTATGACATCATAATGGAATGTTGCATTATGACATCATAATGGAATTTTTACATTATGACATCATAATGGAATTTTGCATTATGACATCATAATGGAATGTTGCATTATGACATCATAATGGAATTTGGCATTATGACATCATAATGGAATTTTGCATTGACATCATAATGGAATGTTGCACTATGACATCATAATGGAATTTTGCATTATGACATCATAATAGAATTTTTACATTATGACATCATAATGGAATTTTTACTTTATGACATCATAATGGAATGTTGCATTATGACATCATAATGGAATTTTGTATTATGACATCATAATGGAATGTTGCATTATGACATCATAATGGAATTTTTACATTATGACATCATAATGGAATTTTGCATTATGACATCATAATGGAATTTTGCATTATGACATCATAATAGAATTTTTACATTATGACATCATAATGGAATTTTTACATTATGACATCATAATGGAATTTTGCATTATGACATCATAATGGAATGTTGCATTATGACATCATAATGGAATGTTGCATTATGACATCATAATGGAATTTTGCATTATGACATTATAATGGAATATTGCATTATGACATCATAATGGAATTTTTACATTATGACATCATAATGGAATGTTGCATTATGACATCATAATGGAATTTTGCATTATGACATCATAATGGAATGTTGCATTATGACATCATAATAGAATTTTTACATTATGACATCATAATGGAATTTTGCATTATGACATCATAATGGAATGTTGCATTATGACATCATAATGGAATTTGGCATTATGACATCATAATGGAATTTTGCATTATGACATCATAATGGAATGTTGCATTATGACATCATAATGGAATTTTTACATTATGACATCATAATGGAATGTTGCATTATGACATCATAATGGAATTTGGCATTATGACATCATAATGGAATTTTGCATTGACATCATAATGGAATGTTGCATTATGACATCATAATGGAATTTTGCATTATGACATAATGGAATTTTGCATTATGACATCATAATGGAATGTTGCATTATGACATCATAATGGAATTTTTACATTATGACATCATAATGGAATGTTGCATTATGACATCATAATGGAATTTTGCATTATGACATCATAATGGAATGTTGCATTATGACATCATAATGGAATTTTTACTTTATGACATCATAATGGAATTTTGCATTATGACATCATAATGGAATTTTTACATTATGACATCATAATGGAATTTTTACTTTATGACATCATAATGGAATGTTGCATTATGACATCATAATGGAATGTTGCATTATGACATCATAATGGAATTTTTACATTATGACATCATAATGGAATTTTTACATTATGACATCATAATGGAATGTTGCATTATGACATCATAATGGAATTTTGCATTATGACATCATAATGGAATGTTGCATTATGACATCATAATGGAATTTTGCATTATGACATCATAATAGAATTTTTACATTATGACATCATAATGGAATTTTTACTTTATGACATCATAATGGAATTTTGCATTATGACATCATAATGGAATGTTACATTATGATGTCATAATGTAAAAATTCCATTATGTCATTATGGAATGTTGCATTATGACATCATAATGGAATTTTTACATTATGACATCATAATGGAATTTTGCATTATGACATCATAATGGAATGTTGCATTATGACATCATAATGGAATTTGGCATTATGACATCATAATGGAATTTTGCATTATGACATCATAATGAAATGTTGCATTATGACATCATAATGGAATTTTTACATTATGACATCATAATGGAATGTTGCATTATAACATCATAATGGAATTTTTACATTATGACATCATAATGGAATGTTGCATTATGACATCATAATGGAATTTTTACATTATGACATCATAATGGAATTTTGCATTATGACATCATAATGGAATTTTGCATTATGACATCATAATGGAATGTTACATTATGACATCATAATGGAATTTTGCATTATGACATCATAATGGAATGTTGCATTATGACATCATAATGGAATTTTGCATTATGACATCATAATGGAATGTTGCATTATGACATCCTAATGGAATGTTGCATTATAACATCATAATGGAATTTTTACATTATGACATCATAATGGAATGTTGCATTATGACATCATAATGGAATTTTTACATTATGACATCATAATGGAATTTTGCATTATGACATCATAATGGAATTTTTACTTTATGACATCATAATGGAATTTTGCATTATGACATCATAATGGAATATTTACATTATGACATCATAATGGAATTTTGTATTATGACATAATATAATTTTGCATTATGACATCATAATGGAATGTTGCATTATGACATCATAATGGAATTTTTACATTATGACATCATAATGGAATGTTGCATTATGACATCATAATGGAATGTTGCATTATGACATCATAATGGAATGTTGCATTATGACATCATAATGGAATTTTGCATTATGACATAATATAATTTTGCATTATGACATCATAATGGAATGTTGCATTATGACATCATAATGGAATTTTGCATTATGACATCATAATGGAATGTTACATTATGATGTCATAATGTAAAAATTCCATTATGTCATAATGGAATGTTGCATTATGACATCATAATGGAATTTTTACATTATGACATCATAATGGAATTTTGCATTATTACATCATAATGGAATGTTGCATTATGACATCATAATGGAATTTGGCATTATGACATCATAATGGAATTTTGCATTATGACATCATAATGGAATGTTGCATTATGACATCATAATGGAATTTTTACATTATGACATCATAATGGAATGTTGCATTATGACATCATAATGGAATTTTGCATTATGACATCATAATGGAATGTTGCATTATGACATCATAATGGAATGTTACATTATGACATCATAATGGAATGTTGCATTATGACATCATAATGGAATGTTACATTATGACATCATAATGGAATTTTGTATTATGACATCATAATGGAATGTTGCATTATGACATCATAATGGAATTTTTACATTATGACATCATAATGGAATGTTGCATTATGACATCATAATGGAATTTGGCATTATGACATCATAATGGAATTTTGCATTATGACATCATAATGGAATGTTGCATTATGACATCATAATGGAATTTTTACATTATGACATCATAATGGAATGTTGCATTATGACATCATAATGGAATTTTGCATTATGACATCATAATGGAATGTTGTATTATGACATCATAATGGAATTTTGCATTATGACATCATAATGGAATTTTGCATTATGACTTCATAATGGAATGTTGAATTATGACATCATAATGGAATTTTGCATTAGGACATCATAATGGAATGTTACATTATGACATCATAATAAAATTTTGCATTATGACATCATAATTCAATTTTTACATTATGACATCATAATGGCATTTTGCATTATGACATCATAATGGAATTTTTACATTATGACATCATAATGTAATTTTGCATTATGATATCATAATAGAATTTTTACATTATGACATCATAATGGAATTTTGCATTATGACATCATAATGGAATTTTTACATTATGACATCATAATGGAATTTTGCATTATGACATCATAATGGAATGTTGCATTATGACATCATAATGTAATTTTTACATTATGACATCATAATGGAATTTTGCATTATGACATCATAATGGAATGTTGCATTATGACATCATAATGGAATGTTGCATTATGACATCATAATGGAATTTGGCATTATGACATCATAATGGAATTTTGCATTATGACATCATAATGGTAAGTTGCATTATGACATCATAATGGCATTTTGCATTATGACATCATAATGGAATGTTGCATTATGACATCATAATGGAATTTTTACATTATGACATCATAATGGAATTTTGCATTATGACATCATAATGGAATGTTGCATTATGACATCATAATGGAATGTTGCATTATGACATCATAATGGTATGTTGCATTATGACATCATAATGGAATGTTGCATTATGACATCATAATGGAATGTTACATTATGACATCATAATGGAATTTTTACATTATGACATCATAATGGAATTTTGCATTATGACATCACAATGGAATTTTGCATTATGACATCATAATGGAATGTTACATTATGACATCATAATGGAATGTTGCATTATGACATCATAATGGAATGTTACATTATGACATCATAATGGAATTGTGTATTATGACTTCATAATGGAATGTTGCATTATGACATCATAATGGAATTTTGCATTATGACATCATAATGGAATTTTGCATTAGGACATCATAATGGAATGTTACATTATGACATCATAATAAAATTTTGCATTATGACATCATAATTCAATTTTTACATTATGACATCATAATGGCATTTTGCATTATGACATCATAATGGAATTTTGCATTATGACATCATAATGGAATTTTTACATTATGACATCATAATGGAATTTTGCATTATGACATCATAATGGAATGTTGCATTATGACATCATAATGGAATTTTTACATTATGACATCATAATGGAATTTTGCATTATGACATCATAATGGAATGTTGCATTATGACATCATAATGGAATTTGGCATTATGACATCATAATGGAATTTTGCATTATGACATCATAATGGAATGTTGCATTATGACATCATAATGGAATGTTGCATTATGACATCATAATGGAATGTTGCATTATGACATCATAATGGAATTTTTACATTATGACATCACAATGGAATTTTGCATTATGACATCATAATGGAATGTTACATTATGACATATAATGGAATTTTGCATTATGAGATCATAATGGAATGTTGCATTATGACATCATAATGGAATTTTGCATTATGACATCATAATGGAATGTTGCATTATGACATCATAATGGAATGTTGCATTATGACATCATAATGGAATTTTGCATTGTGACATCATAATGGAATGTTGCATTATGACATCATAATGGAATTTTTACATTATGACATCATAATGGAATTTTGCATTATGACATCATAATGGAATTTTGCATTATGACATCATAATGGAATGTTACATTATGACATCATAATGGAATTTTGCATTATGACATCATAATGGAATTTTACATTTTGACTTCATAATGGAATTTTGCATTATGACATCATGATGGAATGTTACATTATGACATCATAATGGAATTTTGCATTATGACATCATAATGGAATGTTACATTATGACATCATAATGGAATTTTGCATTATGACATCATAATGGAATGTTGCATTATGACATCATAATGGCATTTTGCATTATGACATCATAATGGAATTTTGCATTATGACATCATAATAGAATTTTTACATTATGACATCATAATGGAATTTTGCATTATGACATCATAATGGAATTTTTACATTATGACATCATAATGGAATTTTGCATTATGACATCATAATGGAATGTTGCATTATGACATCATAATGGAATTTTTACATTATGACATTATAATGGAATTTTGCATTATGACATCATAATGGAATGTTGCATTATGACATCATAATGGAATTTGGCATTATGACATCATAATGGAATTTTGCATTATGACATCATAATGGAATGTTGCATTATGACATCATAATGGAATGTTGCATTATGACATCATAATGGAATGTTGCATTATGACATCATAGTGGAATTTTTACATTATGACATCACAATGGAATTTTGCATTATGACATCATAATGGAATGTTACATTATGACATATAATGGAATTTTGCATTATGACATCATAATGGAATGTTGCATTATGACATCATAATGGAATTTTGCATTATGACATCATAATGGAATGTTGCATTATGACATCATAATGGAATGTTGCATTATGACATCATAATGGAATTTTGCATTGTGACATCATAATGGAATGTTGCATTATGACATCATAATGGAATTTTTACATTATGACATCATAATGGAATTTTGCATTATGACATCATAATGGAATTTTGCATTATGACATCATAATGGAATGTTACATTATGACATCATAATTGAATTTTGCATTATGACATCATAATGGAATTTTACATTTTGACTTCATAATGGAATTTTGCATTATGACATCATAATGGAATGTTACATTATGACATCATAATGGAATTTTGCATTATGACATCATAATGGAATGTTACATTATGACATCATAATGGAATTTTGCATTATGACATCATAATGGAATGTTGCATTATGACATCATAATGGAATTTTTACATTATGACATCATAATGGAATTTTGCATTATGACATCATAATGGAATGTTACATTATGACATATAATGGAATTTTGCATTATGACATCATAATGGAATGTTGCATTATGACATCATAATGGAATTTTGCATTATGACATCATAATGGAATGTTGCATTATGACATCATAATGGAATGTTGCATTATGACATCATAATGGAATTTTGCATTGTGACATCATAATGGAATGTTGCATTATGACATCATAATGGAATTTTTACATTATGACATCATAATGGAATTTTGCATTATGACATCATAATGGAATTTTGCATTATGACATCATAATGGAATGTTACATTATGACATCATAATTGAATTTTGCATTATGACATCATAATGGAATTTTTACTTTATGACATCATAATGGAATTTTGCATTATGACATCACAATGGAATGTTGCATTATGACATTATAATGGAATTTGGCATTATGACATCATAATGGAATTTTGCATTATGACATCATAATGGGATTTTGCATTATGACATCATAATGTAATTTTGCATAATGACATCATAATGGAATTTTTACATTATGACATCATCATGGAATTTTGCATTATGACATCATAATGGAATGTTACATTATGACATCATAATGTAATTTTGCATTATGACATCATAATGGAATGTTGCATTATGACATCATAATGGAATGTTGCATTATGACATCATAATGGAATGTTGCATTATGACATCATAATGGAATTTTGCATTATGACATCATAATGGAATTTTTACATTATGACATCATAATGGAATTTTGCATTATGACATCATAATGGAATGTTACATTATGACATCATAATTGAATTTTGCATTATGACATCATAATGGAATGTTGCATTATGACATCATAATGGAATTTTGCATTATGACATCATAATGGAATTTTGCATTATGACATCATAATGGAATGTTACATTATGACATCATAATGGAATGTTGCATTATGACATCATAATGGAATGTTGCATTATGACATCATAATGGAATTTTACATTATGACATCATAATGGAATTTTGCATTATGACATCATGATGTAATTTTTACATTATGACATCATAATGGAATGTTACATTATGACATCATAATGGAATTTTTACATTATGACATCATAATGGAATTTTTACATTATGACATCATAATGGAATATTGCATTATGACATCACAATGGAATTTTGCATTATGACATCATAATGGAATGTTACATTATGACATCATAATGGAATGTTGCATTATGACATCATAATGGAATTTTTACATTATGACATCATAATGGAATTTTGCATTATGACATCATAATGGAATGTTACATTATGACATCATAATGGAATTTTGCATTATGACATCATAATGGAATGTTGCATTATGACATCATAATGGCATTTTGCATTATGACATCATAATGGAATTTTGCATTATGACATCATAATAGAATTTTTACATTATGACATCATAATGGAATTTTGCATTATGACATCATAATGGAATTTTTACATTATGACATCATAATGGAATTTTGCATTATGACATCATAATGGAATGTTGCATTATGACATCATAATGGAATTTTTACATTATGACATTATAATGGAATTTTGCATTATGACATCATAATGGAATGTTGCATTATGACATCATAATGGAATTTGGCATTATGACATCATAATGGAATTTTGCATTATGACATCATAATGGAATGTTGCATTATGACATCATAATGGAATGTTGCATTATGACATCATAATGGAATGTTGCATTATGACATCATAGTGGAATTTTTACATTATGACATCACAATGGAATTTTGCATTATGACATCATAATGGAATGTTACATTATGACATATAATGGAATTTTGCATTATGACATCATAATGGAATGTTGCATTATGACATCATAATGGAATTTTGCATTATGACATCATAATGGAATGTTGCATTATGACATCATAATGGAATGTTGCATTATGACATCATAATGGAATTTTGCATTGTGACATCATAATGGAATGTTGCATTATGACATCATAATGGAATTTTTACATTATGACATCATAATGGAATTTTGCATTATGACATCATAATGGAATTTTGCATTATGACATCATAATGGAATGTTACATTATGACATCATAATTGAATTTTGCATTATGACATCATAATGGAATTTTACATTTTGACTTCATAATGGAATTTTGCATTATGACATCATAATGGAATGTTACATTATGACATCATAATGGAATTTTGCATTATGACATCATAATGGAATGTTACATTATGACATCATAATGGAATTTTGCATTATGACATCATAATGGAATGTTGCATTATGACATCATAATGGAATTTTTACATTATGACATCATAATGGAATTTTGCATTATGACATCATAATGGAATGTTACATTATGACATATAATGGAATTTTGCATTATGACATCATAATGGAATGTTGCATTATGACATCATAATGGAATTTTGCATTATGACATCATAATGGAATGTTGCATTATGACATCATAATGGAATGTTGCATTATGACATCATAATGGAATTTTGCATTGTGACATCATAATGGAATGTTGCATTATGACATCATAATGGAATTTTTACATTATGACATCATAATGGAATTTTGCATTATGACATCATAATGGAATTTTGCATTATGACATCATAATGGAATGTTACATTATGACATCATAATTGAATTTTGCATTATGACATCATAATGGAATTTTTACTTTATGACATCATAATGGAATTTTGCATTATGACATCACAATGGAATGTTGCATTATGACATTATAATGGAATTTGGCATTATGACATCATAATGGAATTTTGCATTATGACATCATAATGGGATTTTGCATTATGACATCATAATGTAATTTTGCATAATGACATCATAATGGAATTTTTACATTATGACATCATCATGGAATTTTGCATTATGACATCATAATGGAATGTTACATTATGACATCATAATGTAATTTTGCATTATGACATCATAATGGAATGTTGCATTATGACATCATAATGGAATGTTGCATTATGACATCATAATGGAATGTTGCATTATGACATCATAATGGAATTTTGCATTATGACATCATAATGGAATTTTTACATTATGACATCATAATGGAATTTTGCATTATGACATCATAATGGAATGTTACATTATGACATCATAATTGAATTTTGCATTATGACATCATAATGGAATGTTGCATTATGACATCATAATGGAATTTTGCATTATGACATCATAATGGAATTTTGCATTATGACATCATAATGGAATGTTACATTATGACATCATAATGGAATGTTGCATTATGACATCATAATGGAATGTTGCATTATGACATCATAATGGAATTTTACATTATGACATCATAATGGAATTTTGCATTATGACATCATGATGTAATTTTTACATTATGACATCATAATGGAATGTTACATTATGACATCATAATGGAATTTTTACATTATGACATCATAATGGAATTTTTACATTATGACATCATAATGGAATATTGCATTATGACATCACAATGGAATTTTGCATTATGACATCATAATGGAATGTTACATTATGACATCATAATGGAATGTTGCATTATGACATCATAATGGAATTTTTACATTATGACATCATAATTGAATTTTGCATTATGACATCATAATGGAATGTTACATTATGACATCATAATGGAATGTTGCATTATGACATCATAATTCAATTTTTACATTATGACATCATAATGGCATTTTGCATTAGGACATCATAATGGAATTTTTACATTATGACATCATAATGGAATTTTGCATTATGACATCATAATAGAGTTTTTACATCATGACATCATAATGGAATTTTGCATTATGACATCATAATGGAATTTTTACATTATGACATCATAATGGAATTTTGCATTATGACATCATAATGGAATTTTGCATTATGACATCATAATGGAATGTTACATTATGACATCATAATGGAATTTTGCATTATGACATCATAATGGAATGTTGCATTGTGACATCTTAATGGAATTTTGCATTATGACATCATAATGGAATTTTACATTTTGACTTCATAATGGAATTTTGCATTATGACATCATAATGGAATGTTACATTATGACATCATAATGGAATTTTACATTATGACATCATAATGGAATTTTACATTATGACATCATAATGGAATTTTACATTATGACATCATAATGGAATTTTCCATTATGACATCATAATGGAATTTTCCATTATGACATCATAATGGAATTTTGCATTATGACATCATAATGGAATGTTACATTATGACATCATAATGGAATTTTGCATTATGACATCATAATGGAATTTTGCATTATGACATCATAATGGAATTTTACATTATGACATCATAATGGAATGTTACATTATGACATCATAATGGACTTTTGCATTATGACATCATAATGGAATGTTACATTATGACATCATAATGGAATTTTGCATTATGACATCATAATGGGATGTTACATTATGACATCATAATGGAATTTTGCATTATGACATCATAATGGGATGTTACATTATGACATCATAATGGAATTTTGCATTATATCATCATAATGGAGTTTTGCATTATGGCATCATAATGGAATGTTACATTATGACATCATAATGGAATTTTGCATTATGACATCATAATGGAATGTTACATTATGACATCATAATGGAATTTTGCATTATGACATCATAATGGAATGTTGCATTATGACATCATAATGGAATTTTTACTTTATGACATCATAATGGAATTTTGCATTATGACATCATAATGGAATTTTGCATTATGACATCATAATGGAATGTTACATTATGACATCATAATGGAATGTTGCATTATGACATCATAATGGAATTTTTACATTATGACATCATAATTGAATTTTGCATTATGACATCATAATGGAATGTTACATTATGACATCATAATGGAATGTTGCATTATGACATCATAATTCAATTTTTACATTATGACATCATAATGGCATTTTGCATTATGACATCATAATGGAATTTTTACATTATGACATCATAATGGAATTTTGCATTATGACATCATAATGGAATTTTTACATTATGACATCATAATGGAATTTTGCATTATGACATCATAATGGAATGTTGCATTATGACATCATAATGGGATTTTTACATTATGACATCATAATGGAATGTTGCATTATGACATCATAATGGAATGTTGCATTATGACATCATAATGGAATGTTGCATTATGACATCATAATGGAATGTTGCATTATGACATCATAATGGAATGTTGCATTATGACATCATAATGGAATGTTGCATTATGACATCATAATGGAATTTTTACATTATGATATCACAATGGAATTTTGCATTATGACATCATAATGGAATGTTACATTATGACATCATAATGGAATTTTGCATTATGACATCATAATGGAATGTTGCATTATGACATCATAATGGAATTTTGCATTATGACATCATAATGGAATGTTGCATTATGACATCATAATGGAATGTTGCATTATGACATCATAATGGAATTTTGCATTGTGACATCATAATGGAATGTTGCATTATGACATCATAATGGAATTTTTACATTATGACATCATAATGGAATTTTGCATTATGCATCATAATGGAATTTTGCATTATGACATCATAATGGAATGTTACATTATGACATCATAATGGAATTTTGCATTATGACATCATAATGGAATTTTACATTTTGACTTCATATTGGAATTTTGCATTATGACATCATAATGGAATGTTACATTATGACATCATAATGGAATTTTACATTATGACATCCTAATGGAATTTTGCATTGTGACATCATAATGGAATTTTGCATTATGACATCATAATGGAATTTTACATTATGACATCATAATGGAATTTTACACTATGACATCATAATGGAATTTTGCATTATGACATCATAATGGGATGTTACATTATGACATCATAATGGAATTTTGCATTCTGACATCAAAATGGAATGTTGCATTGTGACATCATAATGGAATTTTGCATTATGACATCATAATGGAATTTTACATTATGACATCATAATGGAATTTTACATTATGACATCATAATGGAATTTTGCATTGTGACATCATAATGGAATGTTGCATTATGACATCATAATGGAATTTTTACATTATGACATCATAATTGAATTTTGCATTATGACATCATAATGGAATGTTACATTATGACATCATAATGGAATGTTGCATTATGACATCATAATTAATTTTTTACATTATGACATCATAATGGCATTTTGCATTATGACATCATAATGGAATTTTTACATTATGACATCATAATGGAATTTTGCATTATGACATCATAATAGAATTTTTACATCATGACATCATAATGGAATTTTGCATTATGACATCATAATGGAATTTTTACATTATGACATCATAATGGAATTTTGCATTATGACTAGAGATGAGCGAACACGTTCGGCTCCGCCCCTTTTTCGCCCGAACACCGAACTTTGCGAACACTTCAGTGTTCGGGCGAAAAAGCTCGGGGGCCGCCGTGGCAGCGCGGGGGGGTGCGGCGGGGAGTGGGGGGGAGAGGGAGAGAGAGAGGGCTCCCCCCTGTTCCCCGCTACTGCCGCCCGCGCCGCCGCGCATCTCCCCGCCCCCCGGCGGCACCCGGATACTTACGCGCGAACACTGCAGTGTTCGGCAAAGCCGGTGTCCGGGTGCGGATGTGTCCGTAACGGACACGTTCGCTCATCCCTAATTATGACATCATAATGGAATTTTGCATTATGACATCATAATGGAATGTTACATTATGACATCATAATGGAATTTTGCATTATGACATCATAATGGAATGTTGCATGGTGACAGCATAATGGAATTTTGCATTATGACATCATAATGGAATTTTACATTTTGACTTCATAATGGAATGTTGCATTATGACATCATAATGGAATGTTACATTATGACATCATAATGGAATTTTACATTATGACATCATAATGGAATTTTCCATTATGACATCATAATGGAATTTTGCATTATGACATCATAATGGAATGTTACATTATGACATCATAATGAAATTTTGCATTATGACATCATAATGGAATTTTGCATTATGACATCCTAATGGAATTTTACATTATGACATCATAATGGAATGTTACATTATGACATCATAATTGACTTTTGCATTATGACATCATAATGGAATGTTACATTATGACATCATAATGGAATTTTGCATTATGACATCATAATGGAATTTTGCATTATGCCATCATAATAGAATTTTGCATTATGACATCATAATGGAATTTTCCATTATGACATCATAATGGTATTTTGCATTATGGCATCATAATGGAATGTTACATTATGACATCATAAGGGAATTTTGCATTATGATATCATAATGGAATGTTACATTATGACATCATAATGGAATGTTGCATTATGACATCATAATTCAATTTTTACATTATGACATCATAATGGAGTTTTGCATTATGCCATCATAATAGAATTTTGCATTATGACATCATAATGGAATTTTCCATTATGACATCATAATGGTATTTTGCATTATGGCATCATAATGGAATGTTACATTATGACATCATAAGGGAATTTTGCATTATGACATCATAATGGAATGTTACATTATGACATCATAATGGAATGTTGCATTATGACATCATAATTCAATTTTTACATTATGACATCATAATGGCATTTTGCATTATGACATCATCATGGAATTTTTACATTATGACATCATAATGGAATTTTGCATTATGACATCATAATGGAATTTTTACATTATGACATCATAATGGAATTTTGCATTATGACAACATAATGGAATGTTGCATTATGACATCATAATGGAATTTTGCATTATGACATAATGGAATTTTGCATTATGACATCATAATGGAATGTTGCATTATGACATCATAATGGAATTTTTACATTATGACATCATAATGGAATGTTGCATTATGACATCATAATGGAATTTTGCATTATGACATCATAATGGAATGTTGCATTATGACATCATAATGGAATTTTTACTTTATGACATCATAATGGAATTTTGCATTATGACATCATAATGGAATTTTTACATTATGACATCATAATGGAATTTTTACTTTATGACATCATAATGGAATGTTGCATTATGACATCATAATGGAATGTTGCATTATGACATCATAATGGAATTTTTACATTATGACATCATAATGGAATTTTTACATTATGACATCATAATGGAATGTTGCATTATGACATCATAATGGAATTTTGCATTATGACATCATAATGGAATGTTGCATTATGACATCATAATGGAATTTTGCATTATGACATCATAATAGAATTTTTACATTATGACATCATAATGGAATTTTTACTTTATGACATCATAATGGAATTTTGCATTATGACATCATAATGGAATGTTACATTATGATGTCATAATGTGAAAATTCCATTATGTCATTATGGAATGTTGCATTATGACATCATAATGGAATTTTTACATTATGACATCATAATGGAATTTTGCATTATGACATCATAATGGAATGTTGCATTATGACATCATAATGGAATTTGGCATTATGACATCATAATGGAATTTTGCATTATGACATCATAATGAAATGTTGCATTATGACATCATAATGGAATTTTTACATTATGACATCATAATGGAATGTTGCATTATAACATCATAATGGAATTTTTACATTATGACATCATAATGGAATGTTGCATTATGACATCATAATGGAATTTTTACATTATGACATCATAATGGAATTTTGCATTATGACATCATAATGGAATGTTACATTATGACATCATAATGGAATTTTGCATTATGACATCATAATGGAATGTTGCATTATGACATCATAATGGAATTTTGCATTATGACATCATAATGGAATGTTGCATTATGACATCCTAATGGAATGTTGCATTATAACATCATAATGGAATTTTTACATTATGACATCATAATGGAATGTTGCATTATGACATCATAATGGAATTTTTACATTATGACATCATAATGGAATTTTGCATTATGACATCATAATGGAATTTTTACTTTATGACATCATAATGGAATTTTGCATTATGACATCATAATGGAATATTTACATTATGACATCATAATGGAATTTTGCATTATGACATAATATAATTTTGCATTATGACATCATAATGGAATTTTTACATTATGACATCATAATGGAATTTTGCCATATGACATCATAATGGAATGTTGCATTATGACATCATAATGGAATTTGGCATTATGACATCATAATGGAATTTTGCATTATGACATCATAATGGAATGTTGCATTATGACATCATAATGGAATGTTGCATTATGACATCATAATGGAATGTTGCATTATGACATCATAATGGAATTTTTACATTATGACATCACAATGGAATTTTGCATTATGACATCATAATGGAATGTTACATTATGACATCATAATGGAATTTTGCATTATGACATCATAATGGAATGTTGCATTATGACATCATAATGGAATTTTGCATTATGACATCATAATGGAATGTTGCATTATGACATCATAATGGAATGTTGCATTATGACATCATAATGGAATTTTGCATTGTGACATCATAATGGAATTTTGCATTGTGACATCATAATGGAATGTTGCATTATGACATCATAATGGAATTTTTACATTATGACATCATAATGGAATTTTGCATTATGCATCATAATGGAATTTTGCATTATGACATCATAATGGAATTTTACATTTTGACTTCATAATGGAATTTTGCATTATGACATCATAATGGAATGTTACATTATGACATCATAATGGAATTTTACATTATGACATCCTAATGGAATTTTGCATTGTGACATCATAATGGAATTTTGCATTATGACATCATAATGGAATTTTACATTATGACATCATAATGGAATTTTACATTATGACATCATAATGGAATTTTGCATTATGACATCATAATGGGATGTTACATTATGACATCATAATGGAATTTTGCATTATGACATCATAATGGAATGTTGCATTGTGACATCATAATGGAATTTTGCATTATGACATCATAATGGAATTTTACATTATGACATCATAATGGAATTTTACATTATGACATCATAATGGAATTTTGCATTGTGACATCATAATTTAATGTTGCATTATGACATCATAATGGAATTTTTACATTATGACATCATAATTGAATTTTGCATTATGACATCATAATGGAATGTTACATTATGACATCATAATGGAATGTTGCATTATGACATCATAATTCTATTTTTACATTATGACATCATAATGGCATTTTGCATTATGACATCATAATGGAATTTTTACATTATGACATCATAATGGAATTTTGCATTATGACATCATAATAGAATTTTTACATCATGACATCATAATGGAATTTTGCATTATGACATCATAATGGAATTTTTACATTATGACATCATAATGGAATTTTGCATTATGACTAGAGATGAGCGAACACGTTCGGCTCCGCCCCTTTTTCGCCCGAACACCGAACTTTGCGAACACTTCAGTGTTCGGGCGAAAAAGTTCGGGGGCCGCCGTGGCAGCGCGGGGGGGTGCGGCGGGGAGTGGGGGGGAGAGGGAGAGAGAGAGGGCTCCCCCCTGTTCCCCGCTACTGCCGCCCGCGCCGCCGCGCATCTCCCCGCCCCCCGGCGGCACCCAGACACTTACGCGCGAACACTGCAGTGTTCGGCAAAGCCGGTGTCCGGGTGCGGATGTGTCCGTAACGGACACGTTCGCTCATCCCTAATTATGACATCATAATGGAATTTTGCATTATGACATCATAATGGAATTTTGCATTATGACATCATAATGGAATGTTGCATTGTGACATCATAATGGAATTTTGCATTATGACATCATAATGGAATTTTACATTTTGACTTCATAATGGAATTTTGCATTATGACATCATAATGGAATGTTACATTATGACATCATAATGGAATTTTACATTATGACATCATAATGGAATTTTCCATTATGACATCATAATGGAATTTTGCATTATGACATCATAATGGAATGTTACATTATGACATCATAATGGAATTTTGCATTATGACATCATAATGGAATTTTGCATTATGACATCATAATGGAATTTTACATTATGACATCATAATGGAATGTTACATTATGACATCATAATGGACTTTTGCATTATGACATCATAATGGAATGTTACATTATGACATCATAATGGAATTTTGCATTATGACATCATAATGGAGTTTTGCATTATGACATCATAATAGAATTTTGCATTATGACATCATAATGGAATTTTCCATTATGACATCATAATGGAATTTTGCATTATGGCATCATAATGGAATGTTACATTATGACATCATAATGGAATTTTGCATTATGACATCATAATGGAATGTTACATTATGACATCATAATGGAATTTTGCATTATGACATCATAATGGAATGTTGCATTATGACATCATAATGGAATTTTTACTTTATGACATCATAATGGAATTTTGCATTATGACATCATAATGGAATTTTGCATTATGACATCATAATGGAATGTTACATTATGACATCATAATGGAATGTTGCAGTATGACATCATAATGGAATTTTTACATTATGACA
Source organism: Eleutherodactylus coqui (assembly GCA_035609135.1). Classification (NCBI taxonomy): domain Eukaryota; kingdom Metazoa; phylum Chordata; class Amphibia; order Anura; family Eleutherodactylidae; genus Eleutherodactylus; species Eleutherodactylus coqui. The sequence continues at coordinate 270,137,453 of CM069409.1, read as the reverse complement.
TCATAATTGAATTTTGCATTATGACATCATAATGGAATGTTACATTATGACATCATAATGGAATGTTGCATTATGACATCATAATTCAATTTTTACATTATGACATCATAATGGCATTTTGCATTATGACATCATAATGGAATTTTTACATTATGACATCATAATGGAATTTTGCATTATGACATCATAATGGAATTTTTACATTATGACATCATAATGGAATTTTGCATTATGACATCATAATGGAATGTTGCATTATGACATCATAATGGAATTTTTACATAATGACATCATAATGGAATTTTGCATTATGACATCATAATGGAATGTTGCATTATGACATCATAATGGAATTTGGCATTATGACATCATAATGGAATTTTGCATTATGACATCAAAATGGAATGTTGCATTTTGACATCATAATGGAATGTTGCATTATGACATCATAATGGAATGTTGCATTATGACATCATAATGGAATTTTTACATTATGACATCACAATGGAATTTTGCATTATGACATCATAATGGAATGTTACATTATGACATCATAATGGAATTTTGCATTATGACATCATAATGGAATGTTGCATTATGACATCATAATGGAATTTTGCATTATGACATCATAATGGAATGTTGCATTATGACATCATAATGGAATTTTTACATTATGACATCATAATGGAATTTTGCATTGTGACATCATAATGGAATGTTGCATTATGACATCATAATGGAATGTTGCATTATAACATCATAATGGAATTTTGCATTATGACATCATAATGGAATGTTGCATTATGACATCATAATGGAATGTTACATTATGACATCGTAATGGAATTTTGCATTATGACATCATAATGGAATGTTGAATTATGACATCATAATGGAATGTTGCATTATGACATCATAATGGAATGTTGCATTATGACATCATAATGGAATTTTTACATTATGACATCACAATGGAATTTTGCATTATGACATCATAATGGAATGTTACATTATGACATCATAATGGAATGTTGCATTATGACATCATAATGGGATGTTACATTATGACATCATAATGGATTTTTGCATTATGACATCATAATGAAATTTTTACATTATGACATCATAATGGAATTTTGTGTTATGACATCATAATGGAATGTTACATTATGACATCATAATTGAATTTTGCATTATGACATCATAATGGAATGTCGCATTATGACATCATAATGGAATTTTGCTTTATGACATCATAATGGAATGTTGCATTATGACATCATAATGGAATGTTGCATTATGACATCATAATGGAATTTTTACATTATGACATCATAATGGAATTTTGCATTATGACATCATAATGGAATGTTGCATTATGACATCATAATGGAATTTTTACATTATGACATCATAATGGAATTTTGCATTATGACATCATAATGGAATGTTACATTATGACATCATAATGGAATGTTGCATTATGACATCATAATGGAATGTTGCATTATGACATCATAATGGAATTTTACATTATGACATCATAATGGAATTTTGCATTATGACATCACAATGGAATTTTGCATTATGGCATCATAATGGAATGTTACATTATGACATCATAATGGAATGTTGCATTATGACATCATAATGGAATTTTGCATTATGACATCATAATGGAATTGTGTATTATGACATCATAATGGAATTTTGCATTATGACATCATAATGGAATTTTTACATTATGACATCATAATGGAATTTTGCATTATGACATCATAATGGAATGTTGCATTATGACATCATAATGGAATTTTGCATTATGACATCATAATGGAATGTAGCATTATGACATCATAATGGAATTTTGCATTATGACATCATAATAGAATTTTTACATTATGACATCATAATGGAATTTTTACTTTATGACATCATAATGGAATTTTGCATTATGACATCATAATGGAATGTTACATTATGACATCATAATGGAATGTTGCATTATGACATCATAATGGAATGTTGCATTATGACATCATAATGGAATGTTGCATTATGACATCATAATGGAATGTTGCATTATGACATCATAATGGAATTTTACATTATGACATCATAATGGAATTTTGCATTATGACATCACAATGGAATTTTGCATTATGGCATCATAATGGAATGTTACATTATGACATCATAATGGAATGTTGCATTATGACATCATAATGGAATGTTACATTATGACATCATAATGGAATTGTGTATTATGACATCATAATGGAATTTTGCATTATGACATCATAATGGAATTTTTACATTATGACATCATAATGGAATTTTGCATTATGACATCATAATGGAATGTTGCATTATGACATCATAATGGAATTTTGCATTATGACATCATAATGGAATGTAGCATTATGACATCATAATGGAATTTTGCATTATGACATCATAATAGAATTTTTACATTATGACATCATAATGGAATTTTTACTTTATGACATCATAATGGAATTTTGCATTATGACATCATAATGGAATTTTGCATTGTGACATCATAATGGAATGTTGCATTATGACATCATAATGGAATGTTGCATTATAACATCATAATGGAATTTTGCATTATGACATCATAATGGAATGTTGCATTATGACATCATAATGGAATGTTACATTATGACATCGTAATGGAATTTTGCATTATGACATCATAATGGAATGTTGAATTATGACATCATAATGGAATGTTGCATTATGACATCATAATGGAATGTTGCATTATGACATCATAATGGAATTTTTACATTATGACATCACAATGGAATTTTGCATTATGACATCATAATGGAATGTTACATTATGACATCATAATGGAATGTTGCATTATGACATCATAATGGGATGTTACATTATGACATCATAATGGATTTTTGCATTATGACATCATAATGAAATTTTTACATTATGACATCATAATGGAATTTTGTGTTATGACATCATAATGGAATGTTACATTATGACATCATAATTGAATTTTGCATTATGACATCATAATGGAATGTCGCATTATGACATCATAATGGAATTTTGCTTTATGACATCATAATGGAATGTTGCATTATGACATCATAATGGAATGTTGCATTATGACATCATAATGGAATTTTTACATTATGACATCATAATGGAATTTTGCATTGTGACATCATAATGGAATGTTGCATTATGACATCATAATGGAATGTTGCATTATAACATCATAATGGAATTTTGCATTATGACATCATAATGGAATGTTGCATTATGACATCATAATGGAATGTTACATTATGACATCGTAATGGAATTTTGCATTATGACATCATAATGGAATGTTGAATTATGACATCATAATGGAATGTTGCATTATGACATCATAATGGAATGTTGCATTATGACATCATAATGGAATTTTTACATTATGACATCACAATGGAATTTTGCATTATGACATCATAATGGAATGTTACATTATGACATCATAATGGAATGTTGCATTATGACATCATAATGGGATGTTACATTATGACATCATAATGGATTTTTGCATTATGACATCATAATGAAATTTTTACATTATGACATCATAATGGAATTTTGTGTTATGACATCATAATGGAATGTTACATTATGACATCATAATTGAATTTTGCATTATGACATCATAATGGAATGTCGCATTATGACATCATAATGGAATTTTGCTTTATGACATCATAATGGAATGTTGCATTATGACATCATAATGGAATGTTGCATTATGACATCATAATGGAATTTTTACATTATGACATCATAATGGAATTTTGCATTATGACATCATAATGGAATGTTGCATTATGACATCATAATGGAATTTTTACATTATGACATCATAATGGAATTTTGCATTATGACATCATAATGGAATGTTACATTATGACATCATAATGGAATGTTGCATTATGACATCATAATGGAATGTTGCATTATGACATCATAATGGAATTTTACATTATGACATCATAATGGAATTTTGCATTATGACATCACAATGGAATTTTGCATTATGGCATCATAATGGAATGTTACATTATGACATCATAATGGAATGTTGCATTATGACATCATAATGGAATTTTGCATTATGACATCATAATGGAATTGTGTATTATGACATCATAATGGAATTTTGCATTATGACATCATAATGGAATTTTTACATTATGACATCATAATGGAATTTTGCATTATGACATCATAATGGAATGTTGCATTATGACATCATAATGGAATTTTGCATTATGACATCATAATGGAATGTAGCATTATGACATCATAATGGAATTTTGCATTATGACATCATAATAGAATTTTTACATTATGACATCATAATGGAATTTTTACTTTATGACATCATAATGGAATTTTGCATTATGACATCATAATGGAATGTTACATTATGACATCATAATGGAATGTTGCATTATGACATCATAATGGAATGTTGCATTATGACATCATAATGGAATGTTGCATTATGACATCATAATGGAATGTTGCATTATGACATCATAATGGAATTTTACATTATGACATCATAATGGAATTTTGCATTATGACATCACAATGGAATTTTGCATTATGGCATCATAATGGAATGTTACATTATGACATCATAATGGAATGTTGCATTATGACATCATAATGGAATGTTACATTATGACATCATAATGGAATTGTGTATTATGACATCATAATGGAATTTTGCATTATGACATCATAATGGAATTTTTACATTATGACATCATAATGGAATTTTGCATTATGACATCATAATGGAATGTTGCATTATGACATCATAATGGAATTTTGCATTATGACATCATAATGGAATGTAGCATTATGACATCATAATGGAATTTTGCATTATGACATCATAATAGAATTTTTACATTATGACATCATAATGGAATTTTTACTTTATGACATCATAATGGAATTTTGCATTATGACATCATAATGGAATGTTACATTATGACATCATAATGGAATGTTGCATTATGACATCATAATGGAATTTTGCATTATGACATCATAATGGAATTTTTACATTATGACATCATAATGGAATTTTGCATTATGACATCATAATGGAATGTTACATTATGACATCATAATGGAATGTTGCATTATGACATCATAATGGAATGTTACATTATGACATCATAATGGAATTTTGTATTATGACATCATAATGGAATTTTGCATTATGACATCATAATAGAATTTTTACATTATGACATCATAATGGAATTTTGCATTATGACATCATAATGGAATGTTATATTATGACTTCATAATGGAATGTTGCATTATAACATCATAATGGAATTTTGCATTATGACATCATAATGGAATGTTGCATTATGACATCATAATGGAATGTTACATTATGACATCGTAATGGAATTTTGCATTATGACATCATAATGGAATGTTGAATTATGACATCATAATGGAATGTTGCATTATGACATAATAATGGAATGTTGCATTATGACATCATAATGGAATTTTTACATTATGACATCACAATGGAATTTTGCATTATGACATCATAATGGAATGTTACATTATGACATCATAATGGAATGTTGCATTATGACATCATAATGGAATGTTGCATTATGACATCATAATGGAATGTTGCATTATGACATCATAATGGAATTTTGCATTATGACATCATAATGGAATGTTGCATTATGACATCATAATGGAATTTTTACATTATGACATCATAATGGAATGTTGCATTATGACATCATAATGGAATTTTGCATTATGACATCATAATGGAATTGTGTATTATGACATCATAATGGAATTTTGCATTATGACATCATAATGGAATTTTTACATTATGACATCATAATGGAATTTTGCATTATGACATCATAATGGAATGTTGCATTATGACATCATAATGGAATTTTGCATTATGACATCATAATGAAATGTAGCATTATGACATCATAATGGAATTTTGCATTATGACATCATAATAGAATTTTTACATTATGACATCATAATGGAATTTTTACTTTATGACATCATAATGGAATTTTGCATTATGACATCATAATGGAATGTTACATTATGACATCATAATGGAATGTTGCATTATGACATCATAATGGAATGTTGCATTATGACATCATAATGGAATGTTGCATTATGACATCATAATGGAATGTTGCATTATGACATCATAATGGAATTTTACATTATGACATCATAATGGAATTTTGCATTATGACATCACAATGGAATTTTGCATTATGGCATCATAATGGAATGTTACATTATGACATCATAATGGAATGTTGCATTATGACATCATAATGGAATGTTACATTATGACATCATAATGGAATTGTGTATTATGACATCATAATGGAATTTTGCATTATGACATCATAATGGAATTTTTACATTATGACATCATAATGGAATTTTGCATTATGACATCATAATGGAATGTTGCATTATGACATCATAATGGAATTTTGCATTATGACATCATAATGGAATGTAGCATTATGACATCATAATGGAATTTTGCATTATGACATCATAATAGAATTTTTACATTATGACATCATAATGGAATTTTTACTTTATGACATCATAATGGAATTTTGCATTATGACATCATAATGGAATGTTACATTATGACATCATAATGGAATGTTGCATTATGACATCATAATGGAATTTTGCATTATGACATCATAATGGAATTTTTACATTATGACATCATAATGGAATTTTGCATTATGACATCATAATGGAATGTTACATTATGACATCATAATGGAATGTTGCATTATGACATCATAATGGAATGTTACATTATGACATCATAATGGAATTTTGTATTATGACATCATAATGGAATTTTGCATTATGACATCATAATAGAATTTTTACATTATGACATCATAATGGAATTTTGCATTATGACATCATAATGGAATGTTATATTATGACTTCATAATGGAATGTTGCATTATAACATCATAATGGAATTTTGCATTATGACATCATAATGGAATGTTGCATTATGACATCATAATGGAATGTTACATTATGACATCGTAATGGAATTTTGCATTATGACATCATAATGGAATGTTGCATTATGACATCATAATGGAATTTTGCATTATGACATCATAATGAAATGTAGCATTATGACATCATAATGGAATTTTGCATTATGACATCATAATAGAATTTTTACATTATGACATCATAATGGAATTTTTACTTTATGACATCATAATGGAATTTTGCATTATGACATCATAATGGAATGTTACATTATGACATCATAATGGAATGTTGCATTATGACATCATAATGGAATGTTGCATTATGACATCATAATGGAATGTTGCATTATGACATCATAATGGAATGTTGCATTATGACATCATAATGGAATTTTACATTATGACATCATAATGGAATTTTGCATTATGACATCACAATGGAATTTTGCATTATGGCATCATAATGGAATGTTACATTATGACATCATAATGGAATGTTGCATTATGACATCATAATGGAATGTTACATTATGACATCATAATGGAATTGTGTATTATGACATCATAATGGAATTTTGCATTATGACATCATAATGGAATTTTTACATTATGACATCATAATGGAATTTTGCATTATGACATCATAATGGAATGTTGCATTATGACATCATAATGGAATTTTGCATTATGACATCATAATGGAATGTAGCATTATGACATCATAATGGAATTTTGCATTATGACATCATAATAGAATTTTTACATTATGACATCATAATGGAATTTTTACTTTATGACATCATAATGGAATTTTGCATTATGACATCATAATGGAATGTTACATTATGACATCATAATGGAATGTTGCATTATGACATCATAATGGAATTTTGCATTATGACATCATAATGGAATTTTTACATTATGACATCATAATGGAATTTTGCATTATGACATCATAATGGAATGTTACATTATGACATCATAATGGAATGTTGCATTATGACATCATAATGGAATGTTACATTATGACATCATAATGGAATTTTGTATTATGACATCATAATGGAATTTTGCATTATGACATCATAATAGAATTTTTACATTATGACATCATAATGGAATTTTGCATTATGACATCATAATGGAATGTTATATTATGACTTCATAATGGAATGTTGCATTATAACATCATAATGGAATTTTGCATTATGACATCATAATGGAATGTTGCATTATGACATCATAATGGAATGTTACATTATGACATCGTAATGGAATTTTGCATTATGACATCATAATGGAATGTTGAATTATGACATCATAATGGAATGTTGCATTATGACATCATAATGGAATTTTTACATTATGACATCACAATGGAATTTTGCATTATGACATCATAATGGAATGTTACATTATGACATCATAATGGAATGTTGCATTATGACATCATAATGGAATGTTGCATTATGACATCATAATGGAATGTTGCATTATGACATCATAATGGAATTTTGCATTATGACATCATAATGGAATGTTGCATTATGACATCATAATGGAATTTTTACATTATGACATCATAATGGAATGTTGCATTATGACATCATAATGGAATTTTGCATTATGACATCATAATGGAATGTTGCATTATGACATCATAATGGAATTTTGCATTATGACATCATAATGGAATGTTACATTATGACATCATAATGGAATGTTGCATTATGACATCATAATGGAATGTTGCATTATGACATCATAATGGAATGTTGCATTATGACATCATAATGGAATGTTGCATTATGACATCATAATGGAATTTTTACATTATGACATCATAATGGAATTTTGCATTATGACATCATAATGGAATGTTGCATTATGACATCATAATGGAATTTGGCATTATGACATCATAATGGAATTTGGCATTATGACATCATAATGGAATTTTGCATTATGACATCATAATGGAATTTTGCATAATGACATCATAATGGAATTTTTACATTATGACATAATGGAATTTTGCATTATGACATCATAATGGAATGTTACATTATGACATCATAATTGAATTTTGCATTATGACATCATAATGGAATGTTGCATTATGACATCATAATGGAATTTTGCATTATGACATCATAATGGAATGTTGCATTATGACATCATAATGGAATTTTTACTTTATGACATCATAATGGAATTTTGCATTATGACATCATAATGGAATGTTACATTATGACATCATAATGGAATTTTGCATTATGACATCATAATGGAATGTTACATTATGACATCATAATGGAATGTTGCATTATGACATCATAATGGAATGTTACATTATGACATCATAATGGAATTTTGTATTATGACATCATAATGGAATGTTATATTATGACATCATAATGGAATGTTGCATTATGACATCATAATGGAATTTTGCATTATGACATCATAATGGAATTTTTACATTATGACATCATAATGGAATTTTGCATTATGGCATCATAATGGAATTTTTACATTATGACATCATAATGGAATTTTGCATTATGACATCATAATTCAATTTTTACATTATGACATCATAATGTAATTTTGCATTATGACATCATAATAGAATTTTTACATTATGACATCATAATGGAATTTTGCATTATGGCATCATAATGGAATTTTTACATTATGACATCATAATGGAATTTTGCATTATGACATCATAATGGAATGTTGCATTATGACATAACAATGGAATTTTTACATTATGACATCATAATGGAATTTTGCATTATGACATCATAATGGAATGTTGCATTATGACATCATAATGGAATTTGGCATTATGACATCATAATGGAATTTTGCATTATGACATCATAATGGTAAGTTGCATTATGACATCATAATGGAATGTTGCATTATGACATCATAATGGAATTTTTACATTATGACATCATAATTGAATTTTGCATTATGACATCATAATGGAATGTTACATTTTGACATCATAATGGAATGTTGCATTATGACATCATAATTCAATTTTTACATTATGACATCATAATGGCATTTTGCATTATGACATCATAATGGAATTTTTACATTATGACATCATAATGGAATTTTGCATTATGACATCATAATGGAATTTTTACATTATGACATCATAATGGAATTTTGCATTATGACATCATAATGGAATGTTGCATTATGACATCATAATGGAATTTTGCATTATGACATCATAATGGAATGTAGCATTATGACATCATAATGGAATTTTGCATTATGACATCATAATAGAATTTTTACATTATGACATCATAATGGAATTTTTACTTTATGACATCATAATGGAATTTTGCATTATGACATCATAATGGAATGTTACATTATGACATCATAATGGAATGTTGCATTATGACATCATAATGGAATTTTGCATTATGACATCATAATGGAATTTTTACATTATGACATCATAATGGAATTTTGCATTATGACATCATAATGGAATGTTACATTATGACATCATAATGGAATGTTGCATTATGACATCATAATGGAATGTTACATTATGACATCATAATGGAATTTTGTATTATGACATCATAATGGAATTTTGCATTATGACATCATAATAGAATTTTTACATTATGACATCATAATGGAATTTTGCATTATGACATCATAATGGAATGTTATATTATGACTTCATAATGGAATGTTGCATTATAACATCATAATGGAATTTTGCATTATGACATCATAATGGAATGTTGCATTATGACATCATAATGGAATGTTACATTATGACATCGTAATGGAATTTTGCATTATGACATCATAATGGAATGTTGAATTATGACATCATAATGGAATGTTGCATTATGACATAATAATGGAATGTTGCATTATGACATCATAATGGAATTTTTACATTATGACATCACAATGGAATTTTGCATTATGACATCATAATGGAATGTTACATTATGACATCATAATGGAATGTTGCATTATGACATCATAATGGAATGTTGCATTATGACATCATAATGGAATGTTGCATTATGACATCATAATGGAATTTTGCATTATGACATCATAATGGAATGTTGCATTATGACATCATAATGGAATTTTTACATTATGACATCATAATGGAATGTTGCATTATGACATCATAATGGAATTTTGCATTATGACATCATAATGGAATTGTGTATTATGACATCATAATGGAATTTTGCATTATGACATCATAATGGAATTTTTACATTATGACATCATAATGGAATTTTGCATTATGACATCATAATGGAATGTTGCATTATGACATCATAATGGAATTTTGCATTATGACATCATAATGAAATGTAGCATTATGACATCATAATGGAATTTTGCATTATGACATCATAATAGAATTTTTACATTATGACATCATAATGGAATTTTTACTTTATGACATCATAATGGAATTTTGCATTATGACATCATAATGGAATGTTACATTATGACATCATAATGGAATGTTGCATTATGACATCATAATGGAATGTTGCATTATGACATCATAATGGAATGTTGCATTATGACATCATAATGGAATGTTGCATTATGACATCATAATGGAATTTTACATTATGACATCATAATGGAATTTTGCATTATGACATCACAATGGAATTTTGCATTATGGCATCATAATGGAATGTTACATTATGACATCATAATGGAATGTTGCATTATGACATCATAATGGAATGTTACATTATGACATCATAATGGAATTGTGTATTATGACATCATAATGGAATTTTGCATTATGACATCATAATGGAATTTTTACATTATGACATCATAATGGAATTTTGCATTATGACATCATAATGGAATGTTGCATTATGACATCATAATGGAATTTTGCATTATGACATCATAATGGAATGTAGCATTATGACATCATAATGGAATTTTGCATTATGACATCATAATAGAATTTTTACATTATGACATCATAATGGAATTTTTACTTTATGACATCATAATGGAATTTTGCATTATGACATCATAATGGAATGTTACATTATGACATCATAATGGAATGTTGCATTATGACATCATAATGGAATTTTGCATTATGACATCATAATGGAATTTTTACATTATGACATCATAATGGAATTTTGCATTATGACATCATAATGGAATGTTACATTATGACATCATAATGGAATGTTGCATTATGACATCATAATGGAATGTTACATTATGACATCATAATGGAATTTTGTATTATGACATCATAATGGAATTTTGCATTATGACATCATAATAGAATTTTTACATTATGACATCATAATGGAATTTTGCATTATGACATCATAATGGAATGTTATATTATGACTTCATAATGGAATGTTGCATTATAACATCATAATGGAATTTTGCATTATGACATCATAATGGAATGTTGCATTATGACATCATAATGGAATGTTACATTATGACATCGTAATGGAATTTTGCATTATGACATCATAATGGAATGTTGCATTATGACATCATAATGGAATTTTGCATTATGACATCATAATGAAATGTAGCATTATGACATCATAATGGAATTTTGCATTATGACATCATAATAGAATTTTTACATTATGACATCATAATGGAATTTTTACTTTATGACATCATAATGGAATTTTGCATTATGACATCATAATGGAATGTTACATTATGACATCATAATGGAATGTTGCATTATGACATCATAATGGAATGTTGCATTATGACATCATAATGGAATGTTGCATTATGACATCATAATGGAATGTTGCATTATGACATCATAATGGAATTTTACATTATGACATCATAATGGAATTTTGCATTATGACATCACAATGGAATTTTGCATTATGGCATCATAATGGAATGTTACATTATGACATCATAATGGAATGTTGCATTATGACATCATAATGGAATGTTACATTATGACATCATAATGGAATTGTGTATTATGACATCATAATGGAATTTTGCATTATGACATCATAATGGAATTTTTACATTATGACATCATAATGGAATTTTGCATTATGACATCATAATGGAATGTTGCATTATGACATCATAATGGAATTTTGCATTATGACATCATAATGGAATGTAGCATTATGACATCATAATGGAATTTTGCATTATGACATCATAATAGAATTTTTACATTATGACATCATAATGGAATTTTTACTTTATGACATCATAATGGAATTTTGCATTATGACATCATAATGGAATGTTACATTATGACATCATAATGGAATGTTGCATTATGACATCATAATGGAATTTTGCATTATGACATCATAATGGAATTTTTACATTATGACATCATAATGGAATTTTGCATTATGACATCATAATGGAATGTTACATTATGACATCATAATGGAATGTTGCATTATGACATCATAATGGAATGTTACATTATGACATCATAATGGAATTTTGTATTATGACATCATAATGGAATTTTGCATTATGACATCATAATAGAATTTTTACATTATGACATCATAATGGAATTTTGCATTATGACATCATAATGGAATGTTATATTATGACTTCATAATGGAATGTTGCATTATAACATCATAATGGAATTTTGCATTATGACATCATAATGGAATGTTGCATTATGACATCATAATGGAATGTTACATTATGACATCGTAATGGAATTTTGCATTATGACATCATAATGGAATGTTGAATTATGACATCATAATGGAATGTTGCATTATGACATCATAATGGAATTTTTACATTATGACATCACAATGGAATTTTGCATTATGACATCATAATGGAATGTTACATTATGACATCATAATGGAATGTTGCATTATGACATCATAATGGAATGTTGCATTATGACATCATAATGGAATGTTGCATTATGACATCATAATGGAATTTTGCATTATGACATCATAATGGAATGTTGCATTATGACATCATAATGGAATTTTTACATTATGACATCATAATGGAATGTTGCATTATGACATCATAATGGAATTTTGCATTATGACATCATAATGGAATGTTGCATTATGACATCATAATGGAATTTTGCATTATGACATCATAATGGAATGTTACATTATGACATCATAATGGAATGTTGCATTATGACATCATAATGGAATGTTGCATTATGACATCATAATGGAATGTTGCATTATGACATCATAATGGAATGTTGCATTATGACATCATAATGGAATTTTTACATTATGACATCATAATGGAATTTTGCATTATGACATCATAATGGAATGTTGCATTATGACATCATAATGGAATTTGGCATTATGACATCATAATGGAATTTGGCATTATGACATCATAATGGAATTTTGCATTATGACATCATAATGGAATTTTGCATAATGACATCATAATGGAATTTTTACATTATGACATAATGGAATTTTGCATTATGACATCATAATGGAATGTTACATTATGACATCATAATTGAATTTTGCATTATGACATCATAATGGAATGTTGCATTATGACATCATAATGGAATTTTGCATTATGACATCATAATGGAATGTTGCATTATGACATCATAATGGAATTTTTACTTTATGACATCATAATGGAATTTTGCATTATGACATCATAATGGAATGTTACATTATGACATCATAATGGAATTTTGCATTATGACATCATAATGGAATGTTACATTATGACATCATAATGGAATGTTGCATTATGACATCATAATGGAATGTTACATTATGACATCATAATGGAATTTTGTATTATGACATCATAATGGAATGTTATATTATGACATCATAATGGAATGTTGCATTATGACATCATAATGGAATTTTGCATTATGACATCATAATGGAATTTTTACATTATGACATCATAATGGAATTTTGCATTATGGCATCATAATGGAATTTTTACATTATGACATCATAATGGAATTTTGCATTATGACATCATAATTCAATTTTTACATTATGACATCATAATGTAATTTTGCATTATGACATCATAATAGAATTTTTACATTATGACATCATAATGGAATTTTGCATTATGGCATCATAATGGAATTTTTACATTATGACATCATAATGGAATTTTGCATTATGACATCATAATGGAATGTTGCATTATGACATAACAATGGAATTTTTACATTATGACATCATAATGGAATTTTGCATTATGACATCATAATGGAATGTTGCATTATGACATCATAATGGAATTTGGCATTATGACATCATAATGGAATTTTGCATTATGACATCATAATGGTAAGTTGCATTATGACATCATAATGGAATGTTGCATTATGACATCATAATGGAATTTTTACATTATGACATCATAATTGAATTTTGCATTATGACATCATAATGGAATGTTACATTTTGACATCATAATGGAATGTTGCATTATGACATCATAATTCAATTTTTACATTATGACATCATAATGGCATTTTGCATTATGACATCATAATGGAATTTTTACATTATGACATCATAATGGAATTTTGCATTATGACATCATAATGGAATTTTTACATTATGACATCATAATGGAATTTTGCATTATGACATCATAATGGAATGTTGCATTATGACATCATAATGGAATTTTTACATTATGACATCATAATGGAATTTTGCATTATGACATCATAATGGAATGTTGCATTATGACATCATAATGGAATTTGGCATTATGACATCATAATGGAATTTTGCATTATGACATCATAATGGTAAGTTGCATTATGACATCATAATGGAATGTTGCATTATGACATCATAATGGAATGTTGCATTATGACATCATAATGGAATTTTTACATTATGACATCACAATGGAATTTTGCATTATGACATCATAATGGAATGTTACATTATGACATCATAATGGAATTTTGCATTATGACATCATAATGAAATGTTGCATTATGACATCATAATGGCATTTTGCATTATGACATCATAATGTAATGTTGCATTATGACATCATAATGGAATGTTGCATTATGACATCATAATGGAATGTTGCATTATGACATCATAATGGAATGTTACATTTTGCCATCATAATTGAATTTTGCATTATGACATCATAATGGAATGTCGCATTATGACATCATAATGGAATTTTGCTTTATGACATCATAATGGAATGTTGCATTATGACATCATAATGGAATGTTGCATTATGACATCATAATGGAATTTTTACATTATGACATCATAATGGAATTTTGCATTATGACATCATAATGGAATGTTGCATTATGACATCATAATGGAATTTTTACATTATGACATCATAATGGAATTTTGCATTATGACATCATAATGGAATGTTACATTATGACATCATAATGGAATTTTTACATTATGACATAATGGAATTTTGCATTATGACATCATAATGGAATGTTACATTATGACATCATAATGGAATTTTGCATTATGACATCATAATGGAATGTTGCATTATGACATCATAATGGAATTTTTACATTATGACATCATAATGGAATTTTGCATTATGACATCATAATGGATATGTACATTATGACATCATAATGGAATTTTTACATTATGACATAATGGAATTTTGCATTATGACATCATAATGGAATGTTACATTATGACATCATAATTGAATTTTGCATTATGACATCATAATGGAATGTTGCATTATGACATCATAATGGAATTTTGCATTATGACATCATAATGGAATGTTGCATTATGACATCATAATGGAATTTTTACTTTATGACATCATAATGGAATTTTGCTTTATGACATCATAATGGAATGTTGCATTATGACATCATAATGGAATGTTGCATTATGACATCATAATGGAATTTTTACATTATGACATCATAATGGAATGTTGCATTATGACATCATAATGGAATGTTGCATTATGACATAATAATGGAATTTTTACATTATGACATCATAATGGAATTTTGCATTATGACATCATAATGGAATTTTTACATTATGACATCATAATGGAATTTTGCATTATGACATCATAATGGAATGTTACATTATGACATCATAATGGAATGTTGCATTATGACATCATAATGGAATGTTGCATTATGACATCATAATGGAATTTTACATTATGACATCATAATGGAATTTTGCATTATGACATCACAATGGAATTTTGCATTATGACATCATAATGGAATGTTACATTATGACATCATAATGGAATGTTGCATTATGACATCATAATGGAATTTTTACATTATGACATCATAATGGAATTTTGCATTATGACATCATAATGGAATGTTACATTATGACATCATAATGGAATGTTGCTTTATGACATCATAATGGAATGTTGCATTATGACATCATAATGGAATGTTACATTATGACATCATAATGGAATTGTGTATTATGACATCATAATGGAATTTTGCATTATGACATCATAATGGAATTTTTACATTATGACATCATAATGGAATTTTGCATTATGACATCATAATGGAATGTTGCATTATGACATCATAATGGAATTTTGCACTATGACATCATAATGGAATGTAGCATTATGACATCATAATGGAATTTTGCATTATGACATCATAATAGAATTTTTACATTATGACATCATAATGGAATTTTTACTTTATGACATCATAATGGAATTTTGCATTATGACATCATAATGGAATGTTACATTATGACATCATAATGGAATGTTGCATTATGACATCATAATGGAATTTTGCATTATGACATCATAATGGAATTTTTACATTATGACATCATAATGGAATTTTGCATTATGACATCATAATGGAATGTTACATTATGACATCATAATGGAATGTTGCATTATGACATCATAATGGAATGTTACATTATGACATCATAATGGAATTTTGTATTATGACATCATAATGGAATTTTGCATTATGACATCATAATAGAATTTTTACATTATGACATCATAATGGAATTTTGCATTATGACATCATAATGGAATGTTATATTATGACTTCATAATGGAATGTTGCATTATGACATCATAATGGAATGTTACATTATGACATCGTAATGGAATTTTGCATTATGACATCATAATGGAATGTTGAATTATGACATCATAATGGAATGTTGCATTATGACATCATAATGGAATGTTGCATTATGACATCATAATGGAATTTTTCCATTATGACATCACAATGGAATTTTGCATTATGACATCATAATGGAATGTCACATTATGACATCACAATGGAATTTTGCATTATGACATCATAATGGAATGTCACATTATGACATCATAATGGAATTTTGCATTATGACATCATAATGGAATGTTGCATTATGACATCATAATGGAATGTTGCATTATGACATCATAATGGAATTTTGCATTATGACATCATAATGGAATGTTGCATTATGACATCATAATGGAATTTTTACATTATGACATCATAATGGAATTTTTACATTATGACATCATAATGGAATGTTGCATTATGACATCATAATGGAATTTTGCATTATGACATCATAATGGAATGTTACATTATGACATCATAATGGAATTTTGCATTATGACATCATAATGGAATGTTACATTATGACATCATAATGGAATGTTGCATTATGACATCATAATGGAATGTTGCATTATGACATCATAATGGAATGTTGCATTATGACATCATAATGGAATTTTTACATTATGACATCATAATGGAATTTTGCATTATGACATCATAATGGAATGTTGCATTATGACATCATAATGGAATGTTACATTATGACATCATAATGGAATGTTGCATTATGACATCATAATGGAATGTTGCATTATGACATCATAATGGAATGTTACATTATGACATCATAATGGCATTTTGCTTTATGCCATCATAATGGAATGTTGCATTATGACATCATAATGGAATGTTGCATTATGACATCATAATGGAATTTTTACATTATGACATCATAATGGAATGTTGCATTATGACATCATAATGGAATGTTGCATTATGACATCATAATGGAATTTTTACATTATGACATCATAATGGAATTTTGCATTATGACATCATAATGGAATGTTACATTATGACATCATAATGGAATTTGGCATTATGACATCATAATGGAATTTTGCATTATGACATCATAATGGTAAGTTGCATTATGACATCATAATGGAATGTTGCATTATGACATCATAATGGAATGTTGCATTATGACATCATAATGGAATTTTTACATTATGACATCACAATGGAATTTTGCATTATGACATCATAATGGAATGTTGCATTATGACATCATAATGGAATGTTGCATTATGACATCATAATGGAATTTTTACATTATGACATCATAATGGAATGTTACATTATGACATCATAATGGAATTTTGCATTATGACATCATAATGGAATGTTGCATTATGACATCATAATGGAATTTTGCATTATGACATCATAATGGAATGTTGCATTATGACATCATAATGGAATGTTGCATTATGACATCATAATGGAATGTTGCATTATGACATCATAATGGAATGTTACATTATGACATCATAATGGAATTTTTACATTATGACATCATAATGGAATTTTACATTATGACATCATAATGGAATTGTGTATTATGACATCATAATGGAATTTTGCATTATGACATCATAATGGAATTTTTACATTATGACATCATAATGGAATTTTGCATTATGACATCATAATGGAATGTTGCATTATGACATCATAATGGAATTTTGCATTATGACATCATAATGGAATGTAGCATTATGACATCATAATGGAATTTTGCATTATGACATCATAATAGAATTTTTACATTATGACATCATAATGGAATTTTTACTTTATGACATCATAATGGAATTTTGCATTATGACATCATAATGGAATGTTACATTATGACATCATAATGGAATGTTGCATTATGACATCATAATGGAATTTTGCATTATGACATCATAATGGAATTTTTACATTATGACATCATAATGGAATTTTGCATTATGACATCATAATGGAATGTTACATTATGACATCATAATGGAATGTTGCATTATGACATCATAATGGAATGTTACATTATGACATCATAATGGAATTTTGTATTATGACATCATAATGGAATTTTGCATTATGACATCATAATAGAATTTTTACATTATGACATCATAATGGAATTTTGCATTATGACATCATAATGGAATGTTATATTATGACTTCATAATGGAATGTTGCATTATAACATCATAATGGAATTTTGCATTATGACATCATAATGGAATTTTGCATTATGACATCATAATGGAATGTTACATTATGACATCGTAATGGAATTTTGCATTATGACATCATAATGGAATGTTGAATTATGACATCATAATGGAATGTTGCATTATGACATCTTATTGGAATGTTGCATTATGACATCATAATGGAATTTTTACATTATGACATCACAATGGAATTTTGCATTATGACATCATAATGGAATGTTACATTATGACATCATAATGGAATTTTGCATTATGACATCATAATGGAATGTTGCATTATGACATCATAATGGAATTTTGCATTATGACATCATAATGGAATTTTTACATTATGACATCATAATGGAATTTTGCATTATGACATCATAATGGAATTTTTACATTATGACATCATAATGGAATTTTGCATTATGACATCATAATGGAATGTTACATTATGACATCGTAATGGAATTTTGCATTATGACATCATAATGGAATGTTGAATTATGACATCATAATGGAATGTTGCATTATGACATCATAATGGAATGTTGCATTATGACATCATAATGGAATTTTTACATTATGACATCACAATGGAATTTTGCATTATGACATCATAATGGAATGTCACATTATGACATCACAATGGAATTTTGCATTATGACATCATAATGGAATGTCACATTATGACATCATAATGGAATTTTGCATTATGACATCATAATGGAATGTTGCATTATGACATCATAATGGAATGTTGCATTATGACATCATAATGGAATTTTGCATTATGACATCATAATGGAATGTTGCATTATGACATCATAATGGAATTTTTACATTATGACATCATAATGGAATTTTTACATTATGACATCATAATGGAATGTTGCATTATGACATCATAATGGAATTTTGCATTATGACATCATAATGGAATGTTACATTATGACATCATAATGGAATTTTGCATTATGACATCATAATGGAATGTTACATTATGACATCATAATGGAATGTTGCATTATGACATCATAATGGAATGTTGCATTATGACATCATAATGGAATGTTGCATTATGACATCATAATGGAATTTTTACATTATGACATCATAATGGAATTTTGCATTATGACATCATAATGGAATGTTGCATTATGACATCATAATGGAATGTTACATTATGACATCATAATGGAATTTTGCATTATGACATCATAATGGAATGTTGCATTATGACATCATAATGGAATGTTGCATTATGACATCATAATGGAATGTTACATTATGACATCATAATGGAATTTTGCTTTATGCCATCATAATGGAATGTTGCATTATGACATCATAATGGAATGTTGCATTATGACATCATAATGGAATTTTTACATTATGACATCATAATGGAATGTTGCATTATGACATCATAATGGAATGTTGCATTATGACATCATAATGGAATTTTTACATTATGACATCATAATGGAATTTTGCATTATGACATCATAATGGAATGTTACATTATGACATCATAATGGAATTTGGCATTATGACATCATAATGGAATTTTGCATTATGACATCATAATGGTAAGTTGCATTATGACATCATAATGGAATGTTGCATTATGACATCATAATGGAATGTTGCATTATGACATCATAATGGAATTTTTACATTATGACATCACAATGGAATTTTGCATTATGACATCATAATGGAATGTTGCATTATGACATCATAATGGAATGTTGCATTATGACATCATAATGGAATTTTTACATTATGACATCATAATGGAATGTTACATTATGACATCATAATGGAATTTTGCATTATGACATCATAATGGAATGTTGCATTATGACATCATAATGGAATTTTGCATTATGACATCATAATGGAATGTTGCATTATGACATCATAATGGAATGTTGCATTATGACATCATAATGGAATGTTGCATTATGACATCATAATGAAATGTTACATTATGACATCATAATGGAATTTTTACATTATGACATCATAATGGAATTTTACATTATGACATCATAATGGAATTGTGTATTATGACATCATAATGGAATTTTGCATTATGACATCATAATGGAATTTTTACATTATGACATCATAATGGAATTTTGCATTATGACATCATAATGGAATGTTGCATTATGACATCATAATGGAATTTTGCATTATGACATCATAATGGAATGTAGCATTATGACATCATAATGGAATTTTGCATTATGACATCATAATAGAATTTTTACATTATGACATCATAATGGAATTTTTACTTTATGACATCATAATGGAATTTTGCATTATGACATCATAATGGAATGTTACATTATGACATCATAATGGAATGTTGCATTATGACATCATAATGGAATTTTGCATTATGACATCATAATGGAATTTTTACATTATGACATCATAATGGAATTTTGCATTATGACATCATAATGGAATGTTACATTATGACATCATAATGGAATGTTGCATTATGACATCATAATGGAATGTTGCATTATGACATCATAATGGAATGTTACATTATGACATCATAATGGAATTTTGTATTATGACATCATAATGGAATTTTGCATTATGACATCATAATAGAATTTTTACATTATGACATCATAATGGAATTTTGCATTATGACATCATAATGGAATGTTATATTATGACTTCATAATGGAATGTTGCATTATAACATCATAATGGAATTTTGCATTATGACATCATAATGGAATTTTGCATTATGACATCATAATGGAATGTTACATTATGACATCGTAATGGAATTTTGCATTATGACATCATAATGGAATGTTGAATTATGACATCATAATGGAATGTTGCATTATGACATCTTATTGGAATGTTGCATTATGACATCATAATGGAATTTTTACATTATGACATCACAATGGAATTTTGCATTATGACATCATAATGGAATGTTACATTATGACATCATAATGGAATTTTGCATTATGACATCATAATGGAATGTTGCATTATGACATCATAATGGAATTTTGCATTATGACATCATAATGGAATTTTTACATTATGACATCATAATGGAATTTTGCATTATGACATCATAATGGAATTTTTACATTATGACATCATAATGGAATTTTGCATTATGACATCATAATGGAATGTTGCATTATGACATCATAATGGAATTTTGCATTATGACATCATAATGGAATTTTTACATTATGACATCATAATGGAATTTTGCATTATGACATCATAATGGAATGTTACATTATGACATCATAATGGAATTTTGCATTATGACATCATAATGGAATGTTGCATTATGACATCATAATGGAATTTTGCATTATGACATCATAATGGAATGTTGCATTATGACATCATAATGGAATGTTGCATTATGACATCATAATGGAATTTTGCATTGTGACATCATAATGGAATGTTGCATTATGACATCATAATGGAATTTTTACATTATGACATCATAATGGAATTTTGCATTATGCATCATAATGGAATTTTGCATTATGACATCATAATGGAATTTTACATTTTGACTTCATAATGGAATTTTGCATTATGACATCATAATGGAATGTTACATTATGACATCATAATGGAATTTTACATTATGACATCCTAATGGAATTTTGCATTGTGACATCATAATGGAATTTTGCATTATGACATCATAATGGAATTTTACATTATGACATCATAATGGAATTTTACATTATGACATCATAATGGAATTTTGCATTATGACATCATAATGGGATGTTACATTATGACATCATAATGGAATTTTGCATTATGACATCATAATGGAATGTTGCATTGTGACATCATAATGGAATTTTGCATTATGACATCATAATGGAATTTTACATTATGACATCATAATGGAATTTTACATTATGACATCATAATGGAATTTTGCATTGTGACATCATAATGGAATGTTGCATTATGACATCATAATGGAATTTTTACATTATGACATCATAATTGAATTTTGCATTATGACATCATAATGGAATGTTACATTATGACATCATAATGGAATGTTGCATTATGACATCATAATTCAATTTTTACATTATGACATCATAATGGCATTTTGCATTATGACATCATAATGGAATTTTTACATTATGACATCATAATGGAATTTTGCATTATGACATCATAATAGAATTTTTACATCATGACATCATAATGGAATTTTGCATTATGACATCATAATGGAATTTTTACATTATGACATCATAATGGAATTTTGCATTATGACTAGAGATGAGCGAACACGTTCGGCTCCGCCCCTTTTTCGCCCGAACACCGAACTTTGCGAACACTTCAGTGTTCGGGCGAAAAAGTTCGGGGGCCGCCGTGGCAGCGCGGGGGGGTGCGGCGGGGAGTGGGGGGGAGAGGGAGAGAGAGAGGGCTCCCCCCTGTTCCCCGCTACTGCCGCCCGCGCCGCCGCGCATCTCCCCGCCCCCCGGCGGCACCCAGACACTTACGCGCGAACACTGCAGTGTTCGGCAAAGCCGGTGTCCGGGTGCGGATGTGTCCGTAACGGACACGTTCGCTCATCCCTAATTATGACATCATAATGGAATTTTGCATTATGACATCATAATGGAATTTTGCATTATGACATCATAATGGAATGTTGCATTGTGACATCATAATGGAATTTTGCATTATGACATCATAATGGAATTTTACATTTGACTTCATAATGGAATTTTGCATTATGACATCATAATGGAATGTTACATTATGACATCATAATGGAATTTTACATTATGACATCATAATGGAATTTTCCATTATGACATCATAATGGAATTTTGCATTATGACATCATAATGGAATTTTTACTTTATGACATCATAATGGAATTTTGCATTATGACATCATAATGGAATTTTGCATTATGACATCATAATGGAATGTTACATTATGACATCATAATGGAATGTTGCAGTATGACATCATAATGGAATTTTTACATTATGACATCATAATTGAATTTTGCATTATGACATCATAATGGAATGTTACATTATGACATCATAATGGAATTTTGCATTATGACATCATAATGGAATTTTGCATTATGACATCATAATGGAATTTTACATTATGACATCATAATGGAATGTTACATTATGACATCATAATGGACTTTTGCATTATGACATCATAATGGAATGTTACATTATGACATCATAATGGAATTTTGCATTATGACATCATAATGGAGTTTTGCATTATGACATCATAATAGAATTTTGCATTATGACATCATAATGGAATTTTCCATTATGACATCATAATGGAATTTTGCATTATGGCATCATAATGGAATGTTACATTATGACATCATAATGGAATTTTGCATTATGACATCATAATGGAATGTTACATTATGACATCATAATGGAATTTTGCATTATGACATCATAATGGAATGTTGCATTATGACATCATAATGGAATTTTTACTTTATGACATCATAATGGAATTTTGCATTATGACATCATAATGGAATTTTGCATTATGACATCATAATGGAATGTTACATTATGACATCATAATGGAATGTTGCAGTATGACATCATAATGGAATTTTTACATTATGACATCATAATTGAATTTTGCATTATGACATCATAATGGAATTTTGCATTATGACATCATAATGGAATTTTGCATTATGACATCATAATGGAATGTTACATTATGACATCATAATGGAATGTTGCATTATGACATCATAATTCAATTTTTACATTATGACATCATAATGGCATTTTGCATTATGACATCATAATGGAATTTTTACATTATGACATCATAATGGAATTTTGCATTATGACATCATAATGGAATTTTTACATTATGACATCATAATGGAATTTTGCATTATGACATCATAATGGAATGTTGCATTATGACATCATAATGGAATTTTTACATAATGACATCATAATGGAATTTTGCATTATGACATCATAATGGAATGTTGCATTATGACATCATAATGGAATTTGGCATTATGACATCATAATGGAATTTTGCATTATGACATCAAAATGGAATGTTGCATTATGACATCATAATGGAATGTTGCATTATGACATCATAATGGAATGTTGCATTATGACATCATAATGGAATTTTTACATTATGACATCACAATGGAATTTTGCATTATGACATCATAATGGAATGTTACATTATGACATCATAATGGAATTTTGCATTATGACATCATAATGGAATGTTGCATTATGACATCATAATGGAATTTTGCATTATGACATCATAATGGAATGTTGCATTATGACATCATAATGGAATGTTGCATTATGACATCATAATGGAATTTTGCATTGTGACATCATAATGGAATGTTGCATTATGACATCATAATGGAATGTTGCATTATAACATCATAATGGAATTTTGCATTATGACATCATAATGGAATGTTGCATTATGACATCATAATGGAATGTTACATTATGACATCGTAATGGAATTTTGCATTATGACATCATAATGGAATGTTGAATTATGACATCATAATGGAATGTTGCATTATGACATCATAATGGAATGTTGCATTATGACATCATAATGGAATGTTGCATTATGACATCATAATGGAATTTTTACATTATGACATCACAATGGAATTTTGCATTATGACATCATAATGGAATGTTACATTATGACATCATAATGGAATGTTGCATTATGACATCATAATGGAATGTTGCATTGTGACATCATAATGGAATTTTGCATTATGACATCATAATGGAATTTTACATTATGACATCATAATGGAATTTTACATTATGACATCATAATGGAATTTTGCATTGTGACATCATAATGGAATGTTGCATTATGACATCATAATGGAATTTTTACATTATGACATCATAATTGAATTTTGCATTATGACATCATAATGGAATGTTACATTATGACATCATAATGGAATGTTGCATTATGACATCATAATTCAATTTTTACATTATGACATCATAATGGCATTTTGCATTATGACATCATAATGGAATTTTTACATTATGACATCATAATGGAATTTTGCATTATGACATCATAATAGAATTTTTACATCATGACATCATAATGGAATTTTGCATTATGACATCATAATGGAATTTTTACATTATGACATCATAATGGAATTTTGCATTATGACTAGAGATGAGCGAACACGTTCGGCTCCGCCCCTTTTTCGCCCGAACACCGAACTTTGCGAACACTTCAGTGTTCGGGCGAAAAAGTTCGGGGGCCGCCGTGGCAGCGCGGGGGGGTGCGGCGGGGAGTGGGGGGGAGAAGGAGAGAGAGAGGGCTCCCCCCTGTTCCCCGCTACTGCCGCCCGCGCCGCCGCGCATCTCCCCGCCCCCCGGCGGCACCCAGACACTTACGCGCGAACACTGCAGTGTTCGGCAAAGCCGGTGTCCGGGTGCGGATGTGTCCGTAACGGACACGTTCGCTCGTCCCTAATTATGACATCATAATGGAATTTTGCATTATGACATCATAATGGAATTTTGCATTATGACATCATAATGGAATGTTGCATTGTGACATCATAATGGAATTTTGCATTATGACATCATAATGGAATTTTACATTTTGACTTCATAATGGAATTTTGCATTATGACATCATAATGGAATGTTACATTATGACATCATAATGGAATTTTACATTATGACATCATAATGGAATTTTCCATTATGACATCATAATGGAATTTTGCATTATGACATCATAATGGAATGTTACATTATGACATCATAATGGAATTTTGCATTATGACATCATAATGGAATTTTGCATTATGACATCATAATGGAATTTTACATTATGACATCATAATGGAATGTTACATTATGACATCATAATGGACTTTTGCATTATGACATCATAATGGAATGTTACATTATGACATCATAATGGAATTTTGCATTATGACATCATAATGGAGTTTTGCATTATGACATCATAATAGAATTTTGCATTATGACATCATAATGGAATTTTCCATTATGACATCATAATGGAATTTTGCATTATGGCATCATAATGGAATGTTACATTATGACATCATAATGGAATTTTGCATTATGACATCATAATGGAATGTTACATTATGACATCATAATGGAATTTTGCATTATGACATCATAATGGAATGTTGCATTATGACATCATAATGGAATTTTTACTTTATGACATCATAATGGAATTTTGCATTATGACATCATAATGGAATTTTGCATTATGACATCATAATGGAATGTTACATTATGACATCATAATGGAATGTTGCAGTATGACATCATAATGGAATTTTTACATTATGACATCATAATTGAATTTTGCATTATGACATCATAATGGAATGTTACATTATGACATCATAATGGAATGTTGCATTATGACATCATAATTCAATTTTTACATTATGACATCATAATGGCATTTTGCATTATGACATCATAATGGAATTTTTACATTATGACATCATAATGGAATTTTGCATTATGACATCATAATGGAATTTTTACATTATGACATCATAATGGAATTTTGCATTATGACATCATAATGGAATGTTGCATTATGACATCATAATGGAATTTTTACATAATGACATCATAATGGAATTTTGCATTATGACATCATAATGGAATGTTGCATTATGACATCATAATGGAATTTGGCATTATGACATCATAATGGAATTTTGCATTATGACATCAAAATGGAATGTTGCATTATGACATCATAATGGAATGTTGCATTATGACATCATAATGGAATGTTGCATTATGACATCATAATGGAATTTTTACATTATGACATCACAATGGAATTTTGCATTATGACATCATAATGGAATGTTACATTATGACATCATAATGGAATTTTGCATTATGACATCATAATGGAATGTTGCATTATGACATCATAATGGAATTTTGCATTATGACATCATAATGGAATGTTGCATTATGACATCATAATGGAATGTTGCATTATGACATCGTAATGGAATTTTGCATTATGACATCATAATGGAATGTTGAATTATGACATCATAATGGAATGTTGCATTATGACATCATAATGGAATGTTGCATTATGACATCATAATGGAATGTTGCATTATGACATCATAATGGAATTTTTACATTATGACATCACAATGGAATTTTGCATTATGACATCATAATGGAATGTTACATTATGACATCATAATGGAATGTTGCATTATGACATCATAATGGGATGTTACATTATGACATCATAATGGATTTTTGCATTATGACATCATAATGAAATTTTTACATTATGACATCATAATGGAATTTTGCGTTATGACATCATAATGGAATGTTACATTATGACATCATAATTGAATTTTGCATTATGACATCATAATGGAATGTCGCATTATGACATCATAATGGAATTTTGCTTTATGACATCATAATGGAATGTTGCATTATGACATCATAATGGAATGTTGCATTATGACATCATAATGGAATTTTTACATTATGACATCATAATGGAATTTTGCATTATGACATCATAATGGAATGTTGCATTATGACATCATAATGGAATTTTTACATTATGACATCATAATGGAATTTTGCATTATGACATCATAATGGAATGTTACATTATGACATCATAATGGAATGTTGCATTATGACATCATAATGGAATGTTGCATTATGACATCATAATGGAATGTTGCATTATGACATCATAATGGAATTTTACATTATGACATCATAATGGAATTTTGCATTATGACATCACAATGGAATTTTGCATTATGGCATCATAATGGAATGTTACATTATGACATCATAATGGAATGTTGCATTATGACATCATAATGGAATTTTGCATTATGACATCATAATGGAATTGTGTATTATGACATCATAATGGAATTTTGCATTATGACATCATAATGGAATTTTTACATTATGACATCATAATGGAATTTTGCATTATGACATCATAATGGAATGTTGCATTATGACATCATAATGGAATTTTGCATTATGACATCATAATGGAATGTAGCATTATGACATCATAATGGAATTTTGCATTATGACATCATAATAGAATTTTTACATTGTGACATCATAATGGAATTTTTACTTTATGACATCATAATGGAATTTTGCATTATGACATCATAATGGAATGTTACATTATGACATCATAATGGAATGTTGCATTATGACATCATAATGGAATGTTGCATTATGACATCATAATGGAATGTTGCATTATGACATCATAATGGAATGTTGCATTATGACATCATAATGGAATTTTACATTATGACATCATAATGGAATTTTGCATTATGACATCACAATGGAATTTTGCATTATGGCATCATAATGGAATTTTTACATTATGACATCATAATGGAATTTTGCATTATGACATCATAATGGAATGTTGCATTATGACATCATAATGGAATTTTGCATTATGACATCATAATGGAATGTAGCATTATGACATCATAATGGAATTTTGCATTATGACATCATAATAGAATTTTTACATTATGACATCATAATGGAATTTTTACTTTATGACATCATAATGGAATTTTGCATTATGACATCATAATGGAATGTTACATTATGACATCATAATGGAATGTTGCATTATGACATCATAATGGAATTTTGCATTATGACATCATAATGGATTTTTTACATTATGACATCATAATGGAATTTTGCATTATGACATCATAATGGAATGTTACATTATGACATCATAATGGAATGTTGCATTATGACATCATAATGGAATGTTACATTATGACATCATAATGGAATTTTGTATTATGACATCATAATGGAATTTTGCATTATGACATCATAATGGAATTTTGCATTATGACATCATAATGGAATGTTATATTATGACTTCATAATGGAATGTTGCATTATAACATCATAATGGAATTTTGCATTATGACAACATAATGGAATGTTGCATTATGACATCATAATGGAATGTTACATTATGACATCGTAATGGAATTTTGCATTATGACATCATAATGGAATGTTGAATTATGACATCATAATGGAATGTTGCATTATGACATAATAATGGAATGTTGCATTATGACATCATAATGGAATTTTTACATTATGACATCACAATGGAATTTTGCATTATGACATCATAATGGAATGTTGCATTATGACATCATAATGGAATTTTTACATTATGACATCATAATGGAATGTTGCATTATGACATCATAATGGAATTTTGCATTATGACATCATAATGGAATGTTGCATTATGACATCATAATGGAATTTTGCATTATGACATCATAATGGAATGTTACATTATGACATCATAATGGAATGTTGCATTATGACATCATAATGGAATGTTGCATTATGACATCATAATGGAATGTTGCATTATGACATCATAATGGAATGTTGCATTATGACATCATAATGGAATTTTTACATTATGACATCATAATGGAATTTTGCATTATGACATCATAATGGAATGTTGCATTATGACATCATAATGGAATTTGGCATTATGACATCATAATGGAATTTGGCATTATGACATCATAATGGAATTTTGCATTATGACATCATAATGGAATTTTGCATAATGACATCATAATGGAATTTTTACATTATGACATAATGGAATTTTGCATTATGACATCATAATGGAATGTTACATTATGACATCATAATTGAATTTTGCATTATGACATCATAATGGAATGTTGCATTATGACATCATAATGGAATTTTGCATTATGACATCATAATGGAATGTTGCATTATGACATCATAATGGAATTTTTACTTTATGACATCATAATGGAATTTTGCATTATGACATCATAATGGAATGTTACATTATGACATCATAATGGAATTTTGCATTATGACATCATAATGGAATGTTACATTATGACATCATAATGGAATGTTGCATTATGACATCATAATGGAATGTTACATTATGACATCATAATGGAATTTTGTATTATGACATCATAATGGAATTTTGCATTATGACATCATAATGGAATTTTTACATTATGACATCATAATGGAATTTTGCATTATGACATCATAATGGAATGTTATATTATGACTTCATAATGGAATGTTGCATTATGACATCATAATGGAATTTTGCATTATGACATCATAATGGAATTTTGCATTAGGACATCATAATGGAATGTTACATTATGACATCATAATAAAATTTTGCATTATGACATCATAATTCAATTTTTACATTATGACATCATAATGGCATTTTGCATTATGACATCATAATTCAATTTTTACATTATGACATCATAATGTAATTTTGCATTATGACATCATAATAGAATTTTTACATTATGACATCATAATGGAATTTTGCATTATGGCATCATAATGGAATTTTTACATTATGACATCATAATGGAATTTTGCATTATGACATCATAATGGAATGTTGCATTATGACATAACAATGGAATTTTTACATTATGACATCATAATGGAATTTTGCATTATGACATCATAATGGAATGTTGCATTATGACATCATAATGGAATTTGGCATTATGACATCATAATGGAATTTTGCATTATGACATCATAATGGTAAGTTGCATTATGACATCATAATGGAATGTTGCATTATGACATCATAATGGAATTTTTACATTATGACATCATAATTGAATTTTGCATTATGACATCATAATGGAATGTTACATTTTGACATCATAATGGAATGTTGCATTATGACATCATAATTCAATTTTTACATTATGACATCATAATGGCATTTTGCATTATGACATCATAATGGAATTTTTACATTATGACATCATAATGGAATTTTGCATTATGACATCATAATGGAATTTTTACATTATGACATCATAATGGAATTTTGCATTATGACATCATAATGGAATGTTGCATTATGACATCATAATGGAATTTTTACATTATGACATCATAATGGAATTTTGCATTATGACATCATAATGGAATGTTGCATTATGACATCATAATGGTATTTGGCATTATGACATCATAATGGAATTTTGCATTATGACATCATAATGGTAAGTTGCATTATGACATCATAATGGAATGTTGCATTATGACATCATAATGGAATGTTGCATTATGACATCATAATGGAATTTTTACATTATGACATCACAATGGAATTTTGCATTATGACATCATAATGGAATGTTACATTATGACATCATAATGGAATTTTGCATTATGACATCATAATGAAATGTTGCATTATGACATCATAATGGCATTTTGCATTATGACATCATAATGGAATGTTGCATTATGACATCATAATGGAATGTTGCATTATGACATCATAATGGAATGTTACATTATGCCATCATAATTGAATTTTGCATTATGACATCATAATGGAATGTCGCATTATGACATCATAATGGAATTTTGCTTTATGACATCATAATGGAATGTTGCATTATGACATCATAATGGAATGTTGCATTATGACATCATAATGGAATTTTTACATTATGACATCATAATGGAATTTTGCATTATGACATCATAATGGAATGTTGCATTATGACATCATAATGGAATTTTTACATTATGACATCATAATGGAATTTTGCATTATGACATCATAATGGAATGTTACATTATGACATCATAATGGAATTTTTACATTATGACATAATGGAATTTTGCATTATGACATCATAATGGAATGTTACATTATGACATCATAATGGAATTTTGCATTATGACATCATAATGGAATGTTGCATTATGACATCATAATGGAATTTTTACATTATGACATCATAATGGAATTTTGCATTATGACATCATAATGGATATGTACATTATGACATCATAATGGAATTTTTACATTATGACATAATGGAATTTTGCATTATGACATCATAATGGAATGTTACATTATGACATCATAATTGAATTTTGCATTATGACATCATAATGGAATGTTGCATTATGACATCATAATGGAATTTTGCATTATGACATCATAATGGAATGTTGCATTATGGCATCATAATGGAATTTTTACTTTATGACATCATAATGGAATTTTGCTTTATGACATCATAATGGAATGTTACATTATGACATCATAATGGAATGTTGCATTATGACATCATAATGGAATGTTGCATTATGACATCATAATGGAATGTTACATTATGACATCATAATGGAATTGTGTATTATGACATCATAATGGAATTTTGCATTATGACATCATAATGGAATTTTTACATTATGACATCATAATGGAATTTTGCATTATGACATCATAATGGAATGTTGCATTATGACATCATAATGGAATTTTGCATTATGACATCATAATGGAATGTAGCATTATGACATCATAATGGAATTTTGCATTATGACATCATAATAGAATTTTTACATTATGACATCATAATGGAATTTTTACTTTATGACATCATAATGGAATTTTGCATTATGACATCATAATGGAATGTTACATTATGACATCATAATGGAATGTTGCATTATGACATCATAATGGAATTTTGCATTATGACATCATAATGGAATTTTTACATTATGACATCATAATGGAATTTTGCATTATGACATCATAATGGAATGTTACATTATGACATCA